>OY804603.1:34622215-35222215 GCA_963680895.1 Fragum sueziense
TGAGGTTTACCAACACTTTAACACGAAACCGGACTACTTCAGTCATTCTAAGTGGCTGGAACACCTAACCATAATTTATGATACTTTGTGAAAAAAATAAAAATTCTTACCCTTGCACCTAGAAATATTTTATGTTCCTTTCTACAATGCACAGTGAGTAAACTGTGAGAAAAGAACACTCGATCACATCTATCACATTTATGCTCTTCTTGCGCTGTTTCATGTTTATTAAGATGCTGATCCAGGGTATGTTGCATCGGCAGCACTATACCACATATGTGACACTCAAAGCTACTTTCTACATCCTGCTTCAATTCTTCCCCATTCATTGCAGTCTGATCAGGAGCATTAATTTTTGCACTTCAAATGAAACTTTTTTTTTTAATTAAATGCAACCATGATTCAGGTAATTCACTCATCAATTTCTCTCATTAGGATAATTCTGCACAGGAAGAGTGGATTCTTTCTCTAGGCTATTTTGTTCAACAAGTACTTATAAATGAATGTAAAAAAAGTTTAGATTTCAAAAAAGTACATTTTATTCTTTGTTGAAAAATCAAACAAAATTCTTACCTTTGCACCTAAAAATATTTTATGTTCCTTTCTACAATGTACAGTGAGTAAACTGTGAGAAAAGAACACTCGATCACATCTATCACATTTATGCTCTTCTTGCGCTGTTTCATGTTTATTAAGATGCTGATCCAGGGTATGTTGCGTCGGCAGCACTATCCCACATATGTGACACTCAAAGCTACTCTCTACATCCTGTTTCAAGTCTTCTCCATTCATTGATCAAGCATTTGCATCAGCAATATTATACCACATTATGCATCACTTTAAATCCTTTCATACCATTTATTATATCGGTGTTTTTTGTGCAAAACAATTGATGCTCCTGTTCAGACTGCATTGATAATGCAGTCTGATCAGGAGCATTAATTTTTGCACTTCAAATGAAACTTTTTATTCATTAAACGGAACCATGATTCAGATAATTCACTCATCAATTTCTCTCATTAGGATAATTCTGCACAGGAAGAAGGGATTCTTTCTCTAGGCTATTTTGTTCAACAAGTACTTATAAATGAATGTAAAATAGTTTGACAAAGCATTCTTACCTTTGCACCCAAGAATATTTTATGCTCCTTTCTACAATGCACAGTGAGTAAACTGTGAGAAAAGAACACTCGATCACATCTATCACATTTATGCTCTTCTTGCGCTGTTTCATGTTTATTAAGATGTTGATCCAGGGTATGTTGCGTCGGCAGCACTATCCCACATATATGACACTCAAAGCTGCTCTCTACATCCTGCTTCAAGTCTTCTCCATTCATTGATCAAGCATTTGCATCAGCAATATTATATCACAATATGCATCACTTTAAATCCTTTCATACCATTTATTATATCAGTGTTTTTTGGGCAAAAAAAATAATGCTCCTGTTCAGACTGCATTGATAATGCAGTCTGATCAGGAGCATTAATTTTTGCACTTCAAATGAAACTTTTTTTTAATTAAATGCAACCATGATTCAGATAATTCACTCATCAATTTCTCTCATTAGGATAATTCTGCACAGGAAGAGTGGATTCTTTCTCTAGGCCATTTTGATCCAAGTAATCATAAATGAATGTAAAATAGGTTGACAAAGCATTCTTACCTTTGCACCTAAAAATATTTTATGTTCCTTTCTACAATGCACAGTGAGTAAACTGTGAGAAAAGAACACTCGATCACATCTATCACATTTATGCTCTTCTTGCGCTGTTTCATGTTTATTAAGATGTTGATCCAGGGTATGTTGCGTCGGTAAAACTATACCACATATGTGACACTCAAAGCTACTCTCTACATCCTGCTTCAACTCCTCTCCATTCATTGTTGAGGTTAGTAATAAAGGAACCATTGGCGCTGCACCTGATTCAGCACTCGAGAAAACTTTCACTCTTAGATGAATTCTACGATGTTCAACTAGGGTCTCCTTCTTTTTAAACGTCCTCTGACAGAATTCACATTTGAAAGGTCTCACAATATGAGCGGCGGTTTTGTGATATTTCAAGTCCTTCTCTGTCTCGAACCCACGACCACACATTCGACAGACATGTGGGGAATGTATAGGATGTGTGTCTATATGTTTGTTAATGGCTGCTAGTTTTGTGTATTTCTTCCCACAAATGTCACATTTATACAGCGCCTCCTTGTATCGACAGTTTGTCTGTTTATAAAGAGAAAAGAAGAATTAGAATTTATAAAATATCTAAGTTTTAGACCATGGTTGAAATAATGATTTATCATTTCAAACATATATTTTAGTAATCAATTTGATCAAACAGCTTAGATTCAATTTTGTACACAAATCATATTGTGGTTAATATCCATTTCTGTCAATTACAGCAGTTTAAAATCATCCTTTCCAAACAAAAACTGTTTTTGACGTCCCTAAAAGTAAACGCTTGGGAAAATCAGCATTTTCTCCTTTTGTCTCAACATTTTCTGTGCTATAAATTTAATGTATACAAATCATATCTTTATCAACAGCCATTTTTATCATTTACAGCAGCTTTCAAAACAAGAGCCGTCACAGACGGATTATGCTCCCCCAATAAGTGTTTGTCACAAAATAAAAACTATCATACATTAAGCCCCCTTTTCCCATGACAGCCTTTTTGTACACACATTATTCATAGAATATGGTCTAAAACATCCTATTTATTACATAAGTACAACATTTCATTAAATTCTGCCCATTAGATGAAGAGGAATTAGAGAAAAACTAATTTTTACACTAAGGCCCCTTTTTCCATGACACAGCCTCAAATTTAGAAACAGAGAAAAGGGTTCCTAGGTATTAAGCTAGGGAGTTCACATGTGAAGTTTCATTGAATTTGGTCCAAGGGTTGCTGAGATCTGGCTGTGGATGGACAGACAGACGGATGGACGGACAGACAGCGTGGCGACTATATGCTCCCCCAAAATTTTTTCGGGGAGCATAAAAAGAACAGTCTAAATTTCAGTGCATTGGGAAATGGTTAAGAAGCATTTGAACAATCACCTGTATGTGTGTTTCAAGCTCCAAATAGTCAAAGAACCCCTGCCAACATTTGTGGCAGAAACAATCATAATCATAATGTATCTTTTTGTGATCCATCAGCTTGGTGATCTCCGGAAAGTTTTGTTCACAAATGTCACACTTCATAGGCATGTCATAGTCATGGTGTACTGAAGGAAAAGGAGAAAATATTTTATCTTATTCAAAACACAGTGTAGGAAAATATTAAGGAAGCAAGTATTCAAGTGCCAAGGTACATGTAGCTAAATAGCATGTTTATTTGAATGATTTCATGTTGTTGTATTTTTTGTTTGTTTGTTAGGGGTATTCCTTCAAATGCAATATAAATGACTTAGCAGCAAAAAAGTTCCCTACGTTACCAAGTTATTCTTTAAAAACATTCAAGCATAATTCAATTAATCAACCCAAATATCTTGTCTTACTGGTGTTTTTATCAAAGAGTAATTCCATTCATCAGAAATGTTTTAAAAGAAATTGCTTTTGAACATTGAAGATCAAGATTAAAATTATAACCTTTTTACATTGTTGATTAACTTACATTTGATATGGTCTGCTAGTGTTGTTCATTTTCCTACTTTACTTTAAAGACATTCAAACAGATATCATTGACCCAATTGTCTTGTCTTACTGATGTTTTATCAAAGAATGAATAATTCCATTCATCAGTAATGTTTCCAATGAAAATTTGCCTTTCTTAATTGTTAAACCATTACCAAACGGAAAAATTCTAGACCGGCCCAAATTCAAAAATGTTGCCGACGACAATTTCAAGTATGTAAATGAATTTTACATATTTTGGTCCTTTCAAGTAGAAAACATTCTTGGAAATGAAGAAATTGCTTGTAACAAGCAATTTCTTCATTTTTCAAAATGTTTTCCCAAGCCATTATCTTGTAAGGCATCAAAAGGGCGTCACTTTTTTGATAATGGGTTAAGATGAAGATTAAGATTTTAAGTTTTTCAACTGTTAAACTTACATTTGATATGTTCTGCCAATGCTGTTTTATCCTCAAACTCCATCACACATGAATCACACACAAACTTATTTTCTGACTCAATTTCTGCATTATGGGCATCAGTCATATGTCTCTCAAGTATCTTCTTGAGGGAGAAGATGCGCGGACACTTATCACAGTGATAGTCACCTTCATCGTGCTCTTGTAACTTGTGTTCCTGTGAAAAAATGAAAAAGGATTTTTAATTTCAGTCAGGATCTGGAAAAAGGTCCCATATAGCATTTGATAAAACAATGAATCAAGATCAGCCTAGTCCTAACTTAAGTCTCAACAGGATCATATCTGCTCTCTTACGGATGCTACAGGCCATTGACGACGTCACAAGCTATTGGAGCACAACACAATTCTTGACCAGACTGCGTGTGGGTTTTTTTTTTTTAACAAGTCTTGAGGGTAAAGTTTATCATTGATCTGAGCCACGCTCTCTAGAGCGAGATTTTTTAAGATTTCTTAAGATGTTTTTGATACAGCGTATTTGAGACCCAGATTATAAGCGAGGTCTCAACAGGATCATTTCTGCTCTCTTACGGATGCTACAGGCCATTGACGACGTCACAAGCCATTGGAGCACAACACAATTCTTGACCAGACTGCGTGTGGGTTTTTTTTTTAACAAGTCTTTGCTATTCCATATATAACATAAATTCATATCACTAAAACATTACTTGTAAGTTCTTATTTTTTTTTGGAAAAGTTTATAATCTTGTCACCTTTGAAAGAGTCTGACCAAAGAAATCATACGAAAATGTTATGTTGTCATGTGATCTTGATATTTGACTTTGACCTTGATAGACTACAATCTCACAATTGTAATTGAAGAATACAGATCAATGTATAACCCTTTCCCAAACAAGACCAGGCCCCGGTTTCTCGAAAAAACTTAAGTATATACTCATGAGAACATGCTCAACTTCAAAGGGATACTCTCCAACGTTGAAGGGTATTCGATTGAAGTTCACATGGATTTCGTGCGATTTGAGCATGGTGCTCAGATTTGAGCATGAGAACGTACTTAAGTTTTTTCGAGAAACCGGGGCCTGGTTTTGACGTCCCTAATAGAAAATGCTTGGGAAAACATTGAAACAAAAGAAGAAACTGCTGCTAACCAGCAGTTTCTCCTTTTGTCTCAATATTTTCTGTACCATATTTTACACATATCCTATCTTTAATAACATCGATTATGTCATTTGTGGCAGTTTTTGAAGTAGATCACCCTAAATTTTTGTCGTTTGGGAAAGGGATAAACTTTACTCTCAAATCCTTGATGTTGTTAAAGACACATTTACAGATGCCACACAAAAACAACACACTGGTGGCTTGTTTGTTATCATTGCTTGGTTTCTGATGTGTTTCTTATTAGTATACACAAGTCTTTCGTTTATGACCAGTCTTAAATATGGACATCTTACGAAGAGTTAGACCAACAAAATTAATGAAAAATGTTGTGTTGTCATTTAACTCATTACCACTCAGTGACACTTTATGACGCCCCTCAAGAAAAAAGCTTTGGAAAAACATTGTGGGAAATGAAGAAATTGCTTGTGACAAGCAATTTCTTCATTTCCAACAATATTTTCTACCCCAAAAGACAAGAAAATTTTAAATTCCATTTACTTGAAATTGTTGTCTGCGACATCTTTGAATTTGGACCATCCTAAAATTTTGCCGTTTGGGAAAGGTATAAACTTTACCCTCAAATCCTTGATGTTGTTGAACACACATTTACAGATGTCACACAAAAACAACACACTGGTGGCCTGCTTGTTGTCATTGCCCGGTTTCTCCGGCGTTTCTGGCTGTTTTGGTTTGACCCGTTTACCATCCTTTGACATGTACTGGTGGTCAGCAGTCACCTTACTCTTCTTCAAAACAATAACTCTAGGAGTTACAGGGGCACCGGGTTGAGGTTGAGGAGTCAAGACATTTTCTTTTTCTTCAACATTTTCAATGTCAACCTGTAAAATAATGTTCAGGAAAAGGAATATGAAACAATCTTTATTTTGTTTAAAGTTGTTCTTTGGTTTAATGAGACTTTACATAAAATTATTAAAATCCGGATTGACTAGTAATTTTGCTGCCCACAAATAGATCTACCTCTGAAAAAGGCATTTTCTATGAAATGACCTTGGCTAAATTGCCATCCCTCACAGCACACTTTTGGGTGATATAATGAAACTAATCCAAATTTTCTCTGATGAAATTCGCTCTTTGATATGTTGGTGTCGCTCATTTACATCAGAGCGACATCAACATATCAAAGAGCGAATTTCGTCTGAGAAAAACTTGGATTATAATACAACACACCCACCTCCATGGTCTCATCTTTGTCCTCACTATCCAGTTGATCTGAATCTTCACCATCAATCTCACCATCTCCGGCTGCTACATCCTCTTCTTCTTTTCTCTCCTCTATACCTGATATTAGATTTATAAAGACTGGATAAGGTTTGATTCATGTTCAACATGCACATCTTTATAGTTATAAATTATAACTGTGGAGTTTATTCACTTGCGAAAAATAAAATCTTGTTGCAGAAAAAACTACTTGCTATTTTCATTTTTGACTAGCAAATTGCCAGTATGCTAGTTGAGATTCGAGCCCTTGTGTTAATACGTACCTAGACAAAAGTTATGGAAGTCCTCCATCATCTCTTGTCGTAGTAGACAATAGTGATCTCCCTTGATAGATCCCACATGTTCACAGATCCCGTCATTTACACGGACCGATATCAGGAAACTCTCCTCCCCTACGTCTGCTAACTGATCACACTGTCAATAACATTAATGTATACATGTTAAATTGGCATTAAAAACCTCAGATCCTAGAAGATTTCAATTTTGGAAAACTTTAACTATAATTACAGTGAATATTTAAAGCCATTATGGATGTGACCTAGGCTATGTGTCAATGTGAAAGTTATTAAGATGTCTTTTTTGACTTATACATACATGCATCTACATTTTATTTCATTTTAAATATGCAATGCCTAATAATGATACTGTATTGCAACAAATATAAACTTTGCTATAACAAGAACTGACACAGAGCGGACTTATACCCCCTGCTGACGACGGTCACAAATTCAAAGTCAAATTGTCACCCTCGGTTGACCTTGGAGAGCAAAGAAATTGCTTCATGTCAATGTCCATGTCATGAGGATTGTTCAAGAAAATTTTCATTAAAATATTTCAAGCCGTTTGCCAGTTCTGTGAGTTGCGCTCACAAGAAATGTTGATGGACAGATGGATAGGGTGAATCATAATCATTAACCCATTACTGCACAGTGACGCCTTTTGACTCCATCACAAGAAAAGGCTTGGGAAAACATTGTGGAAAATGAAGAAATTGCTTGTGACAAGCAATTTCTTAATTTCCCACAATGTTTTCTAAACAAGGCAACATAAAATGTAAAATTCCATGCACTTGAAGTTGTTGTCTGCAACATCTTTGAATTTGGAATGGTCCAAAATTTTGCTGTCTGGTAATGGGTTCATATACCCCCAAACTTCCTTTGCAAGTACCAAGTGACAAGTCTTATTAGAACACAAATTACAATTAGAAGAGCAGGACACAGTAATTTCATATCTCTGGAAACTCCCTACCAGTTCCTTTATCTGATGTCTGATGCCCTCTGCCACTTTCTTTCTTTCATCTTCCAGTCCTATTTCATGTTGTGTCTGATTCAGAACCGCTGATTCTACATTCCCAACATCTACTGGTATTTCAGCAACAAAGTCTGTCAAGTGCACCGGCACCTCAATCTACGAACAAAATATAAGCAGAGATACAGATAAGAATGGGTGATGGCTTTTTAAAATGCAACATTTCTTTTATTGTTTATCAAACCCATGTTGTGGGTACTCATTGGAATCGTCTCATCTAGACGATTCAAATGAGTACCCCCCAACATGGGTTTGGATTTAATATAACAAATTTAGAAAAGTTTCACCCCACTTATCTGTAGTTCTGTATATTAATATCAGAAATTTGGAAAAGGTGCAGTCTTATCATGAACCATAGTGTTTTATAATATTGCTAGAGGGCTAGTTAGGTAATGAAGAAGCTATTATAGTATTAGAGAACAGCATGGATCTTAATCAGACTGTGCTCATGCACAAGGATAAGGATGTGTCGATTCTGAGTTTGGCGTAGGATCTTTATCAGGATAAAAGCAAAATTCTATTTCAACTAGTTAATAAAATTTAAGCAAAAAGTCACCAATAGAGAACATAAAGATCTGAGAAGAAGCACACCAAAGAGGTGAACTGTGAAAGCCCATTAACAACTTATATGGACAGGTAAAAGGTAATCAGTGTTTTTTCTCCTTCTTTGCATGGGTCCCTAAAACAGACCCATTCCCAATGCCAGAAAGGGTCATTTGTTTATTAAAATTCCCAATTAAAAAGTTCAACATTGTATTTTAAGGAAAATTTGCTCAAATCCTTTCATAATATTATTATGTCAAGCTAAACTATCCAAGAATGACAGGAATTCCTTTCATATCATCTAATTATTTTAACTCTTAAAGAGGAATTATTTTTTCTTGCATTCTGTGATATTTTTTCCCCCAATTTTCGAGAAAACTATATGCATTTTCCCTAATTTGGCAGGTTACGGACCCATTCCAAAAATCATGAGAATAAATGCTGGTAATAATTTAAAATGTTGGTTGATTGAATGACTGGACTGTGGTACTCTTATAAGTCTCTCATTTAGTTGTGAAAAAGCCAACAATGTACACCTTATTCTGGTTATATAGGTCAGTTTGTCCTAAGTTTACTAGGGTCTGCGTCACATTCTGGTGAGCAGTGGTCACTAATTGTCCTTCCTCAGTCACCAATTGTCCTTCTTCACTGACCAATAAGGAGGATGCGGGCAGAATTTGGACCTGAATACCCCCTGGAATGGCCGTAGAAAGGGACACTTGGGGGTAGTCCTCATCCATACTTCAACTTCATGAAATATTGTCTACAAAGATAAAGGAGAAAATTTTATTATACATGTATATTATAATGACAAACTGTTAAATTGGTTCAAAGTTACAGTTGAAATAAAATTAATGCTACTAAAACTAGATAGATTTAGACTGAACAAACAGCAACACTTTAGACTGATGTTATTTGTAAGCTGCAGCAGGCTGAGGGAACAGAATCAATGTCCGGAAAGATAATATTTCTGTACAATAACGCACACAAAATATCGAGGCAAAAGGAGAAAATTTCTTTTATCTCAATGTTTTCTAAAGCCAAATCCTGGAGGGATCTCAAAACCAGGTCTTGTTTGGAAAAGGGTTAATGCTGTTCAGCAATTTTGAAGCTGCTTGTGCCGTAGGAAACAATTTTATATTGTGTGGGATCAAGCCCCTGTGTCTGAATATAAGGGCTGGGAGGGCTAAATTGGATTTTCCCCAAATTTTCAGTGTTAGAGCAACGTCGGTATTATCGACACTTTAACGTTTGAAAGCGATCAGTATCAAAAGTATTACCTTCCAGTGACGTGTTGTTGGAAAATCCCATGTATTGACATCTGATTGGACAATTTATACGCACCTACGGTGTTGTAAAAATAACACAAGCGTAAAATTTTCATTTCCCTACATACAAGTCTGATCGGTAGTTACCCACATTCTTCGGCAGTTATCGACAACACTTATTAATGGTTAGGTTAAAACTCAGAGAAAATATTCTTACCTGTGTATTATTATCACCTGAGTGTTAAGTAGCATTATCCTGACATTTTGAGGTATTTATCTATTTTTCGGACCAGTAATAATTTCAATTTCACACAGAAAATGTGCAGAACCAGGAATCCATTTCCGTCAAGATCGGCAGTTATCGACACCACTTATTAATAGTAATTATGTTGAAACTCGGAGAAAATATTTTTACCTGTATTTTCTCTCCTTCTCACAATATTGTTGGCAAACTTTTCGGGACAATTAGGCTACTTTGATTTCTTTGAAGAAAAGTGCAAATTAAGGACTATCTTTTATTTGATTTATTTTTATGCTCCCCGAAAAAATTTCGGGGGAGCATATAGTCGCCATGCTGTCCGTCCGTCCGTGTGTCCATGTGTCCGTCTGTCCGTCCACAGCCATATCTCAGCAACCCTTGGACCAAATTCAATGAAACTTCACATGTGAACTCCCTGGGTCAATACCTCCTTACGGCACAGTTTATCGGAGTTAAATTCGTGAGATGTAAGATTTTACTTACCGATTGTTTGTTTGTGATCTTACTTCAATCGGTAGAACTTGAAAAAATAAACAAATTATGTCATATATTACGTCACAGGAATACATTTTGCTTATCTTTCTACGAAATAAAAGTTATATCAAAGAACTGACGATAACTGCCAGCTGTCGATAATGCCCGACGTTGCTCTAAATTATAAAAAGAAAATTTGACATCTTTGGCCAATATAGAGGGGGGCTTTGCACCCCCCCCACCCCCCCCCCCCCCCCCCCCTGTTCCTTTTGGCCTGCACATGATTTTGGATAAAGGCTATTGAAACTACAGGACATCAGGCTAATCACCATTGCGACTGAGCTGTCAAGGATACTTTCCTCTTTAACGGGTAAACCCTTTCCGAAACAAGACCTGAAAGATTTTGACATCCCTGGTAGAATAGGCTTAACCTAATCCGAGTCTTCTCTGATGTAAATACGCTCTTTGATATTTTGATTTTTCGCTATTTACATCAGAGAGCGTTGCTCTTTGAAAACAGCGGAAAGTTCGGTAACGTTACAAGTAACTTGAAGCTTTGTTTTTGTGTATCATATCGAATCACTCGGTAAAACACTGTAGGGTATAGATCAATAAATCATTTTTTGTCATACCTGACCAAAAATTTCATTTCATATCGGCCTGCTGGATGAGTATAACCTTTGGTTTTGAATGGAAGGTCAAGGTAAAAAAAGGCTGCTCAGGTGAGGGTTGTTGCAAAACATTGCCTATTAACCTTTTAGAAATACTTTTTGGTCGTAATTTTTTCAGCAGCCATAACAATAAATGGTTCATTTATCGATATCATCAGGGGTTTTAACGATAGCGTTTAAGATCAGACGGTGAACGATGCGCAACAATTTGTTGCGAACTTCTTGATTTTTTCAAAGAGCAACGCTCTCTGATGTAAATAGCGAAAAATCAAAATATCAAAGAGCGTATTTACATCAGAGAAGACTCGGATTAAGGCTTAACCCTTTCCCAAACGAGATAATTTTGGACTGTTGCAATTTGAAAGGTGTTGCAGACGACAATTTTGAAGTGAAAAAAGAAAGGATTGCAGTGGCGGTTCCAGGATTTCTATGAGGGGGGTTCGGATTATATGCAAATAGGGGGGTTCGTTTTTTGAGTGTTGCACAATTTTGACTGAAATTCTGCATGAAAATGAAATAATCAGGCTACAGAGGGGGGTTCGTTCGAACCACCCGAACCCCCTTGGATCCGCCACTGGATTGGTGTACAATATAGCACAGAAAATATTGAGATAAAAGGAGAAACTGCTGGTTATCAGCAGTTTCTTCTTTTGTTTCAATGTTAAATGTTTCCCAAGCAGGGTTCGACACTAAGGGGAGTCCGTGAGTCCGAGACTCCCTAAAAATTGGTGGGACTCCCTGATTTTCAACGAAGGCAGTCCGGCTGACTCATTAAAAATTCTGCCGAAGAACTATAAGCAAAATGATAAGTAAGCTGGTAGCTCTAGATAACAGGATCTAGTATCCTGAATTTATGTTTAGTATTCTATGCAGACATGAGAATGGCATTGACTTGTTAACATGCAGTGCATGCAATATAAAATATTTGCTTCTTTTTCGTACTCCTTTATTTTCCACTGGACTCCCCAAGTTCTCTTGATGGGAGTCCAGCAGACTCCTTGGTTGGGAAAGTTAGTATCTAACCCTGCCAAGTCTTTTCTATCATGGACGACAAAACCAGGTCTTGTTTGGGAAAGGATTAAGAAGACATTGAGGCAAAAGAAAAAAATGCTGATAACCAGCATTTTCTCCTTTTGCCACAGTATTTTCTTGGATTTAATTATCAAGATCAGATCTCAAGGGCGGATCCAGGATTTTTTGCCAGGGGGGTCCAAGCCCAAGATTTTTTTCCAGGGGGGGTCCAAGCCCAAATTATGCCTTAAAATGTAGTAAATATGCAACGTTATACTAAATTTATATAGTCAAAATTAAATTTTCGGCCAATGCCAGGGGGGGTCCGGACCCCCTACCCCCCCACCCCCCCACCACCCCCACCCCCCGACCCCCCCTCTAGATCCGCCCATGGATCTGATTATCTGCAGGAGCTTTCAATTCCAACCAAACTAAGAGTTGTTGTTTAGGTCTTCAGGAGAGGGTTAAACTTTTAAAAGCATAATGGGCGTTTTCAGAAACACAATCAAAGATTAGCTGATCGTGCACGCAAGGCTATGTTTGCTGTACTTCGTAAATCTAGGAAGTTACACTTACCAGTAGATTTGCAGCTTCAACTTTTCGATAGCATAGTTACCCCTATTTTACTATATGGATCGGAGGTATCCGGTTTTGAAAATTGCGAAATACTCGAGAAATTATGCACTGAATTTTATAAGATAATACTTAAAGCTAAAAAATCTACACCAAATGTCATCCTATATGGTGAACTTGGTAGATATCATATTGACATCTTAGCTAAAGCTAGAATGATTGGATTCTGGCAAACAATTATTAATGGTAAGCCTGATAAAATTTCTTACAAACTTTATAAGATTTTATTGGCTATGCACCAAAAGGATTTTTTTCACTCGAAGTGGCTCTTAAGCATAAAAAATGTTTTGCATGAATGTGATAAGGAACAAGTCTGGTTAGAGCAGAAAACTTCAAAAAGTATCTCAAAGTCTGTTAAAGGTCAAATGTAACGTCAAAATAATCTACACTTATTATTAAGACGAATGAAAAATATTAACAACGCAATATTTGAAAATTTGATATTCATTATAATAAGGGAGAAATTCACAATTTTCTAATCGCTTACCTGTACAGGCTTTGAGAAAGTCAAATAAGCGTGACGTCACCGTAGGCGGACGATAACTTGGCTGCCTATATGCTAGGAAGGCTAACATTGCATATCGTCGCTTTTCAACGAAACCCTTGTAACTGCAGCTGGTTATAAGCTGCAGTTACGAGGTTTTGTTATATAGCAGCGATATTTATATTTTTCCATTGGTATAATATGAATCTGATATACAAAAGATCGGGATGTGTTGTATCGTCAAATATCTTGTCACTGTAGAGATAATAAACATAATAGCATTCTGTTTATTGGCATTTGGTAATCGGGTTACAGGGAGTCATTTCTTACTGTTATCAAGTCTGTGTTCAAAAATTCGCAACTACGATACATTTATAGTGCAGTTGGTTCATTTTAGATATGGAATCTGGTCTACATAATTATGCAATTATATGCGCATTTATTAGTTAAAATTCTTTTTCAATCAATGCCATGGCATATGCAGAAAATAACGAGTGAAATGAAATCTGATTATAATTTGCTTGAGTCAGAAGAAATCAATGTATTTTAGCACAGAAAATATCGAGCGAAAAGAAGAAATTGCTGATTATCAGCATTTTCATTTACCCTTTAATATTTTCTAGAACAATTCCCACATGAGACTTTAGAAGCAAGTCTTTTCGGCATGAGTTAAGCAAATATATTATTTGGTGAGTGAAGACGTTTAGATAGAATGATAAATGTACAGAAAAGTCTGGAAATAATGCAACAACTTTGATAAATTACATGTTATAATCTAGAGACAGAGAAACTTGTGAAAGATCTATACAGTAACTTGTCCATTTATATATTCATATTTGTATATTTTAGGTACAAAATTACTAAAAAAGAATAATACAATTTTATGAAAGTTCATTTATTGGAATAAGGTGGAGTTATTTGTCGTCGATGGTTATATTCATACGTGTAAATACAAAGGACCTAAGTCCTTTCAGACGTTTACTACTTGATATGATTTTATTGATGTCTATTTTATAATAAAAATCGATAACACGCCCACCATAATCTCTCAACCAATCAAACGTGATCTTAGAATAGTATCGGAATTTTACCAATATTATCGATATGCCAATTTATCGATAACACGCCCACGGTAATTTTTCAGCCAATAAAATGCCTCCTTTTTTAAGTGTCAATTAAACCGGGAATCCTGACGTGCGAACGTCAACGTAGGTCTCTTTGGCGCATGCACGAAAAATCGATTTCGGCCAGGTAAAAATTTCCGATAAAACACGCTGTGTTATTTGTTAATATCGTCTGTTTGGAATCGAACTTTTGAACGCGGATTTTTCATACCGATTTCTGTTATCTTAAAGAAATAAAAATAATTTTAAACGGGTGGTCCAAATTTTTGATTTCCTTCATCCTTTAAGCAGAAACTTATTGAAAACTTTAAACATTCATGGAAGGAATCTATTTTTGAATCCCCCAGATGTTTAAACTATAGAATATTTAAGCAAAATTTTGAATTTGAAAAATACTTCAATATTTTACCACCAGACTTGGCTTTGGCATATTTCCGTTTCAGATCATTAAACCATAAATTCCCTATTGAGTGGGGTAGATTTGTCGGCATTGCAAGGGATGAAAGAATTTGTAGTTTATGCTTTCTTAATCATCTGGGAGACGAATACCATTATGCGCTTGAATGCTCTTACTTCGAGGATTTGAGAAAACTATATTTACCAAGAGATATGTGTCTGGGTTCTATGAATACATTGAAATTTGAAACACTTATGAACACCAGTGACACTCATGACATTTTTAAGCTAGCGAAGTACTGCAAAGAAGTGCTTAAGACATTTCAAGAAATTTTCAAGAATATATGATTTACCAGTATCTCAGTGATCTCATAACTGTGTTCAGAATCTATCAGTATTTCAGTGATCTCATAAATGTGTTTAGGATATAGTGTTAGGACAGATACCGATAGTTCGACGACTCGCAGTGTTAAAGTTTCGACCCTCTCCCAGATGATGTGCTTAGACTGTCCCAACTAAAAACTGTTGCAAAGTTAAATTGTTGAAATTAACATGGAGTGTGTGTATATTGCAGCTGGGAGAGCGTTGGGGCGGGGGCAGGGAGTGTTGATGATCCGCACTCCCTTCTTTTGCCGCGGTGTTTTCCCATACCGATGTTTTCCTAAGCCGTTCTTGCCGGGAACTTCAAAACCTGGTCTTGTCGGGGAGCGAGTTGAAGTAGACATGGTTTTTGTATGTGATTTATTTATGTAAAAGACAGTTCATTAACCCTTTCCCACACGCAAAAAGTTAGACTGGTCCAATCAGAAAGCTTCTTCATTGACGTACAACCAAGCAGGTTTGACCCTGTTCCTGGCAGCTAAAATTTTGGGTACTCCAGTTTGAGAGCAGACAACAAAACGGGGGCTAAGAGAACTATGATTTGTGTACAATGCAGCATGGGGGATGTTGAGGCGGAGGGAGAAACTGCTGATTCCTCAATGTTTTCTCTAGCCATTTTCAGCTTGGCATGTCAAAACCCGGTCTTGTTAGGGAAAGGGCTAAATCAATAAGAAACTCATACAGGGCTTTTCTTCCTTTAATAACAGAGACCGAAATTCGGCGGCTTCCCAATTGGAATATGGCTCCTTTTTCCCAATTTCAAAGTAAGGATTTCCCAATTTTCCAAACTAAATTCCCCCCCCCCCCCAAAAAAAAAAAATGAAAATAAATAATGATCAATTACATACTGGCAATTATAGTCACAAATAAGCAGTGTGTGATTCTATGATTAAGTTATTCTGGTTAAAAAAGTGTTGTTTAAGGAGATTTATTTCCATTTGAACATTTATTCTCCTGTGTTTTCTTTTTCCCAATTTGACCAAAATTGCGCTAAATTTCCCAAAATGACTGACCAGGGCCCCTTCCCAATTTCTGGAAGAAAAACCCTGTCATATATTATAATGTATATTGTAGCAACGAAGTTATTGGGACGAAACGAGGGAGTGCTGTTCACCAGCATTTTCTTCTTTTGTCCCAATGTTTTTCACAAGATTATTTTACTTGAGACACCAAAACTAGGTCTGTATTGTTGGAAGGGGTTTGCTGAAAGGCCTTCTTGTTGCATTAGTACGCTTTTGAATTTCCAGTACATACTTATATTTGGGTAGGCATGCACAAGGGTGCGGACCGGTCTGCACAACGGTGCTGACTGGTCCCCATTCTTGCTGCATGCGTAGAAAATTGCTTGTAATTGGATCCCGGGTCTGGTGTATGCATAAACTGCTCTGATGAGTGTTTGACAGCAGTATTTCTTGTGAATGCAGCAATACATTCACAGGTTTGTCCGAGCAACTCGGTGACAATTTTATTTTATTTTACAATTTGTAACTTTCCTCTAAGTATTTGTTTGTTGCAAGTTTTGACTTGTACCCCAGTTAGGGATGAGAGTTGATAATAAAAACCTTCAAAAACCTTCATATTTTCCTCTTCCAAAAATAAATTTCAAAAATGGGAGGGTCAAATTCCACTCCTA
Organism: Fragum sueziense; assembly: GCA_963680895.1. NCBI lineage: Eukaryota > Metazoa > Mollusca > Bivalvia > Cardiida > Cardiidae > Fragum > Fragum sueziense. The sequence continues at coordinate 34,638,849 of OY804603.1, forward strand.
TGGCTATGCAATGGGGGAAAATGTCTCTTTTGACTAATTATTGATGATGTACGCCCATAGGAACAGAGCAATAACTGATCTAGGTGTTAAATATTCCATAGAATAGTTATATTTTCTTCATCTTATTTTGCAGACAGATTTTTCAGACAAATATTTTGAGTTACTGCCCCTGAATTAGAATGAGACCCGCCATGTTTTTCGAAAAAATGTCCTTGTAGACTGGTCCGCAAACATAAACGACAGTTTTCTTCGATTTAGAATAGTAAAATCTCAAGTTACAAAGGTCAAACTATCAACGATGCTCTAAAATTGTACTTTACCTTGATTCCTAGCCTTGAAAATTCAATTAAAATGCTGTGTTCGGTGAAATCAAACCGGGCGGAGCTCTGCGTTCTTCTCCATTATCGATTCGGCAATCCCCGGATCTAGTCCGGAAATTAACGAACCACATTCGGTTCAAACGTAAATTACCGAACGCTCTCAACTTACCTCCCTTCCCAGCTCTTCAGACAGAAAGGTCATGGCTGCCCTTGTCAAAATATTTTCTGCTTGCAGAACAGGTAATATTTATCTTATTTCATGAAAGACAGTCACTATAACCCTTTCCATGTCTTTCAATTACCCCAAACTTTTCCCCGACACAATTTTTTATTTATGGATCTCTGTATTCTTGTTGCAAATGACCATTGAAAATTACCCTTGGCATTGATCATTGATCAAACAACTTCATGAACTTCAGATCTTTACACCAAGGAATTTACTACTGTGGACAGTGCAAATGAATGTTTTCGTCAACCATATTTACTTTGATAGATTCCAGAAGGATAACATTCTAGTGACATTATCCTAACTTACTTAGATATTTAAGGCAATTAGGGGGGGACATAATTTTTACTTCTTTTGATTGCATAACTGTCTGATTACAATTTTTGCTAGCCAGGGTTGAACGCACCTACATTTGTATTCATCTTTAGCGGATTTAGTCTGAAATACTTTTTGTCATGATACTTAAGTAAATATGAGGAGAAAAGTGCACCCGAAGTGGGACGCGAACCCACGACCCCAGGATTACTAGTCGGACGCTCTAACCACTGAGTTAGCCGGGCACCTGGTCATGCTTCTACCCAACGCCACTTCACTCCTGCCCCTCATAATTTCACCAGGTGCCGCCTACCCCTGCACACCAATCCCATCCTGGTCGCCATTGAAGTAAATAAGAGGAGAAAAAGTGCACCGGATGTGGGACTCGAACCCACGACCAGACATTGCGAAAGACATCGGACCGCGGACATTGTCCGATAGTTTTGACTTTGGTCCGATTGAAAATTCGATACCGTCGGTCCGTATGTCCGACATATTTTGACCATTTTGCTTTTTTTCAATACCTCGCGTTTGCATAATTATGGAAGCTTATAACCAAAATATTTGTCATTCTGTTTGCGAGAAAATTGATAAACAACAAAGTACGAAGGGACGGCACTATTATATCGTGGTTTTGCCGATTATTTCCCTTGATTTGTAAACCGGATTGTGGTTGGCTGAAACAGGTATTGATTAGCCAATCGGAATACATATTACTTTTACTGTCGTAGTATAATGGCGTCCCTTAAATATTTCGAGGGTGCAAAGTGAATTGTCTAATTTTGAAAGGCTTATGGACTATGGGCGTGAATGATTAGAGTGTCAGTCATGTTTTTATATCTTCAGAATAAAAAAGGTGGTTACATGTTATTTTTCCTTGTTTTTTTCGGTCTGACAGATTTGTTTTCGGTCTGACAGATTTTTCAAGCCTGTCAGACCGAATGTCTGACAGTTTTTTTGAGCTTTCGCAATGTCTGCCCACGACCCCCAGATTACTAGTCGGACGCCCTAACCACTGAGCTAGCCGGGCACCTGGCTGGTCGTGCTTCTACCCAACGCCACTACAACACGTAAAAATCTAGCTGTGCGTCCTGCGTCCCTGACGCACAAAAATCACTGGAGACGCATAAAATTCAAACATGTGCGTCCACCGGGACTCATTGTCTAGTTAGGTAGCAAAAATTACATGGTGCGAAAAAATTCAATACAAAGGATAAATACAACAAGTGATTTCATTGGCTGTGTGATATTTTATAAACCAATGAAAATAGATCTCTTTTAACACATATATAACTAAAGCCACGTGTGATTTAGGCCGGTAGAGCTCTTCTAGAAGTGGAAGCGCTAGTCTGGTTCCCGCTTCTGATACCACTACATAGTATTTTTTCTACAACGTAGTGTATCAGAGGCGGGAACCATACTTTTCTAGAAGAGCTCTACAGGCCTAAATCGCACACGGCTATATTTCACATGAGAAAGCGAAAAATAAAACAAGCTGAAATGGGCGACGAAGATGATAAGGGCTACAGATGGGAGACTGAATATAAAAAGACATGGTAATAAAAGAAATACCTGGCCATACAATAATTTCTAACGCAATATGCAGCATCAGACATAAGTCACATAATCAATATTGTTCGGCCCCTTGTCGTGACCTATTTCAGATTTAGTTGGGTTTAACTACTTTCCTGTTCATGTGTTTGATTGTTCATGTTACTGTTAATAAAGACCAGTGTTTAACTTTTGTTAAAACTTATCAATGTGGAACTCATTGTTTTCTAAGCTGGACTCATTGATTTTGCTCTGGGACTCATTGTTTTCAGAAATGCGAGTCCTGGGACCCATAGGTAGCAAAATCTAGATTATTCACTGCTACAATATGCCGATCAGTGGACAGTGGTTCTCCTGCTAGTTGTTACGGAGTAGCAACCAATTAAATGTTGCATTCTAAACGCATTTGACATTATTTTGTCCTAATTGAGGATATCATTAAAGAAATCTGATATTTTGACTGCTGTTTTAATGCGTAAACGCTTTCGATTATGAAATGACTGTCTATGCATTATACTGAAACCTATTTCCAAATGATTTATGAGAAAACCAGAAAATCATTTCACTTGCTTGTAGTTGACCTTTAAAGTCTATTGGGAAAGTGATGTTAATTATTTTTCAGCTCAATCTGCAGGTCTGAAGAGAATTTATCCAAGCTGTGCCACTACTTTACAATCTAAGAGGAATGGAGGCACTTTCAGTAAGTTGTTCCTAAAGCTTTGTGTTTATTGTCCTGATTAGGTAATTTAACACTTCATTAACCCATTATCCTTTCCTCTCATGCTTTCGATAGGTCACATGGTTTCGATAGCCTTGTGATTTTCAGAAGTGCTTACAATCTGAGTACCATTCCTTGTGCATCTAAATGCTATTGCTGCAAACAAAGTCTATGGTCAAAGAAATTTGGAGACAACTGATTTTTATATGAACAAACTATATTTTTTGCAAAACAAAACAGAAACTAGAAAATTAAGGTCAGGGTAAAAATCATTCAACCTTATCCAAGCCTCTTTCCCTCCTAGAAAAGTTTTCAAGACGCTTGATTTTCTCCACAGTTGAGCGAGTCCCCATCCAATTTGCGATTGTTATTAGGTCATCCTAGTGCTTTAAATAGGAACAAAAACAAAGCCCTATCGGAATGATGAGAGCCTCACTTTGACGCCGCGTGATGACATGCTTTGAATATTCTGGCCAATCTATTTAGTTAGTCTGTTTGCAAAATTAATGTTGTTTTCGATTTTTTATGTCTAGAACTTTGGTTCTTGAATCTAATGAGATAGTCAGAATTTTATAAAATCAGTTTGTAAATATGCAAGCACATGGTTTTAGATAAGGCTATCGAAACTACGGGATGTCAGGCTACCAAACAACAAATTTTGGACTAGTTCAAATTCAAAGATGTTGCAGACGACAATTTCAAGTGAATGAAATTTAAATTTGTTGACCAGTCCATTTACGGTAAATAGAAAACATTGTGGAAAATGCAGAAATTGCTTGTCACAAGCAATTTCTTCATTTTCCACAATGTTTTCTGAAGCCTCTTTCTAGTAGGGAGTCATATGACTTGTCCATATTCAAAGATATTGCAGACGACAATTTGAAATTATTGAAATTTTACATTTTTGATGTCAGCATCTTTCTGGGTAGAAAAGATTGTGGGAAATGAAGAAGTTGGTTATCACAAGCAATTTCTTCATTTTCCACAAATATGTCCAAAGCCTCTATCATATGGAGCGTCTAACAGTGTCAAAATGTGGTAATTCACCGTAATTGGTAAATAATAATAATAAAACATGAATAATGAGATGAAAGATGAATTTCATTTTGATAAACATCAGATCTGTAAACCATCCCTCCTAAATCTGTCCTTCAATTTAGTGTATCTATAGCTTGAAGTCATGTTCAACAGTTTATGAAATAAAATTGCCAGGATCTGGAAAAAGGTCCATTAAGGCTGTTGAGCTCAACATGGTTCCAGATCAGCCTGCGATACACACAGTCTGATCAGGAACCATGTTGTTCTGTAATATCTATAGCATGTGTAAGAGAGCAAGAAGGATTCCGATTATTCTGCATCGTACACAAGCTTATCTGAACACACGGCTGTCTCAAATGCTATAAGGGACATTTTTAAAGATCACAGCTCAAATACCCTAATTAGGCGTTTATTAGAAACATGGTCGATGGAAAAGTAGGGGATGGGCGTTAATTAGAGGTATTCTAATTTTGTTAGTCAAAATTTGCCAATCAAGAGTCAATTCCTGGACTCGAAGTTCAGCAAGTCGTATTTGGCCTAGTTATTTTGTTATAAGGACTGCTAAGTATGATTTTTGATAAAATTCCTCCATTGCAATCAGACTAAGGACTGAACATCCTCTTTTTCGTTGCTTTTGGAAATGATCTTTGTTTATGGCTAACATTATTTCAATTGGGAATCGGGGGATGGGTGTTTATTAGAATCACCCTTTTTCGCTAAAATTGTGCTCGAAAAAAGCAGATTTTTCAGCTGAGAATTGGGGAATATGGGTGTTTATTAGAATAACTACGGTATATCTTTTTTACAGAGGATGTGAGTGCCAAGAAACCTGAAAAATGGGACGAACTCCGAGATGATGTGGCTTCGGCAGCATACCTACAAGAAATATTCAGAGGTAAGCTCTGAAAAACTATTGGGCAGAGCAACAATTTAGAGTGTTAAAGCAAACTTACATGTATTACTTGTTTTATTTACATGACACTGAAAACAAATGTAAATTTATGGACAATTCCTAGAGAAAAGTGGGAATGGAATCATGTAAGTTATCATAATAAAAGTTAATCTGTGTCAGTAATATCACATAATAATCAATTACATGTATTCAAATCAAATCCCTATGTTGTGAGAACCCAAAATGTAGGGTTTGATAAGCAATGAACAAGTTATTGATTTTTGAAACACCAACACTCTAGCCTGTTAACCCATTCCCAAACGGCAAACATTTAGGGTGGACTAGGATAATTCAAAGATGTTGCAGGCGACAAGTTCAAGTGAATGAAATTTTGTATTTTTGTGGGTAGAAAACAGTGTGGGAAATGAAGAAATTGCTTGTCACAAGCAAATTCTTCGTTTTCTACAATGTTTTCCAAAGCCATTATCATGTAGGGAGTTAATAAGAGTCACTGTGTGGTAATGGGTTAACTGTACGAAACAAGAAAATACTGGTAATCAGCTGTCTGAGCATTATCCTCAGCTCTTCCGCTGCTTTTCAAAGCTGTCTTGATCGGGGAAGTCATTTTGTGGGAAAAAAGGGTGGTATGGCCTTTATATAGTTTAACCCTTTCCCAAACAGCCAACAATTGGACTGTTCCTATTTGAAAGCTGCTGCAGAAGCAAAGCTGGTGTTGATATGATAGATTTTATGGTGCAAAATAGCATAGAAAACATTGAGACAAAAGGAGAAACTGCTGGTTATCAGCAGTTTCTTCTTTTGTCTCAATGTTTTCCCAAGCATTTTCTATTTGAGACGTCAAAACCAGGTCTTGTTTGGGAAAGGGTTAAGTTACACATTTTTTTACAGGATTCTCTATTGTGTTGGGTATGGCATTTCGTGAACAGGCCACAATAAATTACCCGTTTGAGAAAGGGCCGTTGAGTCCAAGATTCCGTGGAGAGCATGCATTGAGGAGATATCCATCCGGGGAGGAGAGATGTATTGCGTGTAAATTATGTGAAGCTATCTGCCCAGCTCAGGTGCATGTATTTACTGTGACTTTTCTCATATAACATTTATCTGTTTTAATAAGTTAACCCATTACCAGATGGCAAAATTTAAGACTCATCCAATTTGAAAAATGTTGGAGACAACAATTTCTAGTCAATGAAATTTTACATTTTCTAGTCTTTTTATGCCCCCGATAGGGAGGCATCATAAATTTGACTTGTCCGTCCGTCTGTCCGTCTGTCCGTCCGTCTGTCTGTCCGTCTGTCTGTCCGTCCGTCATTCCGTCCAAAAACTTTAACATTGGCCATAACTTCCTTATTACTTAACATATTCGCTTCATACTTTACCACAACATTCCTTGGTACATTACCTTTCTGTAGGCACATACTTTGGTGACCTTGACCCCTGGATGACCTTGACCTTGAACATAGATTGGCCATAATTTAAAATCAAAGCGGTGTCGGGGGCATTGTCATCTTACAGTGACAGCTCTTGTTTGGCATAAAACATTGTGGGAAATGAAGAAATTGCTTGTCTCAAGCAATTTCTTCATTTTCCACAATGCTTTTCAAAGTCTTTATTTCGTAGGGATCTAATAGTATCAGTTGGTGGGAATGGGTTAAGCTACAAGATACTATTGAGAAGATATCCATCCGGTGAGGAGAGATGTATTGCTTGTAAATTGTGTGAAGCTATCTGTCCTGCTCAGTTACTTATCTTGACTTTTCTTGTAAAATTTTCATTTTTCTTTGTTTCAAATTTGTTAATCCATTCCCAAGCTGCAGTGACGCCTTTTGACACCCTACAAAACACATGCTTTTAAAAACATTGTGGTAAAGGAAGGAATTGTTTGTGACAAGCAATTTCTTCATTTCCCACAATATTTTCTAAACAAAAACACCAAAACTTGAAAAATTCCATTCTGTTGATATTGCTGTCTGCATCCTTGTTGAATTTCGACAATTAAATTTTGCTGTCTGGTAATGGGTAAAGCTATTTCCATGTTTCTGTGGAGAGCATGCACTGAGGAGATATCCATCCGGGGAGGAGAGATGTATTGCTTGTAAATTGTGTGAAGCCAGGGTTCTCCGCAGAATATTTGGAAGCTGTAGTGGCAAATTATATGAGAATTGGTAAACTTTGAAAGCATATAATTGTGAGTGAAAACATTATGGAAAAAGAAGAAATTGCTCATCTTGAGCAATTTCTTCTTTTCCCATAATATTTTTACTCATAATTATTAATTATTACATTTACAATGACAAAAATGTATTATTAAACAGTGTTTGGCATGAAATACCTCAAAATGCCTCTATTTGGTAATTATTTTGAAGAAATTAATCTGTGGGGTAGTTTTGAAGCTGTAGGGGCATTACACTGATTAACATGAAGCTGTAGTGGGGCCGATACAGCTTGTTGAGCTGGGGAGAACACTTGAAGCTATCTGTCCAGCTCAGGTGTTATTGGGACTTGTAACCATTTTCTTTGTCCAATAAGTTAAGCCATTACCAGATTGCAAAATTTTCGACTGGTTCAAATTCAAAGAGGTTGCAGATGACAATTTCTTGTAGACTATGAAATTTTTCATTTCTATGGGCTTTTGTTTTGGCTGAAAACATTATGGGAAATAAAGAAATTGCTTGTCAATGTTTCGGAGAGGATTATGGATTTTGTTTCAACCATTGAAGATTCTGATTTTGATTCTGGTCTTCTTATGATGTAAAAAGTATTGTTACTGTCTGTATATGTATCCCACAGCCTGATTTGGTTTTACATTAACACCGACAATATGTAGCACATGTCTAAAAGAACTCTCACACTTTGTTCTTTTGGGGGTGACTTCATTTCATTCCTTATTTTTCTACAGGCTATCACAATTGAGGCAGAAACCCGAGCTGATGGTAGTAGGAGGACGACGAGATACGACATTGACATGACAAAGTGTATTTATTGTGGATTCTGTCAGGAAGCGTGTCCAGTAGACGCTATTGTTGAGGTGAGTTATGTTTACATATGGACCTGTTTTTTCCGTCCTGCATTTTCCTGTTACGTCACTAAAGTCTCAAAAATCTCTTCTTGTGTTCATGTGATGTTATCAAAAACAATATATAGTGGAAGATGGGTATATTAAACACCTTTAATTAATATAAGTGTTTGGTCTTAGTCGTTATATTTCAAGAAATTTTCAAAAGAATGCCAAAATTATGGACGGAAAACATTAACGTTTTACCCCTTTTAAATAAAATGAGGTATTTCAAACAATCTGATTTGTTGTCACTTCGGTGAATACTTCAAGGAAATGACAGATATGTTAAATTTTAAGATTAAAACTTTCATTGTGGTGAAGGTTACCACAAAATTTAGAAAACTTGGATTAAAAATAAGGGCAGAGACATAACATTTTGGTGTCTTTTTGGTTACGTCTCTGCAAATGCATATAAAATCAATATTTCACTTTAAGAATGTAATTTCATACCTTCAACATCTTAATAAATCTCTTTTTCACATCTTCGGTGCAAATCCATGGCGCTTACACCGATAGTTGTTGAGGTATGTCCATTACTGAAATCACTGTGGAAACTATATATTTAAATGTTACGTCATTAACAATTCAGTATTTGAAATATTTTGTGAAACAAAGTGTGTAAAGAGTTATTGAATACACTGTGTACTTCGCCATGATGTACACAACCCATAATCATATTGAAACCAACCAAGCAGAACATCATGTAAGATTCCTGGGCATGTTGTGTCTGAGGTGTAGGTCTAGAAATAAGTTACGTCATCAGCTGTAGAGAAATTGGATTTTTTGGATAAAAAATGGGAAATTGATCACAAGTTAGTATTACTTTTTAATATTAAGATTCTTTACACAAGTTTAGAATAAATTTGCATGATAATAGAGAATAAAAAAATTGTCAGCAGAGCAACAAGCCTACCCCACCCTCAACGACCCACATTTTCTAAAATAATTTTATGAATAACTTGTGTGGAACTAAAATCTGGACAGAGTTTATATTGCATATTGCATTCAGTCAGTGTCACTACCTAAACGGAGATTTCTAAAATCTGTTACAGTTCATTTATTCAAAATGGGAACGAGAGTGATAAGATGTAATTTGGAAACTAAAAAAAATATTGGTGTTTGGTGTCAATGTTAACAGGTTACATCATATATCAGAATAATAATTTTTTGGAAGAAAACTTTATTAGCTCACCTGAGCACAAAGTGCTCAAGGTGAGCTATTGTGATCACTTTTTGTCCGTCGTCCGTCTGTCCGTCCGTCCGTCCGTCTGTCCGTCTGTCCGTCTGTCCGTCCACAATTTGGTGTTTACGCTCTAGTATCCACAAATATTAATCAATCTTGATCAAACTTTGTCAAAACAAGTATGGTCATAAGTTCTCGGATGAGTTTGATTATGGGCCAGATCGGACCAGAATGTGCTGAGTTATCTGCCCTTGAATGTCAAAAAATGCCGTTTTTGACTTTGTTTACACTCTAGCATCTACAATTATTGATCAATTAAAGCAAAACTTGGAGACAATGTTAGAGACCATAAGATCTCGGATGAGTTCGGTTTTCAGTATAATCTGATCAGAAAGATGAGAGTTATGTGCCCTTGAATTCGACAAAATTGCTATTTTCGGCTGTTTTTGACCTTGTTTACACTCTAGAATCTACAATTATAAATCAATCAAGACAAAACTTGGACACAATGTTGGGGACTATAAGATCTCACATGAGTTTGATTTTCAGTTTGATCTGATCAGAAAGTCCAGAGTTATGTGCCCTTGATTTTGACAAATTGCCATTTTTGGTTGTTATCGACCTTGTTTGCACTATAGATACTACAATTATCAATCAATCAAGACAAAACTTGGACATAATGTTGGGAACTATAAGATCTTGGATGAGTCCGATTTTCAGTCTGATCTGATCAGAAAGTCCAGAGTTACGTGCCCTTGAATTTGACAAAATTGTCAATTTAGGCTGTTTTCGACCTTGTTTACACTCTAGAATCTACAATTATATATCAATCAAGACAAAACTTCGACACAATATTGGGGACCATAACATCTCGGATGAGTTTGATTTTCAGTCTGATCTGACCAGAAAGACGAGAGTTATGTGCCCTTGAATTTGACAAAATTGCCATTTTCGGCTGTTTTCGACCTTGTTTACACTCTAGAATCTACAATTATCAATTAATGAAGACAAAACTTGGACACAATGTTGGGGACCATAAGATCTCGGATGAGCTTGATTTTCAGTTTGATCTGATCAGAAAGTCTAGAGTTATGTGCCCCTGAATTTGACGAAATTGCCATTTTCGGCTGTTTTCAACCTTGTTTACACTCTAGAATCTACAATTATCAATCAATCGAGACAAAGCTTGGACACAATGTTAGGGACCATAAGATCTCGGTTCAGTTTGATTTCCAGTCTGATCTAATCAAAAAATCGAGAGTTACGTGCCCTTGAATTTGACAAAATCGCTGTTTTTGGCTGTTTTCGACCTTGATTACACTCTAGAATCTGCAATTATTGACCAATCAAGACAAATCTTGGACACATTGTTGGGGACCATAAGATTTTGAATGAGTTGAATTTTCAATTGGATCTGATCAGAAAGTCAAGAGTTATTGTGCCCTTGAATTTGATAAAATGCCGTTTTCGACGGTTTTCTACCTTGTTTATACTCTAGAATCTACAATTATCTATCATTCAAGACAAAACTTGGACACAATGTTGGGCACCGTTACATCTCTGATGAGTTTGATTTTCACAACGTTATTGATCAAAAGTTCGTTTTCAGTCTTAAAGTCATAAATATCAATTGAATTGAACAAAAATGTTGCTCATATCATTTTGGTTCAGGTGAGCGATATAGGACCATCATGGTCCTCTTGTCTGCAATACAAAATACCAATTGAAAAGACTTAAAAATCATTTCTACAAATGGCACTTTGAATTCAAACAGCATATGAATATTGCAAAGTAGGAATTAGAACTGAGACAAACCAGGACCCGAAAATTCTGTGTCCAATGTTACATCATCTAATTTCCTTTTTGACAATTAATTTGCAGATATGTATGAAATTTCATTTCCCTTAAATCTGTAAATGTAACACATATATCACCTTTACATGAACTATCTAATCAACATGTGGATATCGCTTTCAATAGACTATAGATTTGATAAAACGCGGAAATTTTGTGTCAAATTACATCTTCATGTTGGACACCATGAGTTGATGACGTAACAAAAAAGTGCAGGACGGAAAAAACGTGCTCATATATGATGAAATGTTTTGTGTCTTATTTATAGACTCCACTAATGCATGTATATCAATGAACTTAATTTGGGTGAGTTACCATAGGCTCAGACAGCATGTTGTTTAAGTACTTGAAATGACAAGAATCCATGTTTGTGCTCAAGCCACCACAATAATTAGGAATAATATACAATACTGTAACATACCATTCATTCAGTCGCATGACATAATGATGTGCATTTATAGGTGATTCTATCATGTGGCCTGCCCTATAGACGCAGCCATATTGGAGGCTATCTATAGACATGCAGGTGTAAGATTCTTCAGTCCTATGGTTGCCATTTCGGACGTGATAACTGAGGATAATTTGTCTTTCAGGGCCCAAACTTTGAATACTCTACAGAAACTCATGAAGAACTTTTATACAACAAAGAAAAGTTGTTACAAAATGGAGATATGTGGGAGCCAGCCATCGCTGCTAATCTACAGGCGGATTATCTCTACCGATAATTCAGGATAATTGTTGTGATAATTGAGGATAATGATGTCGAACATGGTGACTTTCTGACAGTGATATACAGGAGAATTTATAACTTGGCAACCACAATCTGTAAAGAATGGTTGAGAAAAATTGTAGGAATAAAAAGGAATATTATGGTGGGAAATAAGGCAAGTGCTGTTCACCAGTATTTTCTTTCTCCCCAACAATAGTTTTTACTCTACTCTGGATCTAATGATTTCATTTTAATGTAGTAAATGCCATTGTGGGCCAGTCTTAATTTTAACATGCAAACATTTCTTATTTAAAGTGGTATTATATTGAAAGGTCATTACATAACTATTGAAAACTGTGCATATAGATTCATATGCATTTACAGTAGTTTTGTACTGACTGCAACACGACAAGCGCTTTCACAATTTAAACCTTTGGACAATTAAATACTACAGATTCAAAGTTAAATTCCATAAGTTTTTATCTTCATGTAAAATTAAATGAAAAAGAAAATTGAACTGAAAAGGAAGAATTTGAAGTTGTCCAACATAAAAGCGTATTTCTCAGCTTTTATGCTTGTTTAAGTAGGTTTGTTTATTAAAGTATTGAAAATATTTTTTTTTCTCTTTTATACTCCAATCCATACCGTAATTGTTGAATCTTTCATGAAGCAATCTGGTAGAGACCTAAACATTTTCCAAACGCAGTACGAAGTCGCCGTCTGCAACAGGTTTAGAATTGGACCTACCTAAGCTTTTGTCGTCTGGTAATGGGTTAACCCATTTCCACACTATGATTCTTTTTGACTCCCTACATGATAATGGCTTTGGAAAACAGTATGGAAAATGAAGAAATTGCTTGTCACAAGCAATTTCTTCATTTCCCACAATGTTTTCCATCCAAAAAGACCTAAATATTAAAAATTCCATTCACTTCAAATTGTCGTCTGCAGGATCTTTCAATTTGGACCTACCTAAGCTTTTGACGTCTGGTGATGGGTTAAGGAAGATGAGCAGCATGAAGCTTGGGCATGAAGTTGTGATTGTACTGGTGAGAGAATGACGAGAAATTCGTGGTTAGTTGCTCCAGCAGCCATGATAAGACTGAACAATGTTAAAACTTAACAGCGGTTCAAAACCCCATCTAATCATTTAATTGGTGACATTGGACTGGTGATTTGAGAAAACAAATAGGGTATCTTCTTTGAAAGACACATTCACAGATCTTTATCAACAACCATTTTGTCTGCAGCAGCCGTCCAATTTAAATGGTTTCGGAAATGGTAAAGTAGATCGTTTGGTTCATTGGCGTTTCACGCCGTTTTCAACTTATATGATCATATCGCGGTGGCTGGAGCACCTAACCACAGATTCCTGTGGTTTCTCATACCAGTACTACCACAACACCCTAACCGAGCCTCAAGGTGCTCGCCCACATAGGTTAACGATATCAAACCATTGATGGTGACATTTTTTTTTTTTCAGAAAGGGTATTTGTGTAAAGGAGATCGTAAGCATGGAACAACTAACACACATAGTGCCAAACATTTTTTAATTTTTCATTTTAGTTATTTGTTATCTGGATTGTTTGTGATTTAGCCGACGATGATGGGTCTCGTACCGCAGGGTGGAAACGCATCAGCTGGCCAAACACAGGTCTGCATCGTCTGCTCAAATACCGTGCCTGAAATACATGTACCACAATAGGGCAAGTTTAAAAAAAATGTGACCATTCACTTTTTACATGCCACGGCTTTTACAGAGAAACATATTCAACCCAATCAAAGCTAAAAAGATGTGTTATTGTATCTATATACTGGGTACCAAGTTTAAAGAAAATCGCTTCACAAATAAAAAAGATATGTCATTAAAACATGTCAAAAATGTCAGGAGTGAAACGTTTTTGTGCGACACTTAACAGTTTTACCAAGTTTCTAAGCTATGGTAAATAAAAGACAGTGACAGGATACTAAAATAAGCACTTGTAATTCATAAAACAACATGTGCATCATCATCTTAAAATTACTTTTTAGCTCACCTGAGCACGAAGTGCTCAAGGTGAGCTATTGTGGTCACTCAATGTCCGTCCGTCCGTCTGTCCGTCCGTCCGTCTGTCAACAATTTGGTGTTAACACTGTAGCATCCACAAAAGTTGGCCAATTTTAATCAAACTTGGTCAAAGCAAGTATGGTCATAAGTTCTCGGATGAGTTCGATTATGGGCCTGATCGGACTTGGAAGTCTGGAGTTATTTGCCCTTGAACATAAAAAATAGCTAGTTTTGACCTTGTTAACACATTAGCATCTACAATTATTGATCAATCAAGACAAAACTTGGACATAATGTTGGAGACTATAAGATCTCGGATGAGTTCAACTTTCAGTCTGATCTGACCAGAAAGACGAGAGTTATGTGCCCTTGAATTTGACAAAATTGCCATTTTTGGCAGTTTTCGACCTTGTTTACACTCTAGAATCTACAATTATTATTCAATCAAGACAAAATTTGCACAAAATATTGGGGATCATAAGATCTTGGATGAGTTCGATTTTCAGTCTGATCTGATCAGAAAGTCGAGAGTTATGTGCCCTTGAACTTGACAAAATTGCCGTTTTTGACTGTTTTCGACCTTGTTAACTCTCTAGAATCTACAATTATAGATCAATCAAGACAAAACTTGGACATAATGTTGGAGACTATAAGATCCCGGATGAGTTCAATTTTCAGTCTGATCTGAAAAGAAAGACGAGAGTTATGTGCCCTAGAATTTGACAAAATTGCCATTTTTGGCAGTTTTCGACCTTGTTTACACTCTAGAATCTACAATTATTAATCAATCAAGACAAAATTTGTACACAATATTGGGGATCATAAGATCTTGGATTAGGCTGATTTTCAGTCTGATCTGATCAGAAAGTCGAAAGTTATGTGCCCTTGAACTTGACAAAATTGCTGTTTTTGACCGTTTTCGACCTTGTTAACTCTCTAGAATCTACAATTATAGATCAATCAAGACAAAACTTGGACACAATGTTTGGGATTATAAGATTTTGGATGAGTTTGATTTTCAGTCTGATCTAATCAGAAAGTCGAGAGTTATGCGCCCTTGAACTTGACAAAGTTGCCGTTTTTGACTGTTTTCGACCTTGTTTACACTCTAGAATCTAGTATTATTGACTAATCAAGACAAATTTTGGACACAATGTTGGAGACCATAATATCTTGATTTAGTTTGATTTTCAGTATGATCTTACCAGAAAGACGAGAGTTATGTGCCCTTGAATTTGATAAAATTGCCATTTTCGGCTGTTTTTGACCTTGTTTGCACTCTAGAATCTACAATTATTAATCAATCAAGACAAAACTTGGACCCAATGTTGGGGATCATAAGATCTCGGATGAGTTTGATTTTCAGTCTGATCTGATCACAAAGTGGAGAGTTATGTGCCCTTGAATTTGATAGATTTGCCATTTTAGGCTGTTTTCGACCAGTTTTACACTCTAGACTCTACAATTAGTAATTAATAAAGACAAAACTTGGACACAATGTATTGGACCATAAGATCTCAGATGAGTTCGATTTTCAGTCTGATCTGACCAGAAAGACCAGAGTTATGTGCCCTTGAATTTGAAAAAAAAAACTGCTTTTTCGGCTGCTTTCGACATTGTTTATACTCTAGAATCTACAATTATCAATCAAGACAAAGCTTGGACACAGTTGGGCACCATAATTGAGATCTTGTATAAGTTGGATTTTCACAACGCTATTGACCATTAGTTCTTTCTCCGTCTTAAAGTCATAAATATTAATTGAATTGAACAAAAGTGTTGCTCATATCATTTTGGTTCAGGTGAGCGATATAGGACCATCATGGTCCTCTTGTTTATCTTATCTTCATTGGTTTAGGATGTGGAGCCTGTTTTATACAATACCCCTCTGAATTTTATGTCAGGAGTGAAACACTTTTATTTTTCAAAATTAAATGTGTTCTCATTTTTGTCTATTCAGCCAGAAATCTACCACTCAATTTTTAGCTCACCTGAGCACGAAGTGCTCAAGGTGAGCTATTGCGGTCGCTTTTTGTCCGTCGGCGTCCGTCTGTCCGTCTGTCTGTCCGTCCGTCTGTCCGTCCGTCCGTCTGTCCACATTTTGGTGTTACCACTCTAGCAGCCACAAATATTGACCAATCTTAACCAAACTTGGTCAAAACATGTATGACCATAAGTTCTCGAATGAGTTCGATTTTGGGTTAGATCGGACTAGGAAGTCCGGAGTTATCTGCCCTTGAATGTCAAAAATGGCTAGTTTTGACTTTGTTACCACTCTAGTATCTACAAATATTGACCAATCTTAACCAAACTTGGTCAAAATATGTATGACCATAAGTTCTAGTACGAGATCAATTTTGAGTCAGATCGGACCAGGAAGTCTGGAGTTACGTGCCCTTGAACGTCAAAAATGGCTAGTTTTGACTTTGTTACCACTCTAGTATCTACAAATATTGACTAATCTTAAACAAACTTGGTCAAAATATGTATGACTATAAGTTCTCAGATGAGTTCAATTTAGAGTCAGATAGAACTAGGAAGTCTGGAGTTATCTGCCCTTGAATGTCAAAAATGGCTAGTTTTGACTTTGTTACCACTCTAGCATCTACAAATATTAACCGATCAAAACAAAACCTTGCAACAATGTTGCAAACTATAAGTTCTCAGATGAGTTCGATTTTGAGTCAGATCGGACCAGGAAGTCTTGAGTTATTTGCCCTTGAAAGTAAAAAATGGCTAGTTTTAACTTTGTTACCACTCTAGCATCTACAAATATTGACCGATCAAGACAAAACTTTGCCACAATGTTGGTAACCATAAGATCTTGGATGACTTCAATTTTCAGTGTGATTGAAGTAGGAAGTCTGGAGTTATATGCCCTTGAATTTGACAAAATTGCTGTTTTCAACTTTGTTTACACTGTAGCATCTACATTTATTGACTAATCAAGACAAAACTTGGCCACAATGTTGGTGGCCATAAGATCCTGAATGAGTGAAAATTTCAGCTTGATTTGACTAGAAAATCAGAGTTATTGGCCCTTGAATTTCACAAAATTACAGTTTTCGACTTTATTTTCACTCTAACAATATATTGACCAATAAAAAAAAATTGGACATAATGTTGATGAGAATATTTTTATCAGAACAGAGTTATGTGCCCTTGACTGTGACAAAATTGTTGGTTTCTTCCATTTTGTTTTTACTGTAACAGTCACAAATATTGATCATTCAAGATTATGAAAGCAGTTTTTAGCTGGATCATAATCTCACATCTTAAATTATGTGCTGTTGAACTTGACTACATTGTGACTTTCTTTCTATCTAGGTTCAGGTGAGCGATTAAGGACCATCATGGTCCTCTTGTTTTTAGGAAGCCATCAACCTTGTGGGCATTCTGCACTCTACTTTTTAGTGATTCGTGGGTTACAATTTCTCATATTGTGCAATATATGTGCTGTCAGGAGTGAAACGCTTTTTTGTTGTCATTTTGCAAGATTGTGCACACAATTTAAGCTAAAAAGTAGTGAATTCTTTATTTCTATCTTTAATTAGCATATATCTTTGTTTATCCTTATTCATTAATTATGTAAAGCTACACATGCTTGAGGTAACTATAAAATTATACATCAATGTACTACTAGATAGCCAAATCCGAATGTTTTAATCCATTGCTAGAAGACATAATTATTGAGGAAATCTTCAATATAATAGTTAAGAAAACGCTAGAACAGAAATGTTTTAAAGACCCATTTCAGAAAAGAGATTTATTTCTTCTATCGTCTTTTCCTACTACACTCTTTCCTCGTAGATTTGAAGCATAGATCATTATTTTTTTGATTCGCTAGCAATGTATTAAAACAATACCAAGTATGCTATTTAAGAAATTCCATTAATTTGTTATATATTGTTATATGACATGCAAGCTAAAAAGTAGTGAACATGAATTTAAAATATAATTTGGGCACTGCTTAACCATTTAGAATAGTTTTTAGCCAACCTAATTAAGAAATTTGGATAATATTCTGTAAAATTAGCTGTTATTCTTAACATTTAAATGTCACACTTTGGTCACATTTTTTTTAAACCTGCCCAATAGTCAAAACGTATTTATAAGATAATATATGCCTCGAAAAACGACCTGGCAGAACATCTCTAGCTAATAGCTAGATATGCTCTGCCAGGTCATTTATCGTGAGGTATAACTTATGTAGAACACAAACAAAAACGCATTTGAAGGTCTCACAAAATTTGGAGTTTATCAAGGAACATCGGAAAGAATCGACAAAAAGTTGTAAAGAAAGCTAAAATAAGCTTGAGAAAACACTGAGGCTATTAAGAAGAGAACTCTAACAATCAGCATTTTCACCCTCAATATTTTCTGAGTCGTATCGTACACAAATCGCATGTTTGACATTTGTTGTCTGCAACATCTTTGGAATGGAACTGACTAACGTGATTTTAGCTAGGAAACGACTAATTTGGGAAAATGATACGATTAAAAACGAATATAATTATATTATATATAGCACACATACCCGGAGTGCAATAATTATGCCCATAATAGATATGGTGCACGCATGTGTAGTACGACGTACAATTTCGTGAAAAATCAGCGTACGATAGATCTGCGACGTTAGAACAGTCCTTGATCAGGCCGCAAGGTGGGGCAACATTGGATTCGCTGAAATTACAAAAAACGTTACACACTCTTTCCCAAACTATGCCTGAGTTTGACATCACTAATAGGAAATGTTTGGAAAAGCATAGCTAGGCAAAGCAAAATTAATGTGTAGTATAACGTGAGCTTCTAGACATGTCCGCGTATGATAGATCTGCGATGTTAGAACAGTCCTTGATCAGGCCGCACGGTGGGGCAATATTTGATTCGCTGAAAATACAAAACAGCAGAATACCGTCGCTTTTCAACGAAAACCTCGTAACTGCAGCTTGTTTAAGCTGCAGTTACGAGGTTTTCGATGAAAAGCGACGATACGTAATTTACGGTAAGAGGTGTGTTTAGAAAATTTACTCTATAGATTTGATTTTATTGTTCGTAGCCTACCATTTTCCCGTACCACAACCATGCTTATAATGTTCATATAAACCTACACATTATATTGTTTGATTTAAAATCTTTATCCATTCGGCTAGGGCCGCATGCACCAACATTTCTGAATAGATTTCATCTTTAATCTGAATTACATTACAATCCATCGATGACTGCGTCGATGATGATGATGATGGTGATGATGATGATGATGATGATAGTGATTTAATGATAACAATAATACGTACAAATCGCATCCTTGAGTTTTCGAGTTGAACACTTTATGTTCGGGACAATCGTGCTGGTAGATTTGTCCGCCCCTACATTCCGAGTATGACTTGCACCCTATATCGTAGATACCGTCGCTCAGCGTAGCGCATTCGAGGGCTAGTGCTGTAATAGAAAAAAATAACAATTTGGGCCAAACAATCAAGCCCTGGTTCTGACTGCCTATATGATGTTAGTTTAGAAATCATTGAGGGAATAGAAGAAAATGCTGTTGATCAGCATTTCCTTCTTTTCCCTCAAGGATTTCAGGCTAATATTTGAAGATGCATTATTTGATTTTTCCAGTTTCTACAACTTTCTTTCGTCTTTATACTTAGAAGAAGATTTCATTTTGATTAATTTCTACATTCCGAGTAGGCCTATTACATGTGCACCCTATATCGTGGATACCATTGCCTAGCGAAAATCATTCAAGAGCTAGTGCTGCAAAAGCAGACTTTAACCCTTTCTTAAACAAGACCTGGTTTTGACGTCACTTATATAAATGGCTTGGGAAAACATTGAGACAAAAGAAGAAACTGTTGATAATCAGCAGTTTCTCCTTTTGTCTCAATATTTTCCTTGCTATATTGCACACAAATCCTATTATTATTATAATCAATTTTGTCGTCTGCAGCAGCTTTGAAATTAGAAGAGTCTAAAATTTTGTCGTTTGGGAAAGGGTTAATAGGTCTGTGTTCCATTTTGGCCAAGAGAAAAAATCTTATCTGTCAGACTGGGATTGTACACTATTTTCCATTTTTTCTTTCAGTGGAAGTTTAACATTTGAATTTAGTAACTTTTTTGGTTTTCCAGCATCTTTTTACAAAAAGAAATTAACCCATTACCACACAGTAACTCCTTTTGACCCCTCATAAGATAATGGCTTTGGAAAGCATTGTGGAAAATGAAGAAATTGCTTGTGACAAGCAATTTCTTCATTTTCCACAATGTTTTCTCCCCTAAAAGACCAAAAAAATGTACAATTTCATTCAATCGAAACTGTCGTCTGCAATATTTTTGAATTTGGACCACCCTAAATTTTTGTCGTTTGGTAATGGGTTAAGGCAATGATGCCATTTTAAGATTCAAATGTCGGATTTTGCGATTTTTGCTTTGTCATTGTACGTAGAATGTTCAAATATTTACCCAAAACCATAAATAATAAAAGGACCCAAGAAGATAATAAAACAATCCTTTTAAAGATCGATGGCATACTAACCCACAACGATTCTGTTGTTTTTACAATTAACGAAAAAGAGAGAAGGATTTTTGTCAATAATTTGGCAAATCGTCGTTGTAAATGCAAAACCTCGTATCTTGTTTTTGGAAAATTTTAAATGGGAGGGAAAAAGTGTACTTTTCCCAAACTGAAATGTTTTACATGAAATTTGGATATATTGTTCACAAATAATGTGTCATTAATACTGATCAGTAACAATATCTCAAACCTGCACACACAAGTTTGTTCTTTGAAAATCGCAAGAATCGACATACGAGGTTTTGCATTTACACCGACGAAATGTTATTATTCAAACCTATGTTAAACAGCATGATCATATCTAAAAGTTGCTATAGCAGAAATATCGGTGATGGTAGAAACCGTATTCGTTTGCTTTATACCTCAGACAATATTACGAACATAGAGAAGGGGCATGTCCAATAGCATTTCTTCCCTTGTCTAAATGCTTTCCCGATACTTTTCTATTTGGGATGTCAAAAGCAAACTTCTTTGTTTGGGAAAGGATGAAACCTTTTCCAAAGGAATTTTCGAGCTTTACATGAAAAGAAGAAAATGCTGAGTAGGCATGTTCTTCTTTTCTCTCGACCATTTGCAAAATTTCAAACCCTGGCATTATGTAACCTTTTCCCAGACGAATCGAAAGATGTTTCAGACGACAATATGCATGTTAAGGTTTACGAACTGAGAATGAAAACACCACTTTCTAGCCATACGAAATGCAACAAATTACACACACTTGTAAATAGCCTACACTTCACATAAGTTGATTCACCAGGCCGGATTTCAAGATTATGCTTCAAGAAGAAAATAATTTACAAAAATCATTTTACTCTTTGTTCATATGAAAGGGAGGTAATTTTGAACATTTTTGTCAAATATTTCCATAAGTATGCATTAATTCAAAATTCTAAACCATACAAAATGCTTATGTTTGTATTTGGAATGGAAATTTAACACAGTTTAGGAATAATGGGCACTTTTCAAATTTCGCTAGAAATGCATTTCATTCTCAGTTCGTAAACCTTAACAAGGAAAGGATTTGTGTAAAATAGGCTATGTTTCAGAAAATATTGTGGTAAAAGGAGAAAATGCTGATCATCAGCATTTTCTTCTTTTGTCTTGATATTTTCCCAGACACTTTCTTTCAAGGATGTCAAAACCAGGTTTTGTTTGGGAAAGAATTTTTAAAAAAATCATTCATAAAGTCAAAGAAATCACACTACTCACCAATGTGTAGGCTGGTCAGCGCAGCAAATACAAAAAGCAAAGTTACGGACGACATGTTGAAAACCTGCCTAAACAGTGACGTATTTATTGTAATCTTATCAGTATGGAATTTTGAGAAAAAGAGGGGAAATTTTAAGAAAATGTACATGTCAATGATAAAAACTAAGTGCACATAGTACTTTTGTAATGATAAAAATGTCGATTTGGCGAAAAGAAAGTTTTATACACATTCTCCTTTTCTGTCAATAATTTCAAGTACAAACTTTTCAACGTCAAAATTTTAGAGTGCCTCAATTGTAAAGATGTTGCAGTGGACGAAATCGTTGTTGATAAAAATGGAATTTTGATACCCTTACAATATAGACAAGAAAATGCTGAGGCAAAAGAAACATGCTTTTGATCATTATTCTCTTCTTTTGACTCAGCATTTTCCCATGCTTATTTCTTTTTTAACCAAGTCCTGTTTGTGAAAGGGCTCTTTTTGACTCCCCACAAGAAAATTGCTTTGGAAAACATCGTGGAAAATGAAGAAATTGCTTGTGACAAGCAATTTCTTCATTTCCCACGATGTTTTCTGCCCAAAATGACCAAAAAATTGTTAAATTTCATTCACTTGAAATTGTCGTCTGCAGCATCTTTGAATTTGGACTAGTCTAAAATTTTGTCGTTTGGTAATGGGTTAACCAAGTCCTGTTTGTGAAAGGGCTCTTTTTGACTCCCCACAAGAAAATTGCTTTGGAAAACATGTGGAAAATGAAGAAATTGCTTCTGACAAGTAATTTCTTCATTTCCCACGATATTTCCTGCCCAAAATGACCAAAAATGTTCAATTCCATTCACTTGAAATTGTCGTCTGCAACATCATTGAATTTGGTAATGGGTTAACCAAGTTCTGTTTGTGAAAGGGTTAGGTCCCCCTTTCCAAATCACGGCTCATATGTAGGTTACAGGTTTACGACGTTTTGTGCCTTACTTTTTCAAAATTACATATTTATTATAAAATCGACATCTTAATTTCGATTTGATTACGTGTTTATGCGTTAGTTATTTTCTTTTAAACAAACTATGCAAATATTTGATAGTTATAAATTATATTTATATAATCTTGATTTATGAGATCGATTTTTAAGGCGACTGGAAATATGAAAATGCTTAATTTTATGACAATAATACTAAAGGGACATGGTTTATGTTTTGAGCCTTTTTTGAGCCTATGAATGATTTTTTTATCGGATCCTGTGACTAAAGATATGCACAAGGGATGGGACTGTCCCATGGCCGAATTCACTACCGACCCGATTCGAACGCACTTTACTCAAAAACTACTAAAGATACTTTCAAAATTGAACCTCTGTGTGGTAGTCATTAAGCTACACGACGATATAGGAGTTTAGCAATAAAATAATCATCACGCCTCCTGCAGTCATCGCAAAGTCAAAATCAATAGTAAAAATTCGTCCTCGGACACAACGATGTAGCATGCCTTCCACCTGATTTTGGTCAGAAATCAGTCTAAATAGGCCTAGAAATGCATGATTCGATTCCCTGTGGCTGCAACATGCACCAAACTGCATTAAAGTGCTGAAGAATAACATGAATTGATAAATAAAGCGTTTGTGTTGTTTCAAGACAAAATAACACCAATAACAACTACCACCGCCGCCAACCCAATCAATCAAAAAACAACAACAACGATGACGACGACAAGATCAGTAGCAACAGCATCGGTAGCAGGAATTACAGCAGTGTCAATCAAAACAACAAACATGAACATTAACAAAAGGCTTAACAGAAACAAAAGAGGTTTTGGAAAAAAAAAATAATTTCATGTAAATGGAGACGTACCCCTTTAAACATACCGGTCTCTGTAAAATCAATGCTGGAGACGATAGTTCTACCATGACCGGTCATAACCAATCAAATCGTCGGGGACACACGTCTCGTCCAATCAGATGGCATGTGACGTAATTTGCTGCAGCATACTTTTAGGACCTAGACAAAGTTAGCGTCAGTTGGGATTTGCATGTTCCTAGCGGTAAGTTTTCTTTGTCGTGTTTCAAGGATTCGGTGTTTGTTTTCAATTATTTCAAATAATTTTACTGTGATTTTTTTTACCAAAGTTAATGAGCAAATATTGTGTTGTTTAGCCTACGTATTTCAAATAAGCCTACGTGGAAATAAGAGTTTATACCAATATTTTTGAATATGGAATAAGCTTCTTCTCGATCAATCACTGGCAAATTAACGCTTTTGCAAAAAAATATTTCGCATTAAAAGGAAATAAAAGTAAAATGGGAAAAAAAAAAAAAAAAAAAAAAAAAAAGAAGGAAGAGAAAGAAAAAAGCCCCACCAAATCTGTCTTTATTTCAGAAAATGATTCCCCAGATGATCTCAGTTTTATGCTTTCTGTTCTGCTTGACTTATGTGCAAGGTAAGCCAGGAATTGTAGGCCTATTCACCAATACATGCATTTCTGAATCATTTGTCTAAAAAAAAAAAAACATTACAATCCATGCGCGGGGTTAACAAAAAGAGTACTGGTTATGTCCCAAATAAGATGCGGCATTCGTCCCTGTGTACCACGACAAACCGTTGTTATATTTAGTCCTTCATGGTATGACATGTATCTGCATGCACGGATCCAGAGGGGAAAAAAGGGGTTAAAGATCGGATGACCCCCCCCCCCCCCCCCCTTGGAAAAATTCCTGGATACGCGCTTGCAATCCATCTGATAAGACCAAAGGTATGTCTCGATATAATGACATCTCGATATATCGATTAATTGGTTGTGTGATTTTGAATGTATTCTGGGATTTAGACTGGTTGGTGAATACCGCACCTGTACGTTATTATCTAAATTTAAAAAAAATGACACCTCTTTAGAATACTACCAGAAAGCACATGCCCTTTTGCTCCTACACATATATTCTCTAACATTGAGAGATTAGATAAAACGTTTTCACGAAAAAGAATTACCGATAGCATATATTGCATTGATTTTTGGCGGAGCGGTAGAAAGAGAAATAATCTGTTTTTATCAAAGTATAATTTTGGTAATCCTGTAGTAAAAGCATCTTAAATTAACCTTGCCATTTTCTTAAAATGAGTACATCAAACTAAACATACTCAATAATCTGCATGTTTATCGCATCTCAAGTTACGTTCAGAGCTTTGATTTGCTCAGCAGGCATCCCCGTACCTTCAAATATCGAACTAGTCGGCCCAACAGCTCTAAAACAGCGGATAATTAACGGGGAAATTATTGAAATCAGCTTACACCCCACCAAGTTTCACTACCGTATAACCTGGGCCTACTGTTTTTTAAATAGATCAATGGTTTCACCTTTGCGATGGCCATTGGAAAAGATCTGGTACTAACTGTGTTGCATCGTCTATCCATACCCTATGTTGTGGGTACTCATTTGAATCGTCTCGGCGAGAAAATTCTAATGAGTAGCCACGACATAGAGTTTGAACAGATATCGCTGATATATTACAAATTTCATTATTTGCATAATTCTAGCGTTGTGTTAATCTATTTTTGTTTATCATTTTCTTTATATAGCAGGTATAAAGGTTCCTTCAAATATCGAACCTGTCGGCCCGACAGCTCTAAAACAGCGGATAATTAATGGAGAAATTGTTGACATCAGCTTACACCCCCACCAAGTTTCACTACAGTATAACCTGGGTCTACTGTTTTTCGGGATAGATGAATGGTTTCACCTTTGTGGTGGCTCGGTGATTGGGAAGGATTTGGTGCTGACTGCGGCGCACTGCGTGGATTATAAGTAAGCATTAATTTTGCATAGGATTCTGGAGAAAAGGGTCCTTTAGTTGCATTTCTTTTCATATTCTTTATACCCGTAATATAATAGTATATATCCTGACTCTATCCCACAACAATACCCCGTTTTGAAGTTTCTATCAGAAAAAAGACTTTGGAAAACATAATGACAAAAGAAGAAACTGATGATAACCAGCAGCTTCTCCTTTTGCCCCAATATTTTCTGTGCTATCCTGTACACACATTCTATCTTTAAGAACCATTATGGACTAAAAGCCTTAAGGGACCGTTTTTCAGATCCCTGCTCAGGGTCGAATTACCATCTATCTATGGCCCAATATTTTCTCTGGTTTTGGTAGTACTGGTATTGGCAGATCTTAGAGAAAAGACTTGAGATAACATTGACACGGGTGGTAAACAGAGAAACTAGCTCCAAAAAGAGTCAACGGTATTTCGTTGCCTCGTGACATCCGGTCGCTACCGAGGTAGTTGCATAGAGCGAAAATATGTAAACAAAGGTAGGTCACGAACACATTTTTTCTACAATTATTTCTTTTACAACGAGTTTTTGAAAAATCCTGCGATGCTGTAATATGAAGAAATGGTCGAAGTTTGTTGTGCACGAGAATATACGTTGTTAGTAAGCAGAGTTTGAATACAATCGTTGAAAAACATTTCAAAATCGAAAGTAAAAACTTTTTTACTTTCGATTTTGAAATGTTTTTCAACGATTGTATTAAAACCCTGCTACTAATACCGTAAACTCTCGTGCACAACAAACTTCGACCATTTCTTCATATTACAGCATCGCCGGTTTTCCCAAAAACTCGCTTTAAAAGAAATAATTTTAGAAAATGTGTTCGTGTTTCGCTCTATGCAACTACCTCTTTTTGGAGCTAGTTTCTCTGTTTACCACCCGTGATTGAGCCAAAGGAAAAAATACTGGTATCAGCATTTCGTCGGTGTAAATGCAAAACCTCGTATATCGATATTTTGCTATTTCCAAAATAAAATCTTGTGTGTCAAGATAATGGGTTACAGACCCTCAAAAAGTCCCCACTTTCTAGCCATATAGGAAATGCATCAAATTACACACACTTGTAAATACACTTAGAATAAGTTGATTCACCGTGCCAGATTTCAAGATTATGCTTCAAGAAGAAAATAATTTACAAGTATTATTTTACTCTACATTCATATGCAAGCGAGGCAATTGTGAACATTTTTGTCAAATATTTCCATAAGTGTGCATTAATTCAAAATTCTAAACCGTTAAAAAATGTTAAGGTTTGTATTTGGAATGGAAATGTAACACAGTTTAGGAATTACTGGCTCTTTTCAAAATTTGCATCTGGGTCTTTGGTGCTCTTTTTGAGGGGTTGGATACCTTAAAACAATTTTTGCAGGTTTTGAGATATTTTTACTGATCAGTATTAATGACACATTATTTGTGAACAATATGTCCAAATTTCAAGTAAAACCTTTCAGTAAGGGAGAAGTCATTACACTTTGTTCCTTCCTCTTTAAATTTTTCCAAAAACGAGATACGAGGTTTTGCATTTACAACGACGATTTTCTCCGTTTGGCTAGATTAATTGGTTTAAGCTTTTTGTTTTACAAATCCAATGTTGATTTACATCAGATTTGTATTCTTCAACAGCTTTTAATTTGGGAATGTGTAGGGTATTGCCGTTTTGTCAAGGTTTTGATACATGCAACCACTTTAACCCTTTACCAAACGACACAATTTTAGGGTGCTCCACTTCGGAAAATTCCACAAATGACAAAATGGATGTTATTTAAGATATTATTTGTGTAAAATATGGCACAGAAAATATTGAGACAAAAGGAGAAACTGCTGGTTATCAGCAGTTTCTTCTTTTGTCTCAATGTTTTCCCAAGCTAATTCTATTAGGGACGTCAAAACCAGGCCCCGGTTTCTCGAAAAAAAATTAAGTACATTCTCATTCTCAAATCTGAGCACCGTGCTCAAATCGCACGAAATCCACGGGAACTTCAATCGAATACCCTTCAACGTTAGAGTATCCCTTTGAAGTTGAGCATGTTCTCATGAGAATATACTTAAGTTTTTTCGAGAAACCGGGGTCAGGTCTTGTTTGGGAAAGGGTTAAATAGTCTCATGTAGACCGGTTATATTTATACTGAATTGTAATGGTGTAAGCCACGTACAAAGCATACGTATACCTACATATAAGAGGTGATATTCGTTTTTCAAAATACAAATGTACAATTTATCTTTGATTATTTAT
Source organism: Fragum sueziense (assembly GCA_963680895.1). Lineage (NCBI taxonomy): Eukaryota > Metazoa > Mollusca > Bivalvia > Cardiida > Cardiidae > Fragum > Fragum sueziense. The sequence goes on from OY804603.1 coordinate 34,666,624, forward strand.
CAAACTCTATGTTATTGGTACTCATTGCAATCGTATTTACACCCACTTATCTGTTGCTTTGATAATACCCTATTTTCCCGCAGCGCACCTGAACTATTCCGAGTTGTTCTCAATGACCACAACATTAATGACGAATGGACGGGTGATGAACAGATTATAGGAGTAAACTTCATCTTTCCTGTAAGTATCTTACGAGGATTTTAACACTACTACCAGACCGCAATGTTTTAGATTTGTACAAAATTCAAGGATGTTGCAGAACACAATTTCATGTGATTTTTTTCGTCTGTTAGGAAAGAAAACATTATAGAAAATGAAGACACAAGCATTTTTCTCATTTTCCACAATGTTTCTTAAATTAAGCCTTTAAAGTGACATTTCAGATTTTTTTGTCTTAAATTTTACTTTTATTCTTATCTGAAAGAGCATATTTCCTTATAAAAATCCTAAAAATATCAAGCCAAAATATTGCGCCGTTTACGAGAAATGTATATTTTTGTGTTTAAATTAAACAAATTGTTGTGGACAACAGTTCGGATTTACATGAAATTTATCGATTCTGTCTCAACTTTAAATGCATGTTTCTCGCTTATCAGCAACAGCTTCAAAAACGATTATTATTTACACTCATTAGAATAATCAATCTTGGCATCAAGGCATACTTTAAAAAATTGAAATGGGAATGAAATGTCCCTTTAACATGTGAGGCGTCAAAAGGCGTCATTGAGATTTAATATGTAACATCAACGTTCAAGCAATATTGAACTTTCTGTTGTATCTAATGAACATAATGCGATAATTCAATTCTTGGAATAAAATTAGGCGGACAGAGGAAAATTTAGTACAAACGCTCAAATTTCTTTCCTTATGGCAATAGACGATGGAACGAACCGCACATGCATGACAACAACGTAAACTCTGACTGTCCCCGTTTTGTTTTAATATCTGAAAATCTAGCATGTGTCCCCTTAAAGTGACACTTAACAAATATTTCTTGGTATTTTATCTTTATCTGAAAGAGCATTTATTCTTGATATGAAAATTCTGAAATTATCAAGTCAAAGCATTGCGCCGTTTACTAGAAATAAATATGTTTCGCTACCATTATTTTCAATAATATAAAACGTCATTACATGTACCCATTTTCGACGGTAAAAGCGTATTTATTATGCGAAACTGATTTCCTCAAGATGTAAATCGATTATTTAGAGCAAGACAGTTGTAAGTGTGTATGCAGTTACCACTGTTTTGCGTCATTTTATTCATGTGTAGCTGATAAAAATTGATGCAATTCACTAAAAAGTGCGATGACCTATACATTTTCTTTTTGAATTATTACTAGGACATATTGCTTAATACAATGAGGGAGTTTTATCAAATTCTATTAGGTAGAACTTGAAATATCTTTAAAAATATGCAAATTTTGACATAAAACACTTCAACTTCGTTGATCTAACTGAACACGTGAGCATGCTGTTTTATACATTTACGTGTTTATAATAGCACATATTTTGGGTTTTCTATTCTTATCAAATGTAAGACGTTACTTTAAATCCGTTTTCGAGACTAAACGTTGATTATATGTGCAATATAGATCTAGCACAGAAAATGTTGAGGAAAAAAGGGAAAATGCTTGATATGAGCATTTCCTTCTTTTTCTCTCAATATTTTGCCAGCTATTCCTGTAATGTGATAATATTATGTCAGGTTTAAGGTTCTTGTGTATATTTTAAATTGATAGCTATATGCGAGTTTTAAAGGAGCTTGTTTTAATAGCCTTTTATTTTAATAAACTATTTTAGATACATGCAAATCTTCCTCTAAAAATAAAATATCCACTGATTTAAAATCCGAAAAAATTAATTGCACCGATTTTGGGACAATCCGCAAATAATTGCACCCGCAAAAATTACCAGTTATACGGTATTCAGCACCATCAAGCGCGAGTAGCTTTTGAATAACTTTAAACCATTTCAACACATTGACTCTTTGACTTCCCAAAAGATAACGGTTTTGGAAAACATTGTAGAAAATGAAGAAATTGCTTGTCACAAACAATTTCTGTATTTCCCACAATGTTTACTGCCCAAAAGACAAAAAAAAAAAAAAAAAAAAAAAAAAAAAAAAAAAAAAAAAAAAAAAAAAACACTAAATGTCATCACTTGAAATTATAGTCTGCGATATCTTTGAATTTGGACCAGTCTAAAATTGAGTCGTTTGGTAATAGTCTAGGCGATCGGTGCAAAATATTACCAAAACTGCTTAGATAATGAAGAAAGCATGAAACTTGGTACACATATAGGTCATATCATCCTCATCATTTTCAGAGGTGGAGCCAGTGTGAACAGTGCATAGCTTAGCAACGGTTGCTATGCAACACTTTCTCCATAGCAACCGTCATATAACATGCAAAAAAGGTTATTTTACTGAACACTTTTAATGTATTTCAATATCTACAGCTTTATTCTTTATGCCCACACCACATTTGAGTAATTTGGACACACGCATCATAGCAACTGTTGCTATGCAACACAATTTCCTTAGCAACCAAGCATTTTTCTATGTCAGATGATCATTTTCAGTAAAATTATACATATTTCAATTACAAGCATCTTTACTGATGATAATTCCTCAACTTTCTAGTAAGGATTGTAATAAGTACCATTTGTGTACTTAGCATCGGTTGCTATGCAACTCATTCTCCATAGCAACCGTCATATAACATGCTTAAACACTTACCTTCTAAAAACTTTTAATGAATTTTAATATCTACAGCTTTATTCTTTATGTCCACACAACATCTGAGCAGTTTCAATGTACAAGTCATAGCAAATGTTGCTAGGCAACATATTTTCCCTAACAACCAAGCATATTCCATGCTCGACCGGCATTTTCAGTATCTAATTATTTATATATTGTAAATACGTGAAGCTTTACTAACGTTAATTCCTTTGCTATAGAGCAAGTTAACTATACATTGGCTTAACGAAAGCTGTTCGAAGACAGCGCGCTCGACTTTCTAAGTTGCTTAGTATAAAGGGGCATAACTCCAAATATAGTGGAGCCAGGGTCATGGGCCCTGGTAGTAAGGTAGAGGGTGTGATGGTGAATAAGTATTCCAAGTTTGGGTTGAATCCGTTTGATAGTATGGAAGTCATTGATGTTTGAAAAAACTTTAACCTTTGTTGCAACGCCGACACCAACGCCGACGCCCGGGTGAATAGTATACAATGTAAGCTCTCATTTTCTTCGAAAAGTCTAGCTAAAAATGGTTGCCAGGCAATATATTTCCTATAACCTAATCATTTTCAATATTTGCTTTCCTTGCCTGTCAACTCCTGTGTTTTAACCCATTCGCACACATTGCCATTTTGACGCCTCTCATGAAGAATGACTAGTCATACATACAATTCATACAGTCTTCGAGGCTAGATGCACTATGTACATAAGCTACTTTAAGCTTCTAATGGCCATTTTTTGTTTATTTTCATAGCCATTTCTGTTTATTTCCCAATTAGATAATAAGTAAAGATGCAGTAACCTTTGCCTCACTGCTACTCACTCCATACGGCTGGTGATGGACCAACCCATGGTTTACAGTAAGATAAAGCCCACATGTCTGCCACCAGGCAATGTCTTTTTTCCGCTTAATTCTGATAACGTGATATCTTCCTGTAATAATCCCAGTAAAGAGATGCAACATTCCTAGTCATTTTGAAATGCTGCATTCCAATGATATATCCCGTGAGTCTAACATATCAGTCAGTTGTCTGGGTAGTTGATGGTGAAAAGCTCGACATTTCTTTATGGTCCGGTGACACCCCAGTCAGAGATAACAAAATACCAACACACAGTATAATTGTCAAGAGATTTTGATACAATCTTCAGGCAACTGCACGGCAGTTGTCCGGTGGCAACTCAATTTAATTGGTGGTAGTTCAAATTCTAGAACATGTCGAGTGCATGTTCAAGGTTTAAATAAACATTATAATAAAGCTATGACCAGATGATTTTATGCCCTTTAACTCATCATCAAGGCTCTGCCAGGGCCATGCCGGTTGACAGAACGGTGACTTGGTGGGATTTTATGAAAATGTTCATCTTAAAATCGTCCGATGGCCGAAATGATTCCATCTCTTTGCCGGACAGAAGGACTACAGAGCCTGGACGGGTGCTGTTTCATTACAAATAATTGTTCTGGTAGCGTACATGTTTACAGACCGATTAACGGACAGCATTCATTACTCCTTCGGTAACAATCAGAAGGCAAATTTACTTTGACAACCCAATTACACGGTGGGGATTGTGCATGATGGGATGGATAACGACTACCGACAATAGGGAACGACTTTATCAAGTAAACCGTGACGTAATTTCGGACAAATAAATAGTATTTCGTTGGTGTTGTTATAAAATCTCGTAACTACGGCTTGAATCAAACCGTAGTTACGAGATGTTGTAACAACACCGACGGTTTATCAAAGCATAACGTTGAACTCAGTCTATTTTTTGCACAAAATTTGATGCCAACTCGCCTCGCTTCAGGTAAGACATTTTGCAATAACTCTGTTATTTCTGTATCAATTTTCAAGCGGTTTGCTGCATGTACCCCGCCTTATCGAGCTCTTTCATCGGATGTATGACATATTAGATAACTCATGATACTTTTTCCGAAATATTGTCCCAACCGACCAGAAAGCGAAATGGTAACGACTACGGCCAAATTAACCACGCTTCAGGTAAGAATTTTTGCAATAACTTTCTTATTTCTGCGTCAATTTTCATGCAGTTTGTTGCATGCACTCCGTCTTACTGAGCCCTTTTCTCAGATGTATTATTTACCTGGAACTTCCTTGTACTTTTCTCAAAAACCGATCCCAACCGACTAGAAAAAGGGCCTGATTATTTGTCGTTTTTCTGGTCGGTCGGGATCAATTTTTGGACAAAGTACAAAGATTCTACAAACAAGTCTTATATCCGAGGAAAGAGCTCACTAATGCAGGGTACATGCAACAAACCGCTTGAAATATGAAGCAGAAATAAGAAAATTATTGCACAATTTCTTACCTGAAGCGAGGCAAATTTGTCCGTATACTCCATATTCGTTATCCATCCCATCATGCACAATCCCCACCGTGAATTATTATGTTATATTGTAATCGGTGATATTAATTTAACAGTTCTAAAGTGAATATGACAATTATGTAGTTAAGCAATCCCTTGAATTTTCTCTGTAACCAAGATAGATGAGCGCTTTGCGAAGCTGCAGAGCGATGCATAATATATGGCTCTTACCGTATCTACAGAAATTATGGAGAACATAGCAGGGAACATTTTCGATATTCTTTCAATAATTATGTTAATGCATCATCGATTTGAGAAAATAATGAAGCAGAGAAAGAAGGTTTGGTTTGTTGGTAGTTACTTTTTTGTCAGCTGATTTTTTTAAATACCTAAAACATCCACCTTATTCCTGTCGTTTTTCACCTTCCTTGCGTCACACAAAATTCAAATTGGTCAAGTTTTAACAAATTATTGACATTTGATTTTCTGAAACCATTGTGTCCAATGATTTTCCGCCGGACGAGAAGTTTCATCCTCGTACAAAAGGATATACTAATATACTGTAAAGGCCAAGCTAATGAGAGAATCACGAGGATAATTCAATGTTTATATCCATAGGCAGTTTCATGTTCCATGAAATACATGATGATGCCAAAAACATACTTGAACTTCGTATCAGAAGAAAGGGTAGGGAAAGAATGGTGTCTATCTGTTCCCTATCCTATTGCTGTCCATTATCCGCACAGTTGCTGACGGACGTCTGCTTAGGGGCCGTCCGTTGCCTTCCTGGTCTTAATGATTGATTCAACGCATTTATGAAATGATTGCTGTCTAGTGCCCCTTTGATCTGTGACTGTGTGAGCAAAATGTCTTAAAATCGTAATACATTTAACTTCTATCACCAATTGATAACTACACATCTACCTTACAGCCTTGACAGATCAATATAGTATGATTCACGATTCGATTTCATCTATTACCTTTTTCGTTGCTTTTGAAGACACAGTTTATGGCGGACAAGAAATGTCAATAATTGTTGCATATATAATGAGGTAAATACATTGCCTAGCAACCATTTTAAAGCAATGTGCAATTAACTTGCTAGATGCTTAGATGAAAGTGAAGAAATTATCATCAGAAAAGCTGTCTATAATTAAAATATTATGATTATTTACTGAAAAAGCTCATCTGACATATAAATATGCTCGGTTGCCAATTAAGATGTTTTGCATAGCAACCGTTGCTATGATGCGTGTATAGAAATTACCCAAATGTGGTGTGGGTATAAAGAGTAAAGTGATAGACATTGATATACAAATAAAATCTCTAGTAAAAATAAGCCTTTGTGCATGTATTATGATGGTTGCTATAGAGAAAATGCTGCATAGCAACCGTTGCTAAGTGCCAAAATAGTATTCGTTACCATCCTTACTAGAAAGAAGAGAAATTATCATTAGTAAAGATGCCTATAATTGAAATATATATAATTTTTTACTGAAAATGCCCATCTGACATAGAATTATGCTTGGTTGCTAAGGAAAAAGTGTTGCATAGCAACAGTTGCTATGATGCGTGCGTCAAAATTACTCAAATGTGGTGTGGGCATAAAGAATAAAGCTGTAGATATTCAAATACATTAAAAGTGTTCAGTAAAATAACCTTTTGTGCATGTTATTCGATGGTTGCTATGGAAAAAGTGTTGCATAGCAACCGTTGCTAAGCTATGCACTGTTCGCACTGGTTCCACCTCTGAAAATGCTGAGGACGATTTGAACTACATGTGTACCAAGTTTCATGCTTTCTTCATTTTCTGAGCAATTTTTACACCGATCGCCTTGACTATAATGTATTATAGGGTGTTAGACACATTATGAATATTCAATGACGTTTTTAAATGCTGTGGTATAATTTTTATTATTTACTTTGAATTCTAAGAAAACGTCATTTTCAGCATTTTTCTCGAGAAAAAGAAAACAATGGACAATAGTTTTTCAATCCAGAACTTTGCATTTTAGCACGAAGACTACACGAACGGTGTGGACGAGTACGAAAAACTATACCCAGGTGACGTGGCTGTTTTAAAACTCTCCTCGGACGTTATGGACGCTAACAATTACATAATCACAATGGACGCTGACAGACTAGAGGATTTCTTTGTTGGGGCTGACTGTAAAATAACCGGATGGGGAGTTACAGGTTTGTGTCACTATCAGCATTTTCTCCATTTACTTCAATAAAATCTCTATAGAATTAGAAAGATTTGTTGACATTGAAAAATATTGATATATTGATATTGATTATCAGCATTTTCTTCGTTCCTCTCAATATTTTCGATCGTGAATTTAGTATCCATAAAACCGGGATTTTGTCGCACACACTGGATGAAATCAACTTTAAAGTATCAGTGAACGCAGATAGATTGTTCGATTTTTGATGGAATCCAACATGGAAAATAACCGGTTGGAGAGTCATAGATTCGTGGTTTGTTTTCTTATTCTCCTTTGCCTCTATGTTTCTTTATCAATGCGGAATGTAAAATAAATGACAGGGGAGCCAAACATAATGGAATATTTTCTCGGTTGTGCTGCAACATGCGCATGTCTATTTTACAATTATATTTCGTCTGTGGATGGTCAAACCCCCGTGACTCAACCCTTTTCAATCTACAGTTACGATATTTTGACCTCCCATTAACCATTTACAGAAAATTAACAAAGTTAACAAAGAATGTCTTGAATTTCAAGTAGAATACGTAAGGATTTGTAATAGTGTATGGTCCAAAAGTCTATACTTGACAGTACTTTTTACGGAAATCAATGAGTCAATACACTAATTTAAAGGACCAGCCATTTTTAACTTATAAAACGCTTTCGTTTGCAAGTAAAAGCACAATTCTGTAATGCCACCCTTGATTTCGGTCTCTTAAAATTGCCGTACAGATCAATCATTTACTAGCTGGTGACTATCCCTCAATTTTTTTGAACTGGTACTTTGTATGTCGATGTGTCGTCTAATTTTCGAACCCTCGACCTACAACTTACAAAACAAACCGTCGCTTTAAAAAAAAAAAAAAAAAAAAAAAAAAAAAAAAAAAAAAAAAAAAAAAAAAAAAACCTCGCAACTGCAGCTTGTTTGAAGCTGCAGTTACGAGGATTTTGCTGAAAACCAACGAAACGCCCTAACCACTCGACTATCAATTTTTCTTGTAGAATCGGGCTCGTCTGCTGATGAGCTTAGAGAAGCCAACATGACTCTGATACCAAACGAAGAATGTAACCAATACTACCCGCCCTATATCTACGAAGGCCATGTCTGTATTTTCAACGGAGAGAACAACGTTACCGGTGCAGGAGCTTGTAACGTAAGTATGCTACATTAATCTAACATTGTTGCTTGGGGTATCTCACCCATCATTTCATACCAGACACTTCGTACATCGCCGGCGTCATCCGTGGAAACGAAAATGACGATGGTACACCATCATCAACTCGCCCGATGTTGTGTTTACATGTAGGCTAATGAGGGGTGGAATAGCCGAAGTTAATTCGACAACAGAAACACTTTATTGATAGGTTGATAAATAATACATCGCTTGTAACAGATACATGTGCTATACGCCCTACATTTACGAAGGACATGCCTGTATTTTAATGGAGAAAACAATGTGACTGGTGCAGGGGCTTGTAACGTAAGTATGCTAAATTAATCTTACATTATTGCTCAAGTTAATCCAGCAACAGAAACACCATATTTCTAGGTTAACATATGTAAAATACATTGTTTGTAACAAACACATGTGACGTCATTGGGTATACGTGGATGTAGCCTGGAGAAAGTTTGCTGCTTTTCAGCTTTTTCTTCTAAAAAAACGTAATATAAGTATGGCTTGTTTAAAGGTGCAGTAATGGGGATTTTCTTTTTAAGGTATTCTATCCATAATTAGATACCAAACACTACGGACGCCATCCGTGCCAACGAAATAAACGATAGGACTTTCGTCAATTTCAAGGCGTCATCCGTGGCAACGGAAATTGACGAGGTTTACACTCGTCAATTCCCGTTGCTACGGATAATGCCCGAAGTTTATTTTCCATTTCAGGGCGATAGTGGAGGACCTCTCGTCTGTGACGGAAAGCTCGTGGGTGTGACGTCATGGGGTATACAAGGCTGTCGTCTGGAGGACGGAAGTTTCGTACCGAGCGTTTATGCACGCGTGTCCTACTTTCATGGGTGGATCGAACAACAACTACAGAAATTCTCCATTGGAAGGGGGTAAATCTTTACGAGGTTTTTGGGACAAGTAGCGATATATAAACATTACCTCAGATTTACCGAACAGTTTCTTGATAAGAGTTTTTTTTACAGATGAACATGAATACTCGCGGAAAATGCTTTGCTTTGTCATTTTGGACAATTTCCAACAAATTGATATTTGTGTTATAACTCTTAGTCCCGGTGACGCAAACATATCAAAGCTGCATAACGTTGCTTTCCAAACAAAAACCTCGTATCTGCAGCTTTAAACAGGCTGTAGATACGAGTTTTTTTGTTGAATAGCAGCGATACCTACTATCGGAGCAGGCTACCCGTGAAGTAAACTTTGGACGTGCTGTTGGCATGCAGTTGTGTGTGATCGGGTCCGTACATGTACATAGACAAAATTATCGCACTTTTACAGATTATTTATTTCTTATCTTCTGGATACATCACATTCAACCAAGAAACGGCCATGGACAGACGTCTGAACCTGGTTTGGTGCCGCATGGCGGGCATGTGTCCTCTTTGTAGTTGCAAATATTATTGCTCATGTCCCAAACCAAAGCTGAAATTGAATGTAAGGTATATATATATGAATTACAGAAATTATTTATATGTATATAGTTTGAATTGTCTTTAGAGTTCAACTGGAAACTCCTTGACTAGACCTGTCACATCATAGGGAACCCCGTGGTCACATCATATACTTAGATACAGATAAGACTTAGTGTGGGGGTTAAGCCATTCTAATTTTTTTTATTTCATATCCAAACCATATGTTGTGGGTACTCATTTGAATCGTCTCGAGAAGAAGACGATACAAATGAGTTCCCACATGTAACACAGAGGTTGGTGAATAATAAAGGGAAAAAAATCGAAAAGCATTTAGCCCCTCTTATGTGTAGGTAGCTCTGAATTACGCTCTGAATTACGTTAGGCCATATCTTGGTGTAGCTTGTGACGAAAATACGGAGTTTGCGAAGATAGAACCGCCAAATATGTCCGCAAAAATATGTCACCCGTCAACTCTAAAGGAAGTGTGAAAAGTATCGACCCTACCCAGTCTGCGCGGATTGTGCAGATTGACTATGATCGAAACTTTTCGCTCTCGTGTTATTTTCTGAATCTAGAATGTTTTCTTTATCTTACCATATCTTATCATATAGAATTATGAAGAAAACGAAAAGTAACGCCCGTAACGCACTTGGATGACATTGGTTAAGTCTATAGTAATATCCGTTATTGCATGAAGAAGACGCTGATTTTAATGGCCGATTGGATATATGTAACAGAAAATCAAAAGTATGAATAGACATATATATTTTTTTCTTTTCCATGGCTTTTCTCTAACTTAATTTAAACAAAAGCGATAGGAAAGTAACATCAATAGGAAAGTAACATCCGTTACGTACTTGGCGGACAAAGGTCGTGTCTATAATAATATCCGTTATGGCAAGTATAAGACGGTGATTTTAATGACAGACTTAATACACACCTTGCAGACAATTGACCAAACGCCAATCGACAGATCGCTCCGCCTAAATTGAATTTAATACAAACAATGGACATGTGTTCGTTTATAGGGAACGATTTTATCCAGTTAATCGTGACGTAAATTCGGGCAAACAAAATAGTATTTCGTAGGTGTTGTTATAAAATCTCGTAACCCCGGCTTGATTTAAGCCGTAGTTAAGAGATTTTATAACAACACCGACGGTTTATCAAAACATAACGTAACACCTAGTCTATTGTTAGCACAAAATTCTTTGCCTTTGGCATGTCTATTGTTTTGATTGTCAGTCGATAAATCGATACAATAACACGTGCAACGAAGAACAATTGGGGCATGACATTTTTCTGACCGTCCATTGGTTAATCGATGTTTTTGATTGACAGTCGGCGTTTTGTCAATTGAAAATATAAATATGTTTGTTTTGAAAGTGTTGCAATTTGAAAGCTGATACAGACAACAGAATGGATGTTGCTAAAAATAAAATTTATGTACATTTTAGCACAGAACGTTTTGAGAAGAAAGGAGAAAATGATGATTATCAGCGTCATTTTCTTTTACCTCATCTTTTCCGAAACTTATTCCTTTAAGGACGCCAAAACTAGAAAAGTAACACCCGTCACGTACTTGGCGGGCATTGGTTATGTCCATAATAATATCCGTTATTGCAATTGTTTAACAATTCGAGTGTTTCGATGACAACCGTAACACACACAAACCTCGCAGATAATCGAAAAATGAAAATTGAAATTGTGGTAGAAAAGGATATTGATGTCCGTTACTTACTTTGATGACATCGGTTTTGCGCATAGTGACATACGTTATGGCAAGTATGGCCTATAAGACGACGATTTTTATGACACATACCTTGCATACCAATAACACACAATCAAAATTATAAATATGTTTCTTTTATAGGGTTAATTCACGTTTTTGAGGTCGTTAACATTCGCAGAGGTCCAAGAAATACGTTAACGCCCGAGTGCGAAGCACGAGGGTCTTTTTCGGATTTTGCGGGCCTCTGCGAATGTTAACGACCGAAAAATACGTGAATTGACGCGATTATTGCATAAAAAGCATAAAATCCTAATGATTACTCACCCCAAACCCCTTTATATGTGCGAAAAATGAACCGAGGTGAGTTAAGAAAATGTCCGCCATTGTTGTTTTGTTCTGATAAATCTTCCGAGATTTTTTTTGTTATGCGTGACGTCGGTAAAACTACGAACTACGTCGCTTATTTAACGTATTTACGTTATGAATTTTGCCGGAAAAGAGACAATTGTTTATTTTGAAGGGTTAAATCGAGGATATTTGAGTGCAAAGCCGGTCCGATATCGCACTGAATGCTAATAACGGACTGAAAACACGCATTTTATGCAATAATCTAACGATAAAATTAAACTTCCGTTACGTACCTGGTGGACAGTTGTTATGTCCGTAGTAATATCCGTTATGGCAAGTATAGTAGGACTCGCACTTGGTTTCGAAATCGGGATAGCGCCCGTCAGCTTTGTTAGTACAGTCACGATGTAGTCCGCACGGTGGACCAACGTTAAAGTCCCTGTAAAACATGTATTTTACTTAACCCATTACCAAACGACAAAAAATTAGGGTGTTCCACATTCAAAGACATTGCAGACGACAATTACAAGTGAATGAAATTAAAAAAAAAAAAGATTGATCATTTAGGTAAGAAAACATTGTGGGAAATGAAGAAATTGCTTGTCATGAGCAATTTCTTCGTTTTCCACAATGTTTTCCAAAGCCATTAGCTTGTAGGGAGTCAAAAAGAGTCACTGTGTGGTAATGGGCTAATTTTGATTGTTTCTTTAGTAAAGACTTTAAAAAAAGTTAATGAAATTTGAATCTGTAAAAAACTCTGGCTGTCGCAGCACAAAAGACAGGAAAATGTCAAAGTGTCATTTTCTTCAGAAGAATGAAAAAATAATGATAGTATACAAAATTCAAATGTTAGATTCACAATAAAATTCACGATTTTAATAAGTAGATCTAAATACGATTATAAAACGATTGAGTACTAATGCAACTTCAGCATAATTTCATCAAACAATACCGGGTTTTGACATTCCTTACATAAAAAGCTTGTAAAAACCTAGTCTGGCTTACCTGCCCCTAATACTGCGTTATTGGGTCAGGCACACTTCAATCATGGCTGCGCCCACTGGGCTGATATTTTACCAAAGGTAAAGAACAAAGTTCTTTAATTTTGTGAGCAGGGAAGGGTCATTAGAAGAGTAGATAGGTTTCGGTATATTTTTAACTCTAGCAATAAAAGTTTTACATGACCTCAACGCTAACCCAAAATAAAACGGTTTTAAATTACATGTATGTATAACTCATCGGCTATAAATGTAGAGTTGTATACAAACACTTTACTTCTTGTTGTTGATAAATGGCCCAACACAAACACCTTCTCTTTCGAGAATAAACGAGTAAGTGCATTATTTCGCTCGTTTAGCTCACGATAAATGGTTTGGTAAAGGTTAAAACTATGTAATGGTTTAAATAGTGTTTGTATACAAGTCTACAGTTATAGCCGATAGACTATACATGAAAACTATATGAAAGCAATTTGGATCCATTTCTAATCAGAAGTCCGATTAGCTCAGTGGTTAGAGCGTCTACCTTGTGTTCTACAGGTCCCTGGTTCGAATCCCAAGAGTGATACATAAAGTTCGACACAGGTTGTGGCGCTTTGTTCACCGCCCGATCTTAAACGATATCCTTCAAACGCCTTATGATACCGATCAATGAACCATTTATTGTCATGCCTGGTGAAAAAATTAAGACAAAAAATAGTTCTAAAAGGTTTATAGGCAATGTTTAGCAACAACCCTTACCTGAACAGCAATTGATTATTATGACATACTTTCCGTTGTTTTTGAGCTCAAGCTCGTTATGTTTTTTGTTGAAAAGAAGATATATAAAGATCTATAGAGCTCACGATCAATGATCTGGCAGAGCATCTCTAGCTATTAGCTAAAGATGCTATGCCAGGTCATTGATCGTGAGCAACACCACTTACCAATCACACGTGTTTGTGTTGTTGTTGAAGACTTGGCCTAATGGACATTCAGTCACATATTCAACACCATTGTGACAAGTGACAAAGCTCTTACAGCCAACTTCACGTACATCCTTACCCAAAAGCGTGTTGACCATTCCGTTTGCTCCACTAAGGCAGGTCAAATATTAAGATCTATATAGCTCACGATCAATGACCTGGCAGAGCATCTCTAGCTATTAGCTAAAGATGCTATGCCAGGTCATTGATCGTGAGCAACACCACTTACCAATAACACGTGTTTGTGTTGTTGTTGAAGACTTGACCTAATGGACATTCAGTCACATATTCAACACCATTGTGACAAGTGACAAAGCTCTTGCAGCCAACTTCGTGTACACCGTCACCTAGAATACTACAGTCTGCAGCAAACACTACAATAAAAGAGTTGGTGCATATAGGCTACAATAAATCATACTGCTAGAAAAAGAGAAAAGACACATTCAATCAACCAACGAGAATCCAACCCTAACGTTACAGACAAAAAAAAGTTTCACAATTAATTAAGATTATGCTGTAACAAATATTTTGCTGAATACGATATCGTCGCTTTTCAACGAAAACATCGTAACTGCAGCTTAAAACAAGCTGCAGTTACGAGATTTTTGTTAGTAAAGGCATCGCTATTCTAGATGTAGCCATAAACGTTGTAGTATTGTACGAAAAATTGAGAAAACGATGAAAATAAAAATTTATGTAGGCCTACTTGTATGTTAGTTTAACAATTTCGTAGTCCTAAATGTTCAACTGAATTTGTTCTTGAAACAAACTTATGAATTATTCACAACCGTTTTACCACCTGAAACCTTGTACTATCTGCAATCGTAGAGCTTGCCCCTGTTTCATCAAAATATTTAAAATGTATTTTTGACTTACGAGTGTCTTACGACAAAATTAGGGCAAGAAACGCGTATCGCCAATCTATCAAAACATGGGTTATGCGATTGTTGTTTTAAGCGATATTTAAGACATCGGTAAGTCAAAAAGACGTCTTAAATCTTTTGATGAAACAGGCTCCTGGTTCCAATGTGATCCCAATTGCCATGATGTCAATTTTGTCAAATCTGATTTAGTTAACCATTTTCCAAACAGCAACGCCTCTTGTTGCATATCGTGTTAAATCTTCGGAAACAATGAGACATACGAGGAAGATGATGATATATAATAGCATCATTTCCAATATTTTCTACAATGTAGGCCTATTATATATATTATACAGGGTGTCCCATAATATCTGTTACTACTTTAAATGCTTGCTGTTTCACTATTAGATGTATTACGACATCATTTTTATATCAAACTAAAGAAGAAAGAATAAAGTTTTTGATGGTGAAAAACGTGGAGAAATATATGACGTCGTATTACAGGAAGTGACGTCATTTGACGTTGTTCATATTTTCAAATGGCGTCAGATAAGAATTTTGAAACTGAAATTGTAAAATTATATTATTCTACACACTCTGCAACTTTAATGATACGAGATTTAGCAAAACAATATCCAACTATAAAACCAATATCAAGGATGAAAATAAAACGGACAGTTAAAAGGTTTGAAGCCGCAGGTTCCATAGTAGATGGGCATTTGTCAAATCCCGGGCAACCTCTAGAAGTCAGCGTGGACATCTGAGAATATTGAGACGACAAACGGTGATAGATATCTTGATGTTCTCAGGAAGAAATTTCTTCTGTCTCCACATAGAGAGGGGATTGACGTAAGTGATCAGTGGTTTCAACAAGACGGAGCGACTCCGCATACTTCCACAAAGTTCTAGAATGGCTCGAACACACATTTAGAGAGAGACTTGTGTCCCTGGAGTCGCTGTTTGAGTGGCCACCGCACTCCCATAACCTGAGCCCACTTCAGGATTTTATTTGTTGGGATATGTAAAAGATAACGTTTACAAACCAACGCCAAACATCATTAGATGAACTCAAAATGAATATTACGAGAGAGATGAAGCGCATTAGAATTGTCACATGCTATTCTGTAATTCGGAACTTAAAGACCAGCTGCGACGTCGTAATTCAACAAAACCGACGTCGTGTGGAACATGTGCTGTAAAACTCGAGCCGCTTGTGTAAGTGAATGAATGTATATCATACTTTTCTCTGTAAACTAAATAAAACTTTTTTTATGTCGCCTTTCTTTTGGTATACAGTTTAGCATGTCCTCCTTTAGTTGGTAAACGTAATAAGTGCTTAACGTTGTAACAGATATTATGGGACACCCTGTACATTGTATAAAATATCCTACACACAACTTACCTTACCCTTTCACAAACAAGACCCTGTTTTGACGTCCCTAATAGAAAAGGCTTGGGAAAACATTGAAACAAAAGAAGAAACTGCTGATAACCAGCAGCAAGGGGTTAATCAACATAAATTTTGTCGTCTTCAGCAGCTTTCAAATTGCAATAGTCTATTTGCACCGTTTGGGAAAGAGGTTTTAAAGCGCATAATGAACTCACCGACTGAAATAGCAAGCGCACTGCAAATGAGTTGTAGGACCATGTCGAACATTCAATACCGCAGGTCACAAAATGTCTGTATTTAGTTCATACATCTTATCTTTAAAAATTAAAACGTTGCAAAATTTCCCATATGCACGCATTGAACTTTTCACCAAACGTGAAAAGAGATTTAGGTATTAGATCTATAACACGGAAATGCTGACGAAAAATAAAATATTGAAATTGTCGTCGCTTTTCTGCAAAAACCTCGTATCTGCAGCTTGTTTTAAGCTGCAGATACGAGGTTTTTGAAGAAAAAGTAGCGATATGAAGATATGATACAGCGTAGGCTAGAGAGCAAAGAAAGCGAAGCGAGAAAGTAGGATATCTTTCTTTTTTTTCTCCTAGTGTTTAAGAAAGCTTTCCATAAGGAGATGGATTTTATTATATTTTCTATCACAATCCATTTAAAGCGATCAAAATAGGGAACGATTTTATCCCGCTATGCGTGACGTGATTTCGGACAAACAACAGTATTTTGTGGGTGTTGTTATGGGATATCGTAACTACGACTTGATTCTGGCCTATATATCATGTCCTATTATACATACAAAGTATTATGATATTTCAAACATGGACACCTCGCACCAAGACCTTTCACATTTGACCATGACCTTGGACCATGTGACCTTGGGGTTTGACCTACATCAAAGATAGGCCCTTGAGGGGGCATAGACATATATGTTTTAAAAATACAAACATCTCTTGTTCATATAGTTTTGCTATATAACGTGAACATCAAAACCCTATTTCCAAAAATCGGATTTTTTTTTATTTTTATAAGAGAAGGTAGTGCTTTATCATTTCCTCATTTTCTGCAAATGTTTTATATCCTATCGAGGTTAATTTTCAACTAAGCCTTTATTTAGGCCAGTGGCCCTAAATCATTTTACTTTTTGGAAATGGCTTGAAACCCAGGCGTGTTTTATCTATAAAAGGAAACCATAGACCAAATCCTTTGGTAACTCGAATTTGAAGCGCTAAACTAGTATTTTATATATATTGTAAAACATAGTTTGTTCATGCAATGACATAAGTTTTGTGTTTTTAAACGAAGACAAACTTAGTCAAGATCTAGTACAGGTTCAGAGGTCAGAACGCCAGTTATGGAAATGGAAAGAACGCTGGCTATGACTACTTCTTATCCCTTTACCAGACAGCAAAAAATTGACTAGTCCAATTTCAAAAGTAGTACAGACTACAATTTCAAGTGAACAAAATTTTAAGTTGTTTTGGACTGTAATTAATTATGAATAGAAAACATCGTTGGACATGTCGAAAGGTGTCATCATTTTGGAATGGGTCACCACTTTTCCTAACAAAACCTTGTTTTGGCATTTCAAATAAAGAAAGACTTCAAACTTGTACGGAATATAAACTTTTGAAGTCTTCCGAAGTCAACACATCTTTCGGCTGTGTATTGTAAGAGCGGTTGGTATATTTCACAAAACCAAATCTCAAACGATGTAATCTTTATTTAATTTGCAGAATAAAGATTATAAAGATTCCGTGTCGAAAAATCCCTGTGTATACTTGGCATACTATAGCTCAGACTGAATGCATCATTTAAAAGCCCGATCAGAATCGATAGCGACGATTCCTAAACTTAAAGGAATTGAAATCGGATTAAATGATTTAATTATTACCCTTTCCCACACATTGACGCTTTTGGGCGCCCCACAAAATAAAGGCTTTGGAAAACATTGTGGAAAATGAAGAAATTGCTTGTGACAAGCAATTTCTTCATTTCCAACAATGTTTTCTACCAAGAAAGACCAAAAAATGTTAAATTTTGTTCAATGGAAATTGTCGTCTGCAACACCTATGAGTTTGGACCAGGCTAAAATTTTGTTGTTTGGTAATGGGTTAAGAAAGTATTTCAGCCATATCGCGCAGCTTGAGCATCTCACCATGGATTCTTGTCATCGCTCTCACAAATACTACCACAACATCCTTTCTGAGCCTTCAGTTTCTTATCCTACTTAGATTTATGATTATCCGCCAATTGATGGGAGACAAACGCTACAATAGATATTTGACGCAGCTAAGGATTGTACCCCACTACCCCATGATTGAGAATCCAACATGCTATAAAACTTCAATTTGAAGGATTGGTTTATTTGGGTTTATCACCGTTTTCAACTGCTATTGTCATATCGTGGCAGCTGGACCACCTAACCATGGAATCCTGTTGTGTCTCATACAAGTACCCCCACATCATCCTAACCGAGCCTCTAGCTCGCCCACATAGGGTAACGATATCAAACCATTGATGGGAGACAATTTTGTCTGAAAGGATATTTGCCATGACTGGGGAACCAACCTGGGACCTCTCAAGTGAGAGGTTGTTGCGCTACCAACTGCGCTATAGCCGCGGCCTTTCAACTTGAAGGAGGTGGATAACGTCTGTAGTGAGCAACAACCATCTGGTTTGTATATGTAACAATTCTTTATTTTCTAAAAACATAATAATACATTAAATAATTCTTAAATACAACAAGGGTTGTCTGCTGATAATGCAGCTTGCCTTAACCCGTTCCCACACAATGACTCTTTTTGACTCCCCCAAGATAATGGCTTGTGAAAACTTTGTGGAAAATGAAGAAATTGCTTGTGACAAGCAATTTCTTCAATTTCCACAATGTTTTCAATCCAAAAAGACCCAAAAATCTAAAATTTCATTCAATTAAAAGTGTCGTTTGCACAATCTTTCAATTTGAAACACCCTAAAAATTTGTTTGGTAATGGGTTAACAGAAGACTCATAGATACAGGTCAAATGTCAAGGTCAAGGTCTGGTTAATTAAGGGCTGCTCTCATCTGTTAACCCTTTCACAAACAAGACATGAATTTGATGCAGCTGCTCCTTAACCCTTTCCCAAATGGCAAAATCTAAGGGAGGTCCAATTAAAAAAACTGCTGCATATGGCAAGACAGAAATTACTACAGGCAAAACTAATGAATATTGTAGCACAGAAAACATAGAGGTAAAAGCAGAAACTGCTGGTTTGCAGCAGTTTCCTCTTTTGTCTCTATATTTTCCCAAGTCATTTCTATAGGAGACATCAAAACATGATGTTTGGGAATGGGATAAAGAAGGATGGCCAGACAACATTGAACATATTTCTTCCTTTCCATCAATGCTTTCTCAAACTAATTTTACTATGACAAGAAAAGAAGAGGCTTTCTTTTGTAAAAAGGTTAAGAACTAAAAATCCTTATGGGCTGTGTCCAGAAAAAGGACACCTTACAGCATTAAATACTTTAACCCATTACAACACACTGACGTTTTTGATGACTAACAAGATAAAGAATTCGGAAAACATAGTGAGAAATGAGAAAATTGCTTGTAACAAGCTATTTCTTCATTTCTACAATGTTTTCTACCCAAATATGGAAATATTCATATCTTTTTATCAACTTGATATTGTTGTTTCAAACAAGGACAATTTGGACAAGTCTAAAGTTTTGATGTCTGGCGATGGGTTAAGAAATCCAGATTGGTATGAACCTGAATGAGTCCATTTGGATCATGAATTATGAAAAGGTTACACGCTTAACCCATGACCACACAATGACTCTTTTTGACTGATTGCGTGTGACAAGCAATTTCTTCATTTTCCGGTATGTTTTCTAATCCCAAATGAAAAGGTTTTTAAAATTCCATCAACTTTATATTGTCATCTCATCTGCAACACCTTTCCAATTGGACCAGTCCAAAATTTTGTCATCTGGTAATGGTTTAATAATATATTTACCCTGAACATTCTATTTATGGCCATAACATAGTTCATTTTTCTCTGCTGTAGAGATGAACCTACACCTTCAATTAAATCATTGTAATGCCCTTACACCAGTGTAATCAACAGCTCAATAAACTGTAGTAAGCTCTATATAATATAAATAGAATTCGGCAGTAAATTTGTGGCCATTGTTTTATACACAGCAAATCTCCCACAGTCATGTTACGAGCCTGTATTTTTCAAATCTGTTATGCTCAGTCGTAAATTCTGATTGTCCAATACACTCAACCTGATAACTGGTATAGTACATCTCGTCCGACTCTCATCAGCTCTCTCCAGTGAAAATTCGCCCCTGAAAAATAAATGATATATATATACAAAATGTGTTTGTGAAACACTATTGTAAATGAAGTGTCTATTTTTCATAAAGAATTGTTCCCATTTCTCAATCCTCTATCATGGAGTTTTCAGGATGACAGTCACTAATTTTGTTGTGCATTTAACCCATTACCAGACGACAAAATTTTGGACTAATCCAATTTGAAAGATGTTGCAGACGACAATTTCAAGTTGATGAAATTTAAAAAGTCTTAATATTTTGGGTAAGAAAACATTGTGAAAAATGAAGAAATTGCTTGTCACAAGCAATTTCTTCATTTTCCACAATGTTTTCCCAAGCCTTTTCTTGTGAGGGAGTCAAAAGGCGTCACTGTGCAGTAATGGGTTAAATTGAAACAGGCCACAGGTTTGCTCTCCAGGAAAAGCTTTTCCAATTTACAGGCATGTGCAGAAGACAGAAGGAATGACTGGATGTTCATGTCTACTTTATGGCACAGAAATTTCTAACAAAAAGAAGAAGTTGGTAATCAGCATTAATCTTCTTTGCCTTCATATTTTCCAAAATTTTTTTCTTTATGAGTAGATCTATCCAGAAGGTGTCACTACTTGGAAAAGGTTTAACCCCCTTTATGCTGTTAACATCATATTCCTGTTATGACCATACCCTCAAACAAGAACTTCCTAGAGAGGCCCATATACGCCCTAAAGGGACTTGTCAGTAAAATTGGTCATTTCATTCAATTAAAGGGCAGATAATTCAAGAACCCCCCCCCCCCCCCAGTTATTTGCAGTGTTTCAGCAGTGTGCACAATAAGACACCATGGAGATCCATTGTGGCAAGTCTGATCTTCTGTAGTAACACTAGGACTTAGGCACACAAGAAATTGCTAATGGACAGACGGATGGACAGATGGATGACAGGGGCCAGAACATAACATCACACTTAGGCATATAAAATTGAGACAAACTGATTGAAATGCCTCTTAACCCATTCCCAAATGACAAAATTTTAGGGCAATCCACTGCCACAAATGACAACAAGAGCTGTCACAGACGGATTATGCTCCCCGAATAAGTGTTTGTCACAAAATAAAAACTATCATATATTAAAGCCCCTTTTCCCATGACAGATTTTTTGTACACACATTATTTATAGAATATGGTCTAGAACATCTCATTTATCACATAAGTACAAAATTTCATTCCATTCTGCCCATTAGATGATTAGATGAAGAGAAATTAGAGAAAAACTAATTTTTACATTACGGTCCCTTTTTCCATGACACAGCCTCAAATCAAGAGACGGAAAAAAGTGTCTCTAGGGATTATCCCAGGGAGTTCACATGTGAAATTTCATTGAATTTGGTCCAAGGGTTGCTGAGATCTGGCTGTGGACGGACGGACACACGGACACACAGACACACGGATGGACCGACAGCGTGGCGACTATATGCTCCCCCGAATTTTTTTCGGGGAGCATAAAAATGGAAGTTATCAAAGGTATGATTTGTGTAAAGTATTGCATAGAAAATATTGAGACAAAAGGAGAAACTGCTGGTTATCAGCAGTTTCTTCTTTTGTCTAAATATTTTCCCAAGCCTTTTCTCTCAGAGACGTCAAAACCTGGTCTTGTTTGGGAAGGGGTTAAAATAGCATTTTTTTACAACAAAATTAAGTTAGACTGAACAAGAGTTGAGCTGAAACATCTTACCACATTTGAGCCGCAGCAGACTCTAAGAGAATGTTGTCATAAAACTGGTATGAAGGCATCTTCTTGGTTAAAGTACAGTCCTGAAAATTGAGGTTACATAACCCATTTATGCAATAACCCATGACAAAATTTTAGACTAGTCTAAATTTTTCAAAGATGTTGCATACAACAATTTCTAGTGAATGTTTTTTGTAAAGTTTATTTTGGTCTTTCTTTGTGGAAATAATTGTGTACAATAAAATTATTGTCTGTCACAAGCAATTTCTTGATTTTCCATGATGGTTTTCACAACATTTTTTTTTTCAATTCATTCATCTTGAAATTCACTTTGCTTTCAGCACAGATCATAGAAACAAGAGTTGTCCGTGGACATCATAGCTCGCTTATACGGGAGCTTGTATGAAACATCAAGGCTGTATCTCTAATAGTGCCTGAGATATAGACCAGGTTAAATTTTTCAAGTGAAGATGTGATGGGACGGGACGGTACGCGACGCCGACACTAGGGCTGTGACAACTAGTTTGATAAGAAATTTGCTTTGGTTAAAGTTGAATCAGCTTTGACCCCCATGTACAATTTTAGGGGATAATAATATATTTTGTCTTGAATAGTGGTTAAACAGTCTTTGGAAATCATTTAAGGAAATGTAGAATACTAATCAATATAACCCCATTACCATCATAATTCCTGCATTTGTGACCAAGTTGTTGTCTACGGTGAGATGTAAAACCTTGTCTAATATCGTGATTTTATCATCGCCAAGGTAGTCTATTCTGACACTGTACCGCCACTGAAATCACACATATACAGTCAACTGTTAGCAGGGTTTGACACTTACAGTGTCTCAGGATCCCGAGGACCCCAAAAATTCAGCAGGGATCTCTTATTTTGGAAGATAGGGATCCCATTGTTGTTTTAGAGTGAGCTCTACTGGATCTTTCTGGGAAGAAAACATTGTGGAAATGGAAGAAATTGCTTGTCATAAGCAATTTCTTCATTTTCCACAATGTTTTTCAATGCTTTTTTTCTTGAGGGGCTTTAACCCTTTCCCAAACAAGACCTGGTTTTGACGTCCCTAATTAAAAGGGCTTAGGAAAACATTGAAACAAAAGAAGAAACTGCTGATAACCAGCAGTTTCTCCTTTTGTCTCAATATTTTCTATGCCATATTTTACACAAATCATGTCTTTATTATCATCATTTTTGTCGTCTGCTGTAGCTTACAAATTGGACCACCCTAAAATTTTGTCGTTTGGGAAAGGGTTAAAGATGTTAACGAGAGGGAAGAGAATAACAAAGCAGCAATTGTAAATTGAAAAGCACATTGGAAGGAATCCCTGACTCTAAAGAGGGCACCCTGATGCAGAATGTAGGGATTCCTGCTGGATCCCTGCTAAAATTAGTTTATGTTAAACCCTGCTGTTAGTCTTTGTGATGCCTTTCGACAACTTAACCACAGAGCTACAGATAACAAGGGTTTAATGCTTTTCAAAATGCAACATTTCTTTCATTACTCAATCAAACATATGTTGTGGGTACTCATTGGAATTACTCTTTGTGACGATTCCAATGAGTGCCCACAACATAGGGTTTGGATTTGGATTTAACTTATTAAGAATGCCTTCACCCCCTTTGAACTGTTGCTGTGTAAACCTTTGCCGAACAGTGACACCTGTTGACAGCTCTTCACCCATTTATGGCATTACCAAACGACAAAATTTTAAGCTTTTCCAAATTGAAAGAAGTTGCAGACAACAATTTCAATGTGATGAAATTTCAGAATTTTACAACTTTTGGGGTAGAAAACATTGTGGGAAATGAAGAAATTGCTTGTCACAAGCAATTTCTTCATTTTCAATGATGTTTTCCAAAGCCTTCATCTTGTTGGGCGTCAAAAGGCGTCACTGTGTGGTAATGGATTAACCCATTACCAGACAACAATTTTTTTTTTAATGGTCCTACTTAAAAGATGTTGCTGACGAAAATTTCAAGTGAATGGAATTTTACATTTTTGGTAGAAAAAATTTCTTTATTTTTCATGATGTTTTCCAAAGCCTTTATCTTGCAGGGCATAAATATGTGGTAATGTGTTAAACAAAAAGTATGGAAAAACATTTGAAACAAATGCTGATAACAAAAAGTTTTCCTTTTGCCTCAATATTTTCTGTGGTATATTGTAAACAAATTCTGTTTCTTTAAACTTCCACACTGTTCACAATTCTTACACTGTAGCCCCACTAAAATTCATAAAATATTACAAGCAAATTGCAGTCGACATTTTACAAGGCATTCATTCTTTCATAGTAATTTCATTGGTTGATTGTATAGGGTTTAAAGCAATTTGTACAAAAAACTTCAGTGATTTCCCCGTTATTTATGTATCATCTGTACAGGTTTTGATGAATTGTAGCTACATATTAAAAGAAATATTGGCAATCTAGATCTGTTATTTCAAATTTAAACCCTATGTTGTGGGTACACATTTGAATCAACCCTAAGTGTATCAACAACATAGAATTTGATAAATAACAAAAGAAATATCACAATTTGAAAAGTCATTACACTCTCTTATCAGCATCTTTGCAAACAAAGGAATCTACCGCCACTTTGTTCATATGGAACAAAGTGGAGGTAAAATCCTTGGCTTGCATGTCTTAACCCTTTACCAAACGACACAATTTTAGGGAGATCCACTTAAAAAACTGCCACAAATGACAAAATGGGTGTTATCAAATATAGGATTTGTGTTAAATATGGCACAGAAAATATTGAGACAAAGGGAGAAACTGCTGGTTATCAGCAATTTCTTCTTTTGTCTCAATAATTTCCCATGCCATATCAATTAGGGAAGTCAAAAACAGGTCTTGTTTGGGAAAGGGTTAACTACTGTAGCTCAGTACTAACTGTATGAGATGACCTAAATCTACTGCCCATATAATAAGGTATTACTGTTACACGAATATCATCCGTCATATATTTGTAGACTTCACTAACGCACATCCATTAGTTGATCATTAACTGAACTTATTTCAAAAATCATGACTAAACATTGTTAAAAAAAAACATTGACCATTGTAGGAAAATGACTTACCATATGTGATGACCCAAATCTACTGCCCATATAATAAGGTATCACTGTTACACGAATATCGTCTGTCGTATCTTTGTACACATCACTTACACACATCCATGAGTTGTCCGTTAACTGAGCCTGTTTCATGTCATCTCGGAGGAAAAACTCATTACCTGCGATAAAAATCATGACACAATTAGGATCTATTAACCCTTTCCCAAACAAGAGTTGGTTTTGACGGGTCTAACTAAAAATGCTTCAGAAAACATTGAGACAAAAGAAGAAACTGCTAATAACCAGCAGTTTCTCCTTTTGTCTCAATAATTTCTGTGTCATATTTAACACAAATTCTATCTTAACATCTATTTTACGTCTTTAGCAGATTTTGAATTGAACATTTTGCTGTTTGGGAAAGGGTAATCCAATTTTACAAACATATCCTAAGTTGTTATTTGTGAATGAGTTTACGAAAGTGAAATGAATAAATCTATTCACCAATCTATTGAAACGTCAAAGCAGTCTAACCTGTTCCCATATAATGATGCTTTTTGACACACAACAAGATAAAGGCTTTGCAAAAGATCATTGAAAATAAAGAAATTGATTTTTACAAGCAATTCCTTCTTTTCCTACAGTCTTTTCTACTCAGAAAGAAAAACAAATGTAAACTTTCATTCACAAGAAATTACCATCTGCAACATCTTTGAATTTGGACCAGTCTGAGATTTGGCAGTCTGGTAAAGGGCTAAGACAATTAAACAATCAACCTTAATCCATTACAGCAAAGTAATGTCTTTTGACTCCTAACAAGAAAAGGTTTGGGCAAACATTGTGGAAAATTGAGAAATAACATGCAACAAACCATCTGGTAAGGGGTTAAAGAACAGCTTTATTTTAAGATCCTGTAACAATGGCCGAACACTATTGTGACAGGTTCACAAAATGTCCAGCATCTACCCATAGGTTATTCACGATAATGAAATAAACTTATGTGGGTGTCACCGGTGTTATGGTCTATTACATTCTATTAACGATACTCTGAAAATGTTCTAAATATTGAGTTTTAATTGTATCAGCAATTCACTGCTTAAGGGTGTAACAGGGTAGCGTGTCCCACTGGGTAATGTGTGACCCGGGGACACATTACCAAGGGGGGAGGGAACACGTTGCCCTGGGTAATGACCCTGGGTAACGTGTCCCCGGGGACGTTACCCTGGGACACCGGTATAAGCAATAGCCTTTCTGCAGATATTTCAGAATTTTAATTGCAATCAACTCCTCTTAGTAGCGATTTCCAATTAATGCACAAAACATCTTTGCAAATAAGAAATGGATTAACAAGAATCCACCATAGGAGAGAGAAGAATTAACCCTTTCCCAAATAAGACCTGGTTTGGACGTCCCCAATAGAAAAGGCTTGGAAAAATATTGAAACAAAAGAAGACACTGCTGATAACCAGCAGTTTCTCCTTTTGTCTCAATATTTTCTGTGCCATTTTCTACACAAATCATATCTTTAAAAACATCCATTTTGTCTTTTGTGGCAGTTTTTGGAGTGGATCACCCTAAAATTTTGCGTTTGGGAAAGGGTTAACAAGAATCCATTGTAGGAGAGGGAAGAATTAAAGTCATACCCTTTTCTGGATCTGTACGAACATCAAAGAATGAATAAAATGCAGGATGGAAGATGGGCTCAGATGGCACCGTACTTTGGTATGGAATAATGTCATCATGGCAAACATAGTCAATATCTGTAAAAACATATACAGTCAGTATACAAAAGTAGGGTATATCCCATTACCACATAGTGATGCCTTTCAACACCTCACAAGATAAAGAATGAATAAAATGCAGGATGGATGATGGGCTCAGATGGGGCAGTACTTTGGTATGGAATAATGTCATCAAGGCAAACGTAGTCAATATCTGTAAAACAGAGACAGTCGCTATATATACAAATGGAGAGCTAGAGATTAGAGGAATTGAAGGCTTTTTAAAATGCAGCATTTCTTTTATTGTTCACTAAACCCTATGCTATGGTTACTCATTTGAATTGTCTCAATGAGACGATTCAAATGAGTACCCACAATATAGGGTTTGGAATTGGAATAACAAAGTTAGGATGCCTCTATTACCCCCTCTTATCTTTAGCTCTGCAAAATCATGGTACATACATGTATAAACCATTACGCCGACCGCACAGCCTAACTAGGGTCAATACTTTTCACTCTAAAATATTTTCTTTGATTTCTCATGATATGTTCCTTTACTACAAACGACAATCAAATAATGCCTTATTATTCTGATCTGTTCCTAAAAATGTGGATTTTCAGACTTCTGAAAAGGTCCCTTTTAGCCTGTTGGGTCAATATGTGAAAGGATTCTGTAAATGTCATACTATCTTACCTGGTATTTCAATAACTTTCTGTGTGTGGTCAGGGAAATATTTCACCACCAAGTTCTTATTATTCTGAAGAACATCGAAATAAAGTTTACAATCATATCCTTTCCCGAACAAGACCCCCTTTTAAACTTGATGTCCTTAACCCTTTCCCGAACAAGACCTGATTTTGATGTCCTTATTTGATCAGGCTTTGGAAAACATTGAGACAAAAGAAGAAAACGCTAATAATCAGCATTTTCTCCTTTTGCCTCAATATTTTCTGGGCTTTGTTGTACACAAAACTAATCTTCATTGACAAAAATTTTGTTGTCAGCTTTCAAATTGGACAATCCTAAATTTTTGTGGTTTGGGAAAGGGTTAATACAAATAGTGTGGTAAAAACATAACAATAAAAGCAGAGAAAGATGAGACAATATTGAGTGGAATTGCACCAATCTTATCTAAACTTATAATTCTATTGGACAAGTGTCCACTCATTGGCTTAAACAATGTGACATTTGGGATATCATTGTGACTATGGCACATGGCACAAGTCTTTCTTGGTCACTGGCAGACTGTGATGTATATGACGCCTTATCTTTGTTTACACTGCTTGCAAAAGGGGGGGTCTCACCCTATTAGAAATTCCCATAGGGTTGTGCCCACGCTCGGAATTTCATGAAATTTGGTATGAAGTTAGTATTCTTTATTACCACGTTATTCCCGAAATGTTTTTTGAAAATCTTTTCTGGAAAATCTTTTTTTAAGAATTTTAAGATTTTTGCTTAAAAATGGGGGGTATCCTTACTTAACGAGGCCATATACACCCAGCTTTGTCGTATTTGAGCCAAATTGTCCCCAAAAATAATGTCTAATAATTTCTCATCGTGTATAAACCAGAATAGTATATATTACTCAACAAAAAACAATTTTCTAGAAGATTTTGTATGACCTCATTGCCATTTTTTTTTAGTTTTTAAGTATTTCGACCAAATTCAGGTCTTAATTTCACCTAGTTCCAGTTTTTGTCAACCTATAAAATTTACATAAAAATTGCCCTTATATATGCCCATGCTTATGGTAAAATATGAAGAAAAAATAAAACCGGTAACAGTGTTGTTTTTGAATTATAAAGGGTCCAGATTTCTAAGAATGTAAAATCTAAGATTTTACTTAATTATTTTCAAATACATTTGTAAATAGCTCATTGTGCTTTGTTGTGTCTTTATTTAACATAACCAACTTACACATGGCATCAATTTTAAGTTTTTTTCACACAAAAACATGATTTTAAAGAATAATGGGCACATTGTCGTACCCCACCCACCAATGATATAATGGAAGAAAAAATCCCAAACAGCAGAGTAAATTATAAAATGTGAGGGTGAAAAATAAAGGAGATGCATAATTTTACATATCTAATCTATTATGTCACCCTTTTTAACTTTCCTTTGTGGCTTATCAGCACTTGGACTATTTTCTTTTTCTTCCGGTTACAGTGCTGGGCCATTATAAGAGCATTATCGCACAGTTATTAAAAATATAAACATTTTTTCTTTACTACACTGCTCAAGATAATAAAAAGAACACAAAAACAGTTTTTATTGTACATTAATTGTGCCTTTGAATGCAAAATTGCTAATATTTCTATTGTAATGATGAACTAGCCACTGCTTTGTTGACATATTAACTTTTTGATAATCTCAGATTTGAGAAGAACATGCATCATTTTCGCATGTTTGTATCAACAATATTGATACAGAAATGTTGTACAATGACTCCTCTTGCTATTCTGATTTAAGATGGGGGACTGATATCAATACTATGAAGGCAATACTGAGCTTTTGCTAGATTGGTACCATTAAAATCCGGGAGCATTCAAAGGTGCCGTTGTTCACAATTCTCATTATTTGACAATGTTACCGGTTTCAAATTTTCACCAAATTCTGCATACAACTAGGAGACATATATGGCTAACCTTTTTATCAATTTCATAGGTTGACAAAGACGGGAACATACAAGTAAAATTATTTGAATTGAAGGTTTTGAAAATTTCTCGGCTGTTTTTCTGACAATTCCTGACCAAATAAATTTCTGAGATTTTTTTTTTGCATGTTTGCATCAACATTGTTGGTACCAAAGTGTTCTTCAATGACCCCTCTTGCTATTTTGATTCAAAATTTGGGACTGATATCAAAACTAGGTAAGCAAAATTGGGCTTTTGCTAGACGGGTACCATTGAAATTCAGGAGCATGTTAAGATGCCGTTGTTCATAATTTTTATAATTTGACAATGTTACCGGTTTCAAATTTTCACAAAATTTTGCATGCAAACAGGGATCATATATGGCCAACTTTCTTATTAATTCCATTGGTTGACAAAGACGGGAACATACAAAAGAGTTTGATTGAATGTTAGGTTTCATATAATTTTCTGGGTAGTTTTTCTGTCAATTTCTGACTAAATAGATTTCTGAGAAATTATGTGGCATGTTGCTATTAAAAATATTGGTCTGAAAATGTTCTACATGTTCTAAAATAACTCTTCTTGCTATTCTTATTTAAAATTTTGGACTGATATCAAAACTAGGTAAGCAACATTGGGCTTTTGCTAGACGAGAACCATTGAAATCCGGAAGCATCTTTATGTGTCGTTGTTCACAATTCTCATTATTTAACAACGTTACCGGTTTCAAATTTTCACCAAATTTTTCATGCAAACAGGGGACATATATGGCTAATTTTCTTATCGATTTCATAGGTTGACAAAGACGGGAACATACAAAAACAAATTGATAGAATTTTAGGTTTTGAAAATTTCTCGGCTATTTTTCTGACAATTTCTGACTAAATAAATTTCTA
Source organism: Fragum sueziense (assembly GCA_963680895.1). Classification (NCBI taxonomy): domain Eukaryota; kingdom Metazoa; phylum Mollusca; class Bivalvia; order Cardiida; family Cardiidae; genus Fragum; species Fragum sueziense. Next base: position 34,697,163 of record OY804603.1, read on the forward strand.
AGAATTTTTTTGTTCATGTTGATATCAACAATATTGGTACCAAAATATTCTACAGTGACTCCTCTTGCTATTCTGATTTAAAATTTGGGGCTGATATCAAAACTAGGTAAGCAAATTGTGCTTTTGCTAGACAGGTATCATTGAAATCCGGGAGCATCTTAAGGTGCCATTGTTCACAATTCTCATTATTTGACAATGTTACCGGTTTCAAATTTTCACCAAATTTTGCATACAAACAGGGAACATATATGGCCAACTTTCCTATCAATTTCATAGGTTGACAAAGATGGGAACATACAAAAATATTTGATAGAATTTTAGGTTTTGAAAATTTCTCGTCTATTTTTCTGACAATTTCTGACTAAATTAATTTCTAAGAATTTTTTGCGCGTGTTGGGACCAATAGTATTGGTATCAAAAGTTTCTACAATGACTCCTCTTGCTATTTGTATTAAAACTTATGGATTTATACCAAAACTAGATAGCCAACATTGAGTTTTTGCAAGACGGGTATCGACGAAAACAGGGAACACTTTAAGGTGCCGCGTAAAGACCTATATGCACTCTTTGAGTAAGAGGAATATATTTTTGTAGTTCATAGGTCAGAGGCATTCTATCAGTAAAGTTACAAGAAAATCTGTGCGTGGGCGCAAATGAGACCCCCCCTTTGTAAAATAATGATCGGGCATGACAGAGTCAGAAAACAAGAGCTTTCTCAGGACAGCAAAGTGCTACTATCAATTACTGGATAATGATAAATTGTATGTCCAAAAGGATAGAAATACCACTAAATTAAATGCCAGAGTAACAAATATTTGCCTAGAGGCTGATATTATCATCGCAAGAACATGTGCAAAGTTTCAGAGCAATAGCACTAGTAGAAACAGAGATTTTACAAATTTGCACATGAAAATTTAACCAAAGTGTTAAACCAAGGCTGACACCATTGCCCGGGTGTCTAGTATAGCCCCCTATTATACAAATATTCACGCTAAAAAGTGAAACACAAAAATAACTCACAAAGAACTTTCTATGGCTGTCCCTTGTATCCACAAGAACTTGGTAGTAGGTTTGGAGATTGTTTTGTGCTGTACTATCAACATTAGTGTCCTTTTCTACTTTCCCATTCTTTGGTTTCTCTCTGTAATTAAATGAAGTACCGGTAAATGCTTGTGAGCTCTATCCAAAACAAGACTTGGTTTTGGTGCCCTTTAGAGAAAAGGCTTAGGAAAACACTGAGACAAAAGATGAAAATGCTAATAATCAGCATTTTCTTCTTTTGGCTCAATATTTTGAATGCTGTATTGTACACACATCTTTTCTTAATTAATATCTATTTTGGGCCACTGCTGAATATTGAGCTTGGGATAACATTGTACCTACTTCTGTGGACATCCAAAACATAAATCTGCAGCTGGTTATTAATCATTTCCCAACAACACAATTTTTCACGACTCCATTTGAAAGAAGACAATGAAATAATTCATATCCAAAGTACAAATCATACATGTTAAACAATATAAAATATGGAGGGGAAAGATTTAGGGAAAAGGAGAAACTGCTATTCATCACTTATTTCTTCTTTTGCCTAAATATTTATCAAAACTTTTTCTATGAGCGATGTCAAAAGGGGGGGGGGGGCGTGATTGGGAAAGTTTGCACTCTCTCCAAAACAAGACCGGGTTTTGACATCCCTACAATAAATGTCTAATTGGGAAACATTGAGGCAAAAGAAATGCTGATAATCAGCATTTCCTCCGTTTGCCTAAATGTTTGCTGTGCTATATTATTAACAAATCATACATTTAGTAACATCCATTTTGTTGTATGCATCAGCTTTCAATTTGGAACAGTCCAAATTTTTGCTGTTTGAGAAAAGGTTAAGCCAGAAAAAGATCACTGACTTACTTGTTTTCCTGAGCATAATCATGCACTTTGACAGGCCATCTGTATATAATGATGCCCCTGTATGGAAATGCCTTGTGAATAAATGTCTGAAATGTACAAGTATAATCATGAAGTTTTACAGGCCAGCTGTATATAATTATGACTCTGTATGGAAATGCCTTGTGAATAAATGTCTGAAATCAACAAAACAGTTGAACTTTCATCATATCAAACTCTTCTGAAACAAGGTCTACTTTTGACATACATGCACCTACATGTACTTCAAAGGGCTTGGGAAAAAATTGAAGCAAAAGAACAAAATGTTGATGAAAAGCATTTTCTTCTTTTGTCTCAATATTTTCTGTGCCATATTGTACAAAAACCATGTCATTATTAAATACAATTTGCATGTTGTTGCAACAACCTTCAAATTGGAATAGTCGAATTTTTTGCTGTTTTGGAAAGGGTAGGGCCACTATTTTCTGAAGTAAACGATGCCTGATTAAGACATGCCCAACACAGAAAGTGTTTAAATTGAAGACACTAAGATAAAAGAAGAAAATGCTGACTAGCTTCTACTGCACCATTTATTTTGTCATCTGCATCAAAATAGGATTGTTGGCTTATATAAAGAGGAAAAGTCGGGTCCTGTCCTCATCAATGGATATCAAAAATGTTCAACCCTTTCCCAAATGACAAAATTTTAGGGTGGCCTATTGAAAGCTGCTGCAGACAACAAAATGGATAAAAATGAAAACAAAATTTTGGTACATTATAGTATAGAAAATATTGAGACAAAAGAAGAAACTGCTGGTTATCAGCAGTTTCTTCTTTTGTTTCAATGTTTTCCCAAGCCATTTCCATTAGGGACGTCAAAAACCAGGTCTTGTTTTGGGAAAGGGTTAAGTAAAATATTTTCAAATTCTGTCCTTTTCCTGCACTATATTTCAATTATGAATATACTTGATGAGCAACAAATGCTGCTAAATTATAATCATAATAAAAAGTCAGAAACTGAAAAATAATTAGATAAGTAGAACTGGAATATCTGAAGGTAAAGCCTCTTTTACAACCTGTCGTGCGCCTTTTTAAATCGTACGTTTTAATACCCTGCACAATTGCATGATTTATAAAGACGCACTACGGGTTGTAAGAGCTCCTAAAGAATTGTCCGGTCAATTCTTTGCTGCGTGCAGTCTGCGTCGTGGTTGCGTCCACTAAAATCGTATGTTGCATGTGTGTGCATCGCACGACTAAACGTACGTTTAAGACACAGACCGCACACAGGAGCACGTACGACCGGTGTACACACCGGTAGTAAGAGAGGCTTAAAAAGACCTTCCCTATGACTTAAACATGTAGCAAGTTTCAACTGTACATAGGCGTTTATAATATTGGGGGGGGGGGGGGGCAAATGCTAAAGTAAATGGAAATATGGGTGTATTATGGGGGGGCCAGGCCCCTTTTCTAAATCATTGGAGGGGCTGGCCCCCCTGGTCCCCCCCTCTTCCTATGCCTATGCAAGTGTAAAGAGCTAAAGATAAGTATGGTAAACACATTCTTACTTTGTTATTTCAATTACAAACCCAATGTTGTGAATCATCACAATGATGTACCCACAACATAGGGTTTAACCCTTTTCAAAACAAGACCTGGTTTTGACGTCCCTAATCGAAATGGCTTGGGAAAACATTGAAATAAAAGAAGAAACTGCTGATAACCAGCAGTTTCTCCCTTTGTCTCAATATTTTCTATGCCAAATTTTACACAAATTCTATCTTTAATAACATCCATTTTGTCATTTGTGGCATTTTTTGAAGTGGATCACCCTAAAATTTTGCCATTTGGGAAAGGGTTAATGAACAATTATTGATCTACATGTATTGCGTTTTGAAAAGCTTTTACCACCCTCTTATCTGTAGCTCAAACTGTATACAATAACAAGAGCCGTCAGAGACGGACAATGCTCCCCGAATAAGGCATTGTCACAATAAATGCATGCCATGCAGAGCTAACATAAAGCTAACAAATGTTAAGCCCACTTTTTGCATGACATAATTTTTATACCCAAATTTTACATACTTTATTGTCAAGGGCATCTGATTTATTCCTCAAATATGAAATTTCATCAAATTCTGACCATTAGACTATGAGAAATTAGAGAAAAACTGTATTTTACCTTAAGTCCCCTTTTCCCATGACGAGGCCTCAAATCCAAAAACAGGGAAAAATACATCGGCATTATGTCATAGGAAGTTCACATGGTAAGTTTCATTTGATTTGGCCCAAGGGTTATGAAGAAATCACTTCGGACGGACGGACGGACGGACTGACGGACCGGACGGACGGACAGACAAAGCGGCGACTATATGCTCTCCCTTCGGGGAGCATAATAACCCTTTTCATGTTGTGCATGTTAATTTATTGTTGTGACCAATGCTTTGGCAGGCAGACTGAGGCAGTATAGACTAAGATCAGCCTGCACTAATCATAGCCTACGCTGCCTGCTTTCTACTCAATAACTGTGGCACAAACTGGGGCTAATCATATTGAAATGACTGTGTCTTCAATATGGGATGATTTTATCAAGTAAACTTTGGCTTAATTTCTGACAAACAATAGCATTTTGTAAGTGTTGTTATAAAATCTCGTAACTACTGCTTGACTCAAGCCATAGTCTATTTTCAGCATTCATCGCTATTTGTACTTTTGTTCCCAAACGGCAAAATTTTGGGTGCTCCACTTCAAAAACTGCCACAAATGACAAAATGGATGTTATTAAAGATAGGATTTGTGTAAAATATGGCACAGAAAATATTGAGACAAAAGGAGAAACTGCTGGTTATCAGCAGTTTCTTCTTTTGCATCAATGTTTTCCCAATCATTTTCCATTAGGGACGTCAAAACCAGGTCTTGTTTGGGAAAGGGTTAAAATAATATTTAACGTCAGCAGGACAAGGAAAAAGAAGTGTACCCACCTGTCCAGATTCATACAAATTTGAAGGGTCTTTCTTGTCCACAGCTTCACCAATCTTTTCAAGCCTCTGACTATAAATGAAAACAAAATGATTCAACGAAATAATTATTATACAGATAATTCCCAACTTGTACCGACCAGTAACGGGAAAACAATTGAAAACAGAATTTTGTCAAATTTAAGGACATTTGATAAGGCGGATCATTAGGCCCATAATTGAACTCATCCAAGAACTTGTGACAATACTCGCTTTCACCAAGTTTGATCAAGATTGGCCATATTTGGTGGATGCCAGAGCATAAGCACAAAATTGTTGATGGACGGACAGATAGACATAGATCTTTGAAAGCCAAGGGTGAAATCTATGACATAACGTCGTTTCTGTATTCACCCTTGGCAGATTTTTTGGATTTTCTTGGAGTCCTGCTGAGTGTTTTCATTGGCTCCAGCGAGGATTGGGGCCAATCAGATTACATTTATTCAATGTGTAAACAATTAATGAAAACAGGCAGGAAAAAGTATTGCATTTGCAATTCAAAAACATACAGATAAGCAATTTTACCTCAGAATTTCACTCCAATAGAAAGCTTTTTTCAACTTTTATTCAACAAAGTCTAACTATCATACTTGAGACAACTCAACCAAAAAAGCAGCTATTTATTTCTTAGTCTGTAAGACGTTAAACACTAAAATAGAACACATAAATGACAACATCAATGATGGATGAAATAACGTCGAATGCATTAATTTTAGAACTTGACATTTGATTGGTTGCTACTCCATAACAACCAGCAGGACAACCGCTAGGCGGCGTATCCAGATACCAAGAAATATAGACTTAATTCGCCAAGGCAGGGTTCAACATTAACAATTTTGGCTACAAGACTATCGGGCTTGCTGCTGCCAGATGCTACTAGCCCGAAGTAGATGTGCACTAGTCCTGACCAAAAGTTTCCATTTTGGGAGGAACTGGCGTTTTTCTTTTCTTTGACATTTCTCCTTTCACCCAGTATTTTAAGTGTCTCAAAAGCCATCAATTCTGATGAAAAGTGTAATGTAGTATAGAGTACACAGGTTTTGGGAAGTGGCACTAAAGATAGAGACTGCTTTGTTTCCACCCGCCCCTTTGTATATCTTCTTCATCTCCCTTTTCATCACCTTTTACAGACTTTTGCCCATTACCAAACGGCAAAATTTTAGACTGATCCAAATTAAAAGGTGTTGCAGACGACAATTTCAATTGAAAGGAATTTCAAAGTTTTCGATCTTATACGGTAGAAAACATTGTGGGAAATGAAGAAATTGCTTGTCGCAAGCAATTTCTTCATTTTCCAAAATGTTTTCCAAAGCCAATATCTTGTAGGGAGTTAAAAAGAGTTATTGTGTGGTAATGGTTTAATGTGAATCCAAACTTGAAAAGTGATATTTTCTCGCATCTTCCATGTTGTTAATTTAAACATTCGTAAATTGTTCTGGCCATAATTTTGTTGTTGTTGAATTGTTGTAAATTAGTCCAGCCCCTGTAGCAGTCGAATTTTGGCAAATTCGGAAGAAAGAGCTTCCTTTTGGTTTAAAGTTGATACACATAGAATCAGAATATTTTCTTGTCTTCAAATATAAACAAAAATGTTTTCATAATACAATTTTGTTTAGAGACATTGTCTTTAATGTTGGAATCCCCAAAAATAAACGGAAAATGCATGCCCGTCTAGGATTTCCCAGTCTAGTAACACATGCGCATCCTAAGCGGATATTGCAACAAGAGTTGTCCGCGGACAATGTAGCTCGTCTATACGAGAGCTTGTCGCAAAAAAAGAGAGTCCAAGGTCAAGGTCACTAGGTCATGGTCTCAAGGTCAAGGTAATGGCATGAGGCATCCATATGTGAAATATCAAGGCTCTATATATAAAAGTGCATGAGATATAGGCCTGGTTTATTTCTTTTGAAAGTAGGTCAAACTCAAAGGTCATGGTCATTAGATCAAAGGTCATGGTCCCAAATGAAAGGTCTTGGCTAGAAGTATCCATGTGTGAGATATCAAGGCTTTATCTCTAAAAGTGCCTGAGATAGAGACCAGGTTAAAGTTTTTGAAGATGCGACGCCAACGCGACACAACACTAGGGCTGTGACATTAGCTTCTCGGTCATAGAGTCCTGGCTCGCTAAAAATATAAACAAACTAAACAGTGAATCTCTAAATAAGAGCAAAAAAGTCAGAAATGGTAAATGATCTATATTTAAAATGAGTACATTCTTTTCGTGTAATGTATCCTCCGTTTCAATTATGGCGAAAGTGAATTTTATATTTGAAGTTTGGACGATCAGTCAGGCTCGCATCTTGGGCATCTAACTAGCCCGGACCAAGCAACAGGCGGTTTAATCCCATTTGGTCTACTCCCAATTTGTCTACTATTTTGGACATAATTCCCATTTCGTCTACTTTTCCATACTTTGTATATGAATATGATATTATATGATTTTCATTAAAATGTTTGCATTTTTATTTCATTTGTGAAATTGTGAATATATAATGACTTAAAAATTTATTTTCTTAAAACAAATAATAATGTCATTTGTTGATGATTTGACACAAAAGTAGACGAGCTGGAACAGTAGATGAATTGGGACTCAAGGCACTAACAGAACTGTAGAACTGTAGACCAATTGGGATGTTAACCAACAGGTGGTGACTGTCTGCTGGACATGACTTAGTGTTAAACACTGCATGGGCAGGGATTTTGTTACCTGCGAGTCCCGAGTCCCTGACTCACATTTTTTTCTCAGGACTCATAAGTAAATTATTTAGTGAGTCCAAGAATGCTAACATTTTCAATGTGTAATCAACATTGTCTAAGAAAGATTTCTATGTTTCAATATTATTGGACTCATTGTTTTTGGGTTCCAGCCTCCAGGGCTCTTCCACATAAATTGTAACAAAATCACTGCATGGGTGAATAATGATACAAACAAAACTAATCCGAGTCTTCTCTGACGTAAATACGCTCTTTGATATTATGATTTTTCGCTATTTACATCAGAGATAATTGCATATCGAAAACAGCGGAAAGTTTGGTACAAGTAGCGAAGCTTTGTTTTTGTGTACCATATCCAATCACTCGGCAAAACACTGTAGGGTATAGATCAATAAATCATTTTTTGTCATACCTGACCAAAAATTTCATTTCAAATCGGCCTGCTGGAAGAGTATAACCTTTCGAAACTCAACAACCCCTTATTTCCACTCCATTTCGTCGCCATTGTTATTGCAGATCACGTGACCAGGTCTCGTTCAAAAATAGAGCGGAATTTACCGCCACGTGACTATCACGTGATCACCTTTGATTACGAATTTTTCTCAAGTCACGTGACCGCCTTTGTTCAGAAATTATGGAGTGTTCTTGTTGTGGAAATCAATTTATGTCAATCTGTTCAGCTTGCAACTTGAATGGTATTGCTTTTGCCTGAGAAATTCCGTTTATTTCGTTCTCCATGCTCATAAGTTATGGAATTGACCCAACATAGTAGCAAACATTATTGGTGCGAATACTAGCTTTAAAACGTTTGCCGGACGTTTCTGATATATTTCATTTATTTATTTATTCATGTTATCAGTTTTTTTAAACTCGTTATTGTTATATTATTTCAGAAGGGCCGTCAATTTGAAAAATAAAATAATCTTATTTCTTTTTTCTTTCAAATTCTACCGTTACGTCATAATCTGGGAAAACCCGCATTCCATGTGCGAGATTTCGCGTTGATCACGTGGTTTTAAATGGAAGGTCATGGTAAACAAAGGCTGCTCAGGTGAGGGTTGTTGCAAAACATTGCCTATAAACCTTTTGGAAATACTTTTTGGTCGTATTTTTTCAGCAGCCATGACAATAAATGGTTCATTGATCGATATCATCAGGCCTTTTACGGATAGCGTTTAAGATCGGACGGTGAACGATGCGCAACATCGAGTTGCGAACTTCTTGATGTTTTCGATATGCAATTATCTCTGATGTAAATAGCGAAAAATCATAATATCAAAGAGCGTATTTACGTCAGAGAAGACTCGGATTAAAACACAACCTGTAGCCTGTGGGTGGTTTCTACCTTGACAGACAAACGGACAGACACTGAGTGACCACAATATTTTACTTTAAACACTTTGTGCTCAGGTCAGCAAGCTAGACAGAGGGGACAGACAGGTTTTTTGCAACAGATTTTGGAGCAACAGAAAGCCGATTTGACGAATGTTTACTATTTACCTGACTTTTCTATAATATCTGACAGACTTGACATTGCTTTGTGGACTGGACTTTATCTGTAGAGCTTTAAAAACACACTTTATTTTTGACATTTCTCTTGAGGTTGTTGTTTTATTCTTTTTGTTGTTGTTGTTTTAATAAATCAAAGTGATTGTGGTACTTAAATTTCGGGAAAACTGACCTTGTAATTTTAGTTTTCAAGCGTTAGGTAGAGAATTAGATAATTAATAAAACAAAGATAAAACCTTTAATTGTTATTCAAAACATGTGATTTAATTCTTTTTTGACATTCAAATCCACTTTTATTACGCTTTCTATGACTTTGTAACTAGTTTTCGCGAACCATGTCCATTGGTTTTGGATCAGTGGCAGTGTTACGTACACTGCGAAAGGTTGTGACAAATGTGCGGTCGACAAGACATGTTCACTCAAACAGAAAGAACTACAAAATAAGGTAAGACGTTTTAAAAATGGTTGACACAAAAATCACACAAATGGCTCTTTGACCTAGATTAAATAAATTCTAAAATTGGAACATTTCTCTGTCATCTGGTCTATTGGCCTAGATCTCATCTATCTATCTTCTGTTGTGTCAAACACTGTTTGGGACTTAGACTTGTGCATTTATTATCAAAGACGAAAAAGCTACTGATAGGTAAAGACACTTCACTCCCTTTTATCTTGCATTTCCTTACCTGTTTCCTTCGAAGCGGTGAAAGCCAGATGGGCTTATAAGCTCCACCTCTACAATGGTGTCTTTAGCCTGGTTCTGGCTAAAAACTAATATATATTGTCTAGACTGAATCGCCTATCAAACCAATATTTGTCTAAATTTTGTATTGAAACTTTGCAAATTATCACTGTCCACGATTTATTCAGGTAGATCATTCCAGTTACTGATAGATCTGAAGTAAACATGAGAGGAAAAAGTGCACCCGACGTGGGACTCGAACCCACGACCCCCGGATTACTAGTCGGACGCTCTAACCACTGAGCTAGCCGGGCACATGGTCGTGTTTCTACCCAACGTCACTACACTCCTCCCCCTCATAATTTCCTGGGAGTCACCCACTCCCCCGGTCCCTAGGACCACCAGGTGCCGCCTACCCGCGCACACCAATTTACCTCGTCGCCATTGAAGTAAACATGAGAGGAAAAAGTGCACCCGACGTGGGACTCGAAACCACGACCCCCGGACTACTAGTCGGACGCTCTAACCACTGAGCTAGCCGGGCACATGGTCGTGTTTCTACCCAACGTCACTACAGATCTCAATGGAAAAGTGTTCAGACGCACAGATTTATAGGCTTAGGGTTTTTGTATCTTGAAGATGTGGCCTCTATTGTCGTTGAAAGTGAAAAGAGTTCCTGTTGACAGGTCAATATCTTCAATCATTATTGAAGTGATGGATAATCTTGTTATTAAGTCGTAATGTTGTCTATGGTACAATTGTGAAGGAAGGTTCATTGACTTCAGTCTGTCAGATTTCTCAACTCTGGTGCTATCTGTAGGTCTGCTTGTAAATTTTTACCCTACATCAGGGTTTCAGATAAGCGGGTGAAGACAGTCTAACTTTGTTATTTCAAATCCAAACGAAGACGATTCTAATGAGTACCCACAACATAGGATTTAATGAAGATTTAGTGAAATATTCCACTGTAAAAAGTCATCACCCCCTCTTATCTGGAGCTCTGCTACATTTTCAGGTTACACAAGATTGGGACTGTCCAGGAACCAAATATCAGTGGTGAACCTTATCCGCCTGGAACTGTAAGTATACCTTAAAGGGACATTAGTATCCCCATGCCTAAATCCCTAATGATCCACAGAAGGTGGTTCTTAGCATGTTTATAGACTTTATAAGACAGAATACAAGATTTATACAGTATTAAAATGACATTTATAAATCGATAATTATGCAGCGGTCAAGGGTTTTTTTTTTAATAAGAAAGTGGGGCCGAATAATAAATCCCCTTCCCCTCTAGGGATTTTCCCCTAAAATTGCAATTTTCCCCTCATAAATCAATATTCCAACCATTGCAAGGTTCCCCCATGGGAGTATTTATGTTTACAATCAAAGATTTTTAATTAACATCTTTTAAACTGCATCTACAATCCATTTCCCTGTGTTTATTGAACTACAGAGTGTCCCAAAAAAAAACGGAACCCATTTTTGAAAGTACATTTCTCATGTATCAAGTAATACTTCTCCACCAAATTTACATATGCAATAGCAACGACAGTTTTCTATTAGCAGTCAAAATTTGGTTGAAAAATAATGATTAGTTTTGAAAATATTGACATTCAAATGAATATACCCGGAAAACCATTTTAACACGATATCGATCTTTTCGTTTTGCAGCGCGCGCCTACACTCATTGAATAAATTTACGCCATACAATTGTTTCATCGATTCAATACAATACAAAAATGTTTTTGAAACATTGTATTAATAAAAGTGCATTTTCATTTCATCTTTTTTGCTAATAGATAAACTGTTAATGCTGCGAACTGCGATATAACTAAAATGAATACAAACAAAATATCCAAGTGCATCACAGACTCATGAATACTAAGCATATGCACTTATTTTATTTTTGACCAACATGCCGGTAACCGCTCAATTGAAAAGTATTACGAATTTCATTTGACCTGACACTGACCTTTAAGCAAAACACAAATGACCCAAAATTCACCAAAAAGAATAAAATCTTAGTCCACAGAAATGTATACTATGCAAGAAAATTAAGACTGGACTAATTTTAGGAAACATATCAAACTTGTTATTTATGAAAATAAAAGTTAAAACTGCGCCAGGTGCATTGAATCAATTCAAACAACCACCATATGGACTCAATTTGAACGTACAGAATGTGTACACTGTACATATTTAAATTCTTTGAAAAAATCGGTACATACATGTACAACGGTACAGAATTCAACAGCTGACCGTTAATGCGCTTTCAGGAATAAACAAGACGCAAAAATCAATATCATGTCAGATCGGTTTTTTAGTGTCATTATTAATTTGCTTGTAACTTTTGAACCGATGCATATTCTTAAGTGAAATTTGGAACACAAATGCAAAAATAATGTATCTTAAGTATTGCAAATTCAACAATTAGATGTTATGATTACGCTTTTAAATATTTGACTTTGAATTAGGGTTCCGGTTTTTTTGGGACACTCTGTATTTTCAAGTATATTCAATATTCAAGCAAAATTCACTACCGATTATTTTTCCCCTTTAACAGCTCATTTCGACAAATTTTTCCCCAAATCAAGGGCCCCGGGCCCCTTCCCCTATCCATAAAAAGAACCCCTGGCGGTGTAAAAGTATGTAAAATATTTAAAGCGGGTGATCATGTTTAGGAAATGATGTGATATTGGGTTTTAAATCCATCATAATCTAAGCCAATACAGATCAGACACGTCACAGAGCTGAAATTTGGCACAGAGAAAAACTAAAGGCCATATTTTAATTATGTACAGTTATTTGTACAGCAAATTAGCCGAAAATAAGTAAGTAACTGTAAATATGTATCTTTAAACCTTTCCCAAACGGCAAAAATTTAGGGTGAACCAGATTTAAAGCTACTGCAGAGTACATAATAAATACTAGTACAGGAGGCATTTATGTATATTATAACTAAGAAAGTATTGAAGCAAATGGAGAAAATGCTGATTTACAGCATTTTCTACTTTTTCCTCAATGTTTTTCAAACAACAAAATTGTAGATGGTGGCAAATTGAAAGCTCCTGCAGACGACATATTTAATGTTGATATTTTTATAGACTTTGCTAACATTATACAGATAATATTGTGGCTAAAGGAGAAAATCGTCGATGTAAATGCAAAACCTCGTATGTTGATTGCTGCGATTTTCAAAGTACAAACTTGTGTGCCCAGTTAAAGACAATTCTCGCAGGTTTTGAGATATCTTTACTGATCAGTCTTAATGACGAATCATTTATTAACAATATGTCCAAATTTCAAGTAAAACATTTCAGTTTTGGAAAAGTTATCACACTTTTTTCCCTCCCCTTTAAAATTTTCCTAAAACGAGATACAAGGTTTTGCATTTACAACGACGAAATGCTGATAATGGTAATTTTTTTTAATACATTTCCAATACCTTTTTTTGATAGGGGTGAGGGCCATTTTTTTAAGTGTGACAGGAAAAGGTCACTGAATGCAAAGAGTGGTGTATTATTTTTATGACTGTAGCATCCATGTTTTATTTTAGCCCTTTTCCAAATGGCAAAATTTAAGGGTGGTCAAAATTAAAATCTACTGCAAGGCATCAAAATGTATGTAGACAATGTTAAGTTTTGTGAATTTGTGCACAATTTAGCTTAGAAAACATTGAGGTAATTTAAGGTGAAGATGCTAGTTATCATTTTCTTGGAAAAGGGGCATCAAAACCAGGTCTTGTTGGTGAAAGGTTTAATAACAGTTGTCGTTTATATGTTAATTTCAGCTGTTTTTACACAAAGTTTTCCCCTACAGAGGTGTTGTAGTACACTCATGGAAAGCAGATATTCAGTAAGTGTTTTGTTTTAACAGAATGAAAAAGAATTTAAGGGCGGATCCAGGGGAGGGAGAGGGGGGGGGGGGTAAACCGTGATTAGATTTTTTAAGAGCTATAAACCCAATATTGTTGTACTTATCACAATTGTCTCCTGGAAAACACCTTGATTAATAACCACAACATACTAATGACATCAAAATCATGTCTAAAAGGTTCAACCATTTCCCAAACAAGATCTGATTTTGATGTTCCTATTAAAAAAGGCCTGGGAAAACATTGAGGCAAAAGAAGAAAATGCTGAAAATCAGCATTTTATTTTCTCCATTTTTCTCATTATTTACCATGCTAATATTGCATACAAATCCAATCTTTATCAACATCCATTTTGTGGCAGGCCCTTAGGAACAGGGGTGCTAGGGGGGCTTAGCCCCCCCCCCCCCCCTTTATGTTGGCCAAAAATGCCAAATTTTCCTTATTTAACTCTGAAAATTTCGGGAAAATCCAATTTAGTTCTACCGCGAATGTTTACGACTGCGCCCAAATAAGTTCAGATATGTAACAACGACACTTGAAAAATCCCATGTTTTATTAATCTCAAAATGGCCCCATTACGGGTATTCTACCTTAACTGTTCCAGTGCTTCATTTTCAGTGAGACAAAAAGACCAAGTAAGTTACTGAAGAACTTGTTGAATAAAAGCACAGAAACAGACCATGGGTCAAAGGAGTCGAATGAAGAAGATACAGCGTCAACACGGAAAAGACAACAGTTCTACTATATGGTACTCCCGGATATGAGGGATGTACCCCATATTGTAAGTCATGCCTCTGTCTTAAGCCTGTCCCAGATGACAAAATGTCTTTAGAAATCAAAAGTCAACCCTTCTCATGCTGTTGACATCATATTTCTGTTGTTGACAAAAATATTCAAATGAGAAAGATACACAGTCAACATTGACAAGACAACAGTTTTACTCTATGGTACTCCCGAACATGAGAGATGTACCTCATATTGTAAGTCGTCTCTTTGTTCTAACCCATTACCAAATGACAAAATCTAAAACTTGCCATCTATTAGTAAAATGAAGAAGATACGCAGTCAACACGGAAAAGACAACAGTTTTACTATATGGTACTCCGGAACATGAGGGATGTACCCCATATTGTAAGTCATGCCTCTGTCTTAAGGTAAGGCCTGGGTAATGTACTTCTGGTGTAATCGTTATATTTCGACTTATTCTGTGATGTCCGTAAGTCCGAGCATTTTTAAAGTACAGTTAGATGCAATATCGCCTGTTTTCGTAACAACCGAAATAATTGAGCGTGCTCAGATTTCCGGGGAATATTTATGCCCCCTTTCGAAGAAAATGGGGTATATTGTTTTGCAAGTGTCGGTCAGTTGGTTGGTCGGTTGGTAGGTCGTTAGGTCGGTCTGTAGACCAAACCGTTTCCGGAGCATATCTCGAAAAGTATTATAGGTAGAATCATGAAACTTCATAGGTGGATAGATCTCATTATGGAGAGGTGCAGTGCTCAAGAACCGTAACTCTGCCGATCAAATTCTTGGAGTTATTGCCCTTTGTTGATTTTCAAACTTGATTCTTGTCCGGAGCACAACTCAAAAAGTATGTAAGGTAGAATCATGAAACTTTACAGGTGTATATACATCATTATGGAGAGGTGCAGTGCACAGGAACCATAACTCTGCCGATCAAATTTTTGGAGTTATTGCCCTTTGTTGATTTTCAAACTTGATTCTTGTCCAGAGCACAACTCAAAAAGTATGCAAGGTAGAATCATGAAATTTTACAGGTAGATAGATCTCATTATGGAGAGGTGCAGTGCACAAGAACTATAACTCTGCCGATCAAATTCTTGGAGTTATTTCATGTCCTTTTACACATACAGCCTTGATATCTCACACATGGATACCTCCTATCAACATCGTTCACATTTGACAATGACCTTGGACCTTGTCACCTTGACCTTGGAGTTTGACCTTTAAAAAAAAATTATACCTGGCATATATCTCATGACCTATTACACATACAGCCTTGATATTTCGCACATGGACACCTCCTATACTCCATAAATATTGACCTGAACCTGTTGAATATGTAATTAGAAACTGTGATGTGGAATAATCAATACTCGCCCACACTCCTCACTGTCGAGCAGAGTCGATAGTTTCCATAAGCATTGGAACTTTGTATTCTGCATGTGCTCCTTGTGTCAATATACGTCGAAGAGTGATTATTTCGCATCACAGTTACTCATTACATATTCAACAGGTTCAGGTCAATTTTTAAGGAGTATACCAAGACCTAAAACATTTGACCATGACCTTGGACCTTGTGACCTTGACCTTGGAGTTTGACCTACTTTTAAAAATTTTTAACCTGGCCGTTTTATCATGTCCTTTTACACATACAGCCTTGATATTTGACACATTGCCACCTATGACCATGAAAGGTGAACTTTCACATTTGACCATGACCTTGGACCTTGTTACCTTGACCTTGGTGTTTGACCTACTTTTATAATACATTAACCTGGCATATATGTCATGTCATTTTACACATACAGCCTTGATATTTCACACATGGTCACTTCCAACCAAGACATTTCACTTTTGACCATGACCTTGGACCTTGACCTTGGAGTTTGACCTACTTTTAAAAAACTTAAACTAGGCCTATATCTCATGTCCTGTTACCTACACAGTCTCAATATTTTACACATGGACACCTCCTACCAAGGCCTTTCACATTTGATCATGACCTTGGCTTGTGTGACCTTGACTTTTGATTTTTACATACTTTAAGAAATCTTTAACCTAGCCTAAGTTATGTCCTATTACACCTACATCCTTGATATTTCACACATAGACACTTCCTACCAAGACCTTTCACATTTGACCATGACCTTGAATATTGCAACCTTGACCTTGGAGTTTGACCTACTTTTAAAAAAACTTAAACCAGGCATATATATCATGTCCTTTTACACCTACAGCCTTGATATTTCACACATGGACAACTCCAACCAAGACCTTTCACATTTGACCATGACCTTGATCTTGGCATTTGGCCTACTTTTAAAAACTTTAACCTGGCCTATATTTCATTTTACTTTTACATATACAGCCTTGATATTTCACACATAGATACCTCCTACCAAGACCTTTCATATTTGACCATGACCTTGGACCTTGTTAACTTGACCTTGGACTTTGACCTACATCAAATGTAGGCCCTTGAGGGGGCATATATGTTTTACAATCATCTCTTGTTCAAATCATAATTCATCAAATGGTTTTCCTGAAAAGTATAATCAGTTTTGTGTCAGGAAAGTAAGCATATCATGAGAATGGTAGTGTTAGTTTGAATGGAATAAAGATTTGACTCAAATGATAAATTCAGTGATACATATACTGAAAAAGGCCCACACACAACACTGCTTCCACATCATATCCAGTGACTTAGCTATCTGAAAATAAAGTGTGCAAAATGTATCAGGGGGGGCTTGATGGCGGACTCAATACTGCTGGGGGTTGGTCTTGCGCGCATTTCCCAGAAAATTTTTGAAAATTTAAATGTAGATGCTTATGAAATACTTACCAAATGCCTTCCTGGAGCCATGAATGACCATGGTCATTCGTGGCTCCTGGTGGGTATTTGGTATGTATTTTGATGGCGATTCATGTGTTTATTTCAAGGGGGAAAAAATCAATTTTTTTTTTGATTTTTTACGATGTGTACGCAATTGCGTTTTTGCATACAGGTTTTGGGGTTACTATTTTTGGACATGCTTCGTTAGTGGTACAGACATAAACGTTGATGTGTGTCTTTAGGCATTATCAGAGGCGCGTTCTTCATAGCGAGATTTATCGAGATATCTTGAGCCTCTGATGACGTGTTAAAATTCAAAGATGCTACAGATGACAATATTGAGTGATTGAAATACAGTCAAATCTCTTTATGTCGAACCTCCCTTAGCCGAAGTTCTCCCTACATCGAAGTAATTTTCAAGTCCCAATTCTTTTGCTCTTTATTTCTATATATTTCAACCTCTATACATCATTTTCTCTTGCACGAACTTCCTCCTTACGTGGAACCGATTTCGAAGTCCAACCACCTATATTTTCACACATTCACACATTCACACCTCTTAACGACGAACCTCAAACTTACACGATGATAATTGCAATCAAGTAAGTTTTTCACACCTTTCGACCCGTCAACTCGAGCAATCAACACAGGTGTTTATCTTCATCGAATATTGATTTTTACCTGATTGTGTTTGATTTTGCGTATTAATTACTGTTCAGAATGTCAAAAGTGGGTGATTTGATGATTTTAAATAAAAAGGCCCGGGAAATTGTATACAGCGTTACATTTCATCGGTGTAAGTGCAATACCTCGGATGTAGATTTTTGCGATTTACAAAGTAAAACATTGTCTAAAACAATTTAGACAATTCTTGAAGCTTTTGAGATATTCTACTGATCAATATTAATGACACCTTATTAGTAAACAATATGTCCAAATATCAAACAAACCTTTCAGTTTGGGAAAAGTAATTGCACTTTTTTCTTTCTCCTTAAAAATCTTCCAAAAATACGAGGTTTTGCCTTTACAACGACCATTTGTTATTCACAATAACTACAGAAGCATCTAACACTTATTTCACCTAGGACTTGTTTGGTGAAGGACCCGGGTCAGCACCGGAGGGGGGGGGGTATCCAGCAACTCCGACAGACATGACGTGACGTGCCCGTAAAAGCGATGATGGCCGCTTCTCTCCAAAATATCTCTTTGTCGAACATTCTATACGTCGAAGTTTTCTCGTAGGTCCCACGAAGTTCGACATAGAGAGATTCGACTGTAGTACATTTTCTTGTCTTTTTGTGTAGAAAACAATGCCTATATTTTCTTGTCTTTTTGTGTAGAAAACAATGTCACAAGCAATTTCTTCATTTTCCACACTGTTTTCCAAAGCCTATATCATGTGGGGTGTTTAAAAGTGTCAATATGTGGTAATGGAATAATGTTTTTTTTTTTCCATTTCAGAATATAGAAACATTATTTATTCAAGGTAAGGATTTTCAGTTCCTCTTATTTTTGTCTATCTTACTATGAGCTTTAATCCTTTCCCAGATGGCAACAATTTCGAAAAAAAGTGGTGGAGAACAAAATGAATGCTACCTAATGTGAACAATCTCCATTTTGTAGCATGGAAAGCATTAAACAGAACCAGTCACTCAAGGAAAAGGAGAAAATGTTGATTATCATTTACCATTTCATGAAATGACTGAATCACAAAAAATCAAACAAGTATAACTAAGGTTAAACTTCAAAATTGGCTAATAGAAAATGGTATAATTTTATTACTTTCTCTCTATGAAGTTCTTATTTTTCACACAGGTGACTATGTACTCCATGAAGACATTTTACCCTTCGCTGGTGCAGAACTATCTACACCTATCCACCATTCTCTATTTAGTACATTATTTGCTGTTGATCCTGCAAATGGTAAGTGATCCTCTAACCCTTTTATATTGTACAACATGAATTGTGTCTCTAAAAGGTGGCTAACTAGTTGTACTCCATGAAGACATTTTACCCTTCGCTGGTGCAGAACTATCTACACCTATCCACCTTTCTCTATTTAGTACATTATTTGCTGTTGATCCTGCAAATGGTAAGTGATCCTCTAACCCTTTTATATTGTACAACATGAATTGTGTCTCTAAAAGGTGGCTAACTAGTTGTACTCCATGAAGACATTTTACCCTTCGCTGGTGCTGAACTATCAACACCTATCCACCATTCTCTATTTAGTACTTTATTTGCTGTTGATCCTGCAAATCGTAAGCAACCTTTCAACCCTAATCACTTACATTCCACAACATGTGTTTCTAAAAGGTGATTATTTACTCCATGAAGCTATTTTATCCTACATTGGTGCAGACTTTTCTAGGCGTATACACTTAAAGACACTTCTAACGCAACACTTACCTTTTTGCTAATAACTTGAAATTTAATTAACCATTTTTCATCATATTTTCAACATATTTAATTCATTCACAATTGCATAATATCTGTAATTTTCATAAAGAAACAATGAATAGAAATGATTAAATTTGCAATTAATATGATATGACTAGAAAACAAAAAGTCGCAAAAAAGCTGTGGGAGTTGATAACGCAATTTCATGTTATTCATATAACAACAGTAAAGTTCATGAGATTCTGCTGACATTTTCTGTGTCCGTCATGGACATAAATGACACGAAGACCATTGATAAAGCATAATTGATGATGAATCTTTGCGGGATCATTCTTAACTCGTCCCTTTTAAGTTCCTGTTGCAGTTGTTGAAAATTTCTTGGAGCAAAAGTGTGAAAAACTAATGTTTGGTAACAAATTCAATGATTTTGTGCAATGCTGACACGTGAAAAGCATTATTTCTTAAACAAAATAGATGCAACTGAATTCTAGTATTGCTTCGCACGTGAAAGCATGTTATCAAATCTTATGAAGCAGTGGTATGAGATATGATCATGATTTGATGACGCTGCTTTGATGCTATTGAAATCTGCAATTGCCTGGGGTTTTGCATCTTCGCTAGCCAAGGTTGAACCCACCTACGTTTGTATTCACCCTTGGCGGATTTAGTCCGATTTTCTTGAAATCGCGAAGCGCCGCCTAGCGGTTGTTCTGCTGGTTGTTTACGTCCATTATTGATGACGTCATTAACGCGCGTTGTCTTTCGCGTCATACGTCATGCGGATTATGTAAAAGTTAGCTGCTTTATTGGTCGAATTGTCGAAAGTATGATAATTCGTGGATTAAAGTTAGAGAATTCCTGTCTTTTGCATGGAAATTCTTAAGAAAAATCGCCCATCTTCGCGTTTTTGAGTTGCAAATGCAATGCTTTTTCCCGCCCGTTGTCATGATTTGGTTACTCATAACAAATGTATCAGTCGACAATCTGATTGGTTCCAGTGAGACCTCGCTGGAACCAATGAAAATGCTTTCCAGGAGACCAAGAAAATCGGACTAAATCCGCCAAGGGTGAATACAGAAACGACGTTACGTCGTAGATGTCACCCTTTGCTTGCGAAGATGGGGGTTTTGTGACTTTTCATATGTGAGTCTTAGTGAAAACCCTAAATATGTTTTATGTTTGGATCAGTCGATTTTGATGAAATTTACAGAAAACATGTAAAAGTAGTTGATTTATATTTGCGGAAAATTTCATAAAATATAATGCATTAATGATTTAATTATGATGAAAAATGTAAGTGTTGCGTTGGAAGTGTCTTAAAGTGTACACCATTGTCTGTATACTAAATCATTTGCTGTTAATCTTGCCAGCTGTAAGGACTAATCACTATTTATTTTTTCCCTCTAGTAATCTCTAATTTGGGTAAGAGGCTTGGGTGTTTCAGACCAAACTTTATCACCCCAAACACTCCCAATCACCTATGCCGACCAAGCTCAATCTGTATCCACTTGCTTGATCAGGCTTGATCATGTCGATCTGATCGGCAGTGGGAACATCGCAATGGCGTTATAGAGGTTCCATTAACAAATTTGCAGAAACCTTATAGCTGTCAGATTCAGAAACATTTGAATTTATTCTAATTTAACCCTTTCCCAAAAGTTAAAATTCTATAGTTGTCCAACTTGAATAGTGTTTCAGACGACAAAGTTGACATTGATAAAGAAATGGATAAGTATGAAATAAAATCCAGAAATTATTGAGGCAAAAAGGAGAGAGAATGTTGGTTATCTATAAAACAGAGACTGTTAAAAGTCTTGAAGGAGATATAAGAGAGTAAATAGATCTTGATCAGACTGGATCTGGATCAATCTTGTTCCTTTTTCCAAATACCCACTCAAATACACTGCATTTCCTTAATTATTTTTCTTCTCCTTTCAGAGCTGAATTACATTTTAAGAGACGATAAAGACCCTTTGAACACAGCACTCCTACCCACAGATGTGTACAGAGAAACTACAGAGAAAGTTAGAGTGACTGTCACACCAGTAAAATTAAAATGGAAATATCAACAGCTAACGAAACAACACATGGTACGTGTTAATCCATTGCTGGATGGCAACATTTTAGGCAGTTCCAAATTCAAAGATGTTGCAGACGACAATTTTATGTGAATGAAATTTTACATTTTTTGTCTTTCTGGGTAGAAAACATCATAGGAAATGAATAAATTACTTGTCACAGCTAACTAAACAGCATATGGTAACTACATGTTGTATGTAGCTCATCATAAATGACCTGGCAGAGCATCTCTATAGATAAGCTAGAGATGCTCTGCTAGGTCATTTATTGTACACCATAACCATTTTCCAAACAACAAAAATATAGACTCTTCCAATTTGAGTGCTGCTGCAGAATTTTCATGTTTTCAGAATATTGATTTTGAATATTTTCATGACAATTTCAGTGTGAAAAAATAGAAAGTGTTTTAGCAAAAACCAAACTCCTACTCTAGACTCAGATTAAAATTCTATTGATATTTATCTAACTCAAAACAGATTATTAACCCATTACCACACAGTGACTCCTTTCGACTCCCCACAAGAAACTGGCTATGGAAAACATTGTGGAAAATGAAGAAATTGCTTGTGACAAGCAATTTCTTCATTTCCCACAATATTTTCCATACAAAATGATTAAAAATGCACTTTTTCATTCCTTTTTAGTTTTTGTTTGGTAATGTGTTAAACATGATCAGATGCAATTGGTAGAGCATCAGACTCACTCATGAGATCCAAGGTTAGATCCTTGGCTGTGGCAAACACTCTGTCAGACATTTATGTCCAACCAATGGTTTGATAATCACTGGCGTTGCTAGCCGAAAATAAAGTGTACGCAAAACGCATGCTTAATGTATCAGGTGAGGGTTGATGGCGGGATGCTGGGGTGGGTCTTGCGGGCATCTCCCAGAAAATTTTTGAAAATTTAAAGTAGAAGCTTTTGAAATGTATACCAAATGTCCACCTGAAGCCACAAATGACCATGGTCATTCGTGATTCCTGGTTGGTATTTGGTATGTATTTTAATGGTGATTCAGGTGTTTTTTTCAAGGGAAACAAAAACCAAAATCCCAAGCTGTTGGGAGCTCAGAAAGGATTTAGTCGTAGTACTAGTGAGAGAAGCAGCAGGAATTAATGTCCAGGTGCTCCAGCCAATAAAATGTGACCACAGCAGTTAACCCTTTCCCAAACAACAAAAATTCAAGGTTAATGCAGACAACAGAATTGATGGTTATAAAGATTATATTAATGTACAACAAAGTATAGAAAATATCTAGGCAAAAGGAGAAAATGCTGATTATCAGCATTTTCTTCTTTTGCCTCAATATTTTCCCAACCATTTTTGTCGAGCCCGCTTGCGGTGAGCTCGACATAGTTGTCACAATGGCGGTTCGGTGTATGTGCGTTAGTGCGTTAGTGCGTGCGTGCGTTAGTGCGTGCGTGCGTTAGTGCGTGCGTGCGTTAGTGCGTGCGTCCGTCCGGATGGAGCTTGTCCGGGCCATAACTTCACCATGGATGGAGGGATTCAGAAATAACTTGGCACAAATGTCAAGCTCAGTAAGGCGGAGTGTCGCGTGCAAGAACCAGATTCCAAGCTCAAAGGTCAAGGTCAAACTTGGAGGTCAAATGTCAAAAATGAGAAGATTTTTGCTTGTCCGGGCCATAACTTCACCATGGATGGAGGGATTCAGAAATAACTTGGCACAAATGTCAAGCTCAGTAAGGCAGAGTGTCGCGTGCAAGAACCAGATTCCAAGCTCAAAGGTCAAGGTCAAACTTGGAGGTCAAATGTCAAAAATGAGATGATTTTTGCTTGTCCGGGCCATAACTTCACCATGGATGGAGGGATTCAGAAATAACTTGGCACAAATGTCAAGCTCAGTAAGGCAGAGTGTCGCGTGCAAGAACCAGATTCCAAGCTCAAAGGTCAAGGTCAAACTTGGAGGTCAAATGTCAAAAATGAGATGATTTTTGCTTGTCCGGGCCATAACTTCACCATGGATGGAGGGATTCAGAAATAACTTGGCACAAATGTCAAGCTCAGTAAGGCGGAGTGTCGCGTGCAAAAACCAGATTCCAAGCTCAAAGGTCAAGGTCAAACTTGGAGGTCAAATGTCAAAAATGAGATGATTTTTGCTTGTCCGGGCCATAACTTCACCATGGATGGAGGGATTCAGAAATAACTTGGCACAAATGTCAAGCTCAGTAAGATGGAGTGTCGCGTGCAAGAACCAGATTCCAAGATGAAAGGTCAAGGTCAAACTTTGAGGTCAAATGTAAAAAATGAGTTGATTTTTGCTTGTCCGGGCCATTCCTTAATTTGGCACAAATATTCTTTGGATGGCCCTCTACCAAGATTGTTCAAATTATCTCAATCCGTAAAAAACATGGCCACGTACAGCTACGTGCAGCTAATTTTCGTACTTCTCAGAATGTTCAAATTATTCCGATCCGTACAAAAAATGGGTGCCAGGGGGCATGGCTTATTTTCCTTATATGTGACCCGTCGCGCTAAAAGGGACCTTATCGGATTTGTGAAAAGTATCGACCCTAGTCCGTCTGCGCAGTCCGCGCAGCCTGACTAGGTTCGAAACTTTTCACGTTTAAGTATTTTCTGAATCTAGAATGTTTTCTCTACCTTACAATATTTTCGTTTTCCAAATACGACATCGGATGGACTTCTGCTTGGTCTGGTATATTTCTCGGAATTTGGTTTTATGGACTTAGCATAAGGTCCCTTTTAGCGTGACGGGTCACATATGTATACTCAAATTAATCCATTCTGGTATCTCGTTATAAATACATAGACATGTAATATTTTGTGAACAATAAACTGTCTCACCATGATCCCCATCATTCCAACTTATTTTGTCCCCACTTTTACAACGCCATTGTAATGACAGCTGTAGACATAGGTATGGTCTTCTTTCTTCAAAATGAGCGGGCTCGACATGTTGCCCTTCGGCATCTAGTTTACTAGGGATGTCAAAACCAGGTGTTGTTTGGGAGGTGATTAAAAGGGGTGTTAAAATCCCATTCAATCAATCAAATGCTGTTTTAATATGTTTTTTTCAGTGGCAATACTATCTACGCCTAGAGAACTTTGGTGAATCACCCGTTACATTACGTGAACGCATCTGGAAAATTGTGGACAAAGAAAATGTTCTAGTCACTGTAAAAGGAAAAGGAGTTGTGGGAAAGGTATACTGTTACAAATGTCATATGCCAATTAAGTACAAAGAACTATGTATAAGACCTGTAACACTAAAAAGGGACCTTATACAAGGTCCATAAAACCAAATTTTGACAGACAAATCAGACAAAGCAGCCATCAACTAGATTTTGCATTCAAAACGAACATACAGTAAGATATGAAAAATAATCAAAATCCAGAAAATTATCTAAGGATCCTAGTCAGTCTGCAGAGGCTGTCAAATCAGTCCTGTCTAAAATTATATTTAGTGGAAAAAGGGTTGTTGTCTATAAATGGAAAAACATGGTGGTATCAAATGCTAAAAGAGCCACTTTAACACTTTCCCAAACAGGACCTGATTTTGACGTCCTTAACCCTTCCCCAAACAACAAAACTTTAGGGTCGTCCAAATTGAAAGCTGGTGCAGACAACAAAACAGATGTTGAAAAAAATTGGATTTGTGCAAATTGTAGCACAGAAAAACATCGAAGCAAAAGGAGAAAATGCTGATTATCAGTATTTTCTTTTGCCTCAATGTTTTCCCAAGCCTTTTCAAAAAGAGACATAACTAGAAGACCTGAAGGTCTTGAGTCGCTCCACAGGCCTGAATTTCATGTAATATTTAATCCAAGCTTTGATTAGATTGTTCAATGCTTGTGTTTCATAGAGCAAAAAGAAAGTTACAAAACTAGATTGTTCAAAATGTGTGGTTCTTGAAGCAAAGAAAGTAAAACTACATGTTTGCCATTTGAGAAAGGGTAAAAAGAAATGTGAGAGTATTCCAGCTTTGGATGATACTAGCAATTAAAATTTTCCATCCTCCAAACAGATCTAAATTAACAGACCATTGATTACTCCAAAATATTTCATATTTCTAAAAATAGATTTTGAGCTAAAAATAGATTCAGGGAAAACCCTTTTCCAAAATTAATGCAAATAACTAATCAAACCTGAATTTCTTGTAATATCAAGTCGAAGTTTTTACTAGAATTTTCAATACTTGTTGCTCTTAAAGCAATTACAAAGTAACTAGAAAGCTGAAAATACATTCATATAAGATCTATTGGTTACCAAGCTTAAAGTCTTTATTAGAGTGAGTTTGGCTGTTAGAGTGAAAACAAAGTCACAATTAGCAATTTTGTCAAATTGAAAGGCATATAACTGAGAAGTTTATATCCGTATCTAGTTAAGAATCACACTAAAGCAAGATCTTAACTTCACCTACAACTTTGTCAAGTTTTGACCTGATTGCTCAATATTTGTGGATGTAAAGAGTGTAAAATCAAAGTCGAAAACAGCAATTTGGTCAAATTCAAGGGCAAATAAATCATGATTTAAGATTCTTATGAAGCTGAAAATTACATCCATGCAAGATCTTATGGCCAGTAAGATAATGTGAAAGTTTCGTGTTGATTGGTGGATATTTATGGTTGTTTGAGTAAAAATAAGGTCAAAAATGGTAATTTCGCCAATTTCAAGGGCACATAACTCAAGACATAATATTCAGATCAAGCTGAAAATTGCACTCAGAGAAAATATTATCAGCACCAACATTCTGACCAAGTTTTGTCTTCATTGAACAATATTTGTAGTGGCTAGAGTGAAAACAAAGTCAAAATAGCCATTTTTTAATTCAAGGGCAGATAACTCAAGACTTTCTGGTTCAATCAGAATTAATTGAAGGAATCTGAGAGAGGACCACCTAAGGATCATTCCTGTGAAGTTTGATTGAAATCCATCCAGTAGTTTCTGAGGAGAAGATTTTTAAAGAAAAAGTTGACGACCGGACGGACGGACGCACGGACACACGCACGACGGACACAGCGCCATGACAATAGCCCGCTGGCCTGAAGGCCAGTGGAGCTAAAAACATAAAATTTGTCTTCTGTAGCAGCTTTCAAATTGGAACACCATAAAATTTTGTCGTTTAGGAAATACTTAATCTATTATACATGTGTTTACAGGAGCCAGTTTTATCCAAACAGTCACCAGCTTTCCAGTATTCTAGTTTCTGTACTCTAGAATCATCGTCTGGATGGATGTGGTAAGTTTTTAGCTCACCTGAGCATGAAGTGCTCAAGGTGAGCTATTGTGGTCACTTTTTGTCCGTCGTCCGTCTGTCTGTCTGTCCGTCCGTCCGTCCGTCCACAATTTCGTGTTTACACTCTAGCATCTACAAATATAAGCCAATCTTGACCAAACTTGGTCAGAACATGTATGGCCATAAGATCTCGAATGAGTTCGATTATGGGTCAGATCGAACAAGAAAGTCAGGAGTTATCTGCCCTTGAATGCGAAAAATACTTAGTTTTGACATTGTTTACACTCTAGCGTCTACAATTATTGATCATTCAAGACAAATCTTGGACATAACATTGCAGACCATGAGATCTCGGATGAGTTCGATTTTCAGTCTGATCTGACCAGAAAGACAAGAGTTATGTGCCCTTGAATTTGACAAAATTGCCATTTTCGGCTGTTTTTGACCTTGTTTACACTCTAGAATCTACAATTATTCATCAATCAAGACAAAACTTTGACACAATGTTTGGGACCATGAGATCTCGGATGAGTATGATTTTCAGTCTGGTCTGATCAGAAAGTCGAGAGTTACTTGCCCTTGAATTTGACAAAATTGTCATTTTTGGCTGTTTTCGACGATGTTTACACTCTAGAATCTACAATTATTGATCAATCAATCCAAAACTTGGACACAATATTGGGGACAATAAGATCTGGGATGAGTTTGATTTTCAGTCTTATCTGATCAGAAAGATGAGAGTTATGAGCCCTTGAATTTGACAAAATTGCCGTTTTTGACTGTTTTTGACCTTATTTACACTCTAGAATCTACAATTTTTGACCAATCAAGACAAATTTTGGACACAAGGTTGGAGACCATAAGATCTCATATGAGTTTGATTTTCAGTCTGATCTGACCAGAAAGGTGAGAGTTATGTGCCCTTGAATTTGATAAAATTGCCGATTTCGGCTGTTTTTGACATTGTTTACACTCTATAATCTACTATTATTTATCAATTAAGACAAAACTTGAACACAATGTTTGAGACCATAAGATCTTGGATAAGTTTGATTTTCAGTCCAATCTGATAAAAAAATGGAGAGTTATGTGCCCTTGAATTTGATAAAATTGCCGATTTCAGCTGTTTTTGACTATTATTTATCAATTAAGACAAATCTTGGACACAATGTTGGATATCTTAAGATCTCGGATGAGTTTGATTTTCAGCCTGATCTGACTAGAAAGACGAGAGTTATGTGCCCTTGAATTTGACAAAATTGCTGTTTTCGGCTGTTTTCGACCTTGTTTATACTCCAGAATCTTGGACACAATGTTGGATATCATAAGATCTCGGATGAGTTTGATTTTCAGCCTGATCTGACTAGAAAGTCGAGAGTTATGTGCCCTTGAATTTGACAAAATTGCTGTTTTCGGCTGTTTTCGACCTTGTTTATACTCCAGAATTATTTTTCAAACAAGACAAATCTTGGACACAATGTTGGGCACGATGAAATCTTGGATGAGTTCGATTTCCACAATGTTATTGACCATAAGTTTGTTTTCAGTCTTAAAGTCATAAATATTTTTTGAAATGAAGAAAAGTGTTGCTTATATCATTTTGGTTCAGGTGAGCGATATAGGACCATCATGGTCCTCTTGTTATTAACCATTCTCAATAATGACAAATTAGACTGTTCCAACTGACCAAACGCCGGCTGTCAATCAAAAACATTGATAAGCCAATGGACGATCAGAAAAATGCCACACCTCAATCGTTTGTCTTAAATTCTTTGTTGCATGTGATATTGTATTGATCTATCAACTGACAATCAAAACAATCAACATGCCAATTAAGAAATTTATGGTTAAGTTATTATGTGCAACTCACTTGAGCTATTGTTTTCAAACTTTGCACATTCTTAAACGAACATGATATCAGCATTTAGACAAAGATTTGTTACTTTGACTTGTAATTAATTGGAATTTTTACCCTTTTCAGACTCAGAAATTTTTCAATAATCAGCACTTGATAGTTTTTCTTTGATGTCTTTAGACAGCTCTTGTTTACCATCCATTTTGTCATCTGCAGCAGCTATCAAATTGGACAACTCTAAAACTATGTTGGTTTGAAAAATGTTTGAGTTAAGATCCTTACTTTCTGTTTATTTCAGGGGTGTTTTTATCATGGAAAGAGAAAATGGATCCAAGTTTGAATGTAAGATCCCAAAATTCCAGCTGAAAGGAGAACATATAGAAGTAGACAATGACCCATCCAATGATACATAAACATGTTTGTGATGGATTTTAATCTTTCACTTGATCGTTAACATTTTGCCAAACGGCGAAAAGTTAGACTGCATGGATTTGAAAGCTCTTGTAGAAAACAAAATGGATATTGAGAGGTAGTGTTTGTTTACAATAAAACACAGTAAATATTGAGGCAAAAGGCGTAAATTCTTTTGCCTCAATTTTTCCGTCATTTCAGGATTTTTTGGTAGAAACATCTTATGAGAATAAAACAAGTTCAGAAGTCCAAAAAGCTATGGGGAACTTAATTAAGGAAGTCAGAAAGCATTAGCATAAAAAGAGTATGTTGGCATTCTTGCCCTATCCACTAAGCCTTTGTTTCCAAACTTTCCCTTTAAACCTTTCCTAGGCCGCGGCCTTAGCGCAGTTGGTAGCGCATCTGACCCTCATTCGAGAGGTCCCGGGTTCGATACCCAGCCGCGGCTAATACCCTTTCTGACAAATTTGTCACCCACCAATGGGTTTGAAGTTGTTAACCTTAGTGGGCGAGCAGCTGGAGGCTCGGTAAGGGTGTTGTGGTAGTACTGGTTTGAGAAAAAACAGGAATCCATGGTTAGGTGCTCCAGACCCGCGATATGACCCTGGTAGTTGAAAACGGCGTAAAACCCCAATAAACTCAAACTTAAACCTTTCCTAAATGGCAAAAAATTAAAACTGTTCAAATTTGTTGTACAAATCTGCTGCAGAAGTCAGAATGAATGTTGATAAAGATGCAACTTGTGTATATTTCTGCATAGGAAATATTGAGGTAACAAGAAAATGCTGGTATTATCAGTAATTTCCTCTTTTGTGTCAATGTTTTCTTAAGCTTTTTCCATTTTGAACATCAAAACCAGCTCTTGTTGGAAAAGATTCTACCCTTTACCAGATGACAAAATTTTAGACTGGCCCAATTCCAGCAATGTTGCAAAAGACAATATCAATTGAAAATAATTTTACATTTATTAGTCTTTTAGGGTAGAAAACATTGTTAGAAATGAAGAAATTGCTTGACACAAGCAATTCCTTCATTTTCAACAATGTTTTCTCAAGCCTTTATCTCATGGGGTGTCAAAAGGCATCATTATTGTTTTAACTTTCACCTTACTGAATTTCAATAAGGTACAGTCTGTTAGAGAACGACTTAACGAAGTCAAATTAGACTGTATAATCAATAACAAATAAGAAATAAATTATTTTAGAAAATAGGATTTTATTATACATGTATTTCTTTTTCACACAGAGATTCTCTCTACACATTTTATCTGATTATAAATAAATTATATGTTGTCAGCGAGAGGTCAAAACCTCGTATGTCAATTCTTGCTAATTTCAAAGTACAAACTTGTGTGTCTAGTTTAGACAATTCTCGCAGGTTTTGAGATATTTCTACTAATCAGTATTAATGACACATTATTTGTGAACAGTATGTCAAAATTTCAAGTAAAACATTCCGGTTTGGGAAAAGTTATTACACTTTTTTCCCTCCCCTTTAAAATTTTCCAAAAACGAGATACGAGGTTTTGCATTTATAACGACGATATATTGTCAGAGGGAGGTCAAAACCTTGTAACTCTAGTTTGTTAACCCTTTCCAAAACAGCAAAATTTTAGGCTGATCCATGTCAAAAACTGCCACAAATGATCAAATGGAAGTTATTAAAGGTAGAATTTGTGTTAAATATGACAGAGAAAATATTGAGACAAAAGGAGAAACTGCTGGTTATCAGCAGTTTCTTCTTTTGTTTCAATGTTTTCCCAAGCCTTTTCTATTAGGATGTCAAAACCAGGTCTTGTTTGGGAAAGGGTTAAAGCTGTGGTTACCAGGTCTTGATCTCCCACTGACGATGCATGATTGGTGTGAAAGTGGCAAAGAAATCTTTGTACCCATTTCTCAGATGACAACTGTTTAGATTGGTCCAATTTGTAAACTGCTTAACCCATTACCACACAATGACTCTTTTTGACTCCTCTAAATGAAAGGGTTTTGGAAAACATTGAGGGAAATGAAGAAATTGCTTGTGACAAGCAATTTCTTCATTTCTCCCAATGTTTTCTACCCAAAATGATTAACAAATGTTGAATTTCATTCATTTGAAATTGTAGTCTGCAGCACCTTTGAATTTGGATAAACTAAAATTTTGTCGTTTGGTAATGGGGAAAATATATGTTGATATAGATAGGTTGGGGCTATGATAAAGCATAGAAAATATTGAGGCAAAAGGAGTAAATGCATGTTATGGTTTTCTTCTTTTGCCCCAATGTTTTTTTACAAGCACTTTCTATTGGAGTCAAAACCCAATTTTGTTTGGATGAAAAGATAAGCCGCTCCAAATCCAAAGGTGATACTGCCAATAAAATTAATGTTTAATTTATTGTGTAAAGTCCTTACACCAAGGGCCACGGCCATGGTGCAGTTGGTAGCGCATCTGTCTCTCATGCGAGAGGTCCCGGGTTCGATACCTGTCCGCGGCAAATACCCTTTCATAGGCGTAGGAAGAGGGGGGCCAGGGGGGGCCTGGCCCCCCCAATAATTTGAAAAAGGGGTCTGGCCCCCCCTATGGCCCCCCATAAAACAACCATTTTTCCATTTACTAGAAGGTTTGCCCCCCCCCCCCCCCCCCCCCAATATTACAAACCTTCCTACGCCACTGCTTACTGACGAAAATGTCACCAATCAATGGTTTGATATCGTGAAGCTATGTGGGGAAGCAGCTGGAGGCTCGGTAAGGGTGTTGTGGTAGTACTGGTATTAGAAACACCAGGAATCTATGGTTAGGTGCTCCAGCCGCCGCGATATGATCTTAGAAGTTGAAAACGGTGTAAAACCCCAATACATCAAACCTTAAACCAAGGTTTTTCACCCTTTCCCGAACGGCAAAGATTAAGAGCATTCCAATCACAAAGCCACTGCAGACGACAAAATTGATGTTGATAAAGATAGTATTTGGGTATAACTCAGAAGAAAACATTGAGGCAAAAGGATAAAATGATGATTATCAGCATTTTCTTCTTTTGCCTCAACGATTTCCAAAGCCAATTCTTCAAGTGTTGTCTTGTTTGGTAAAGGATTATAACAGTTTTAACAAAACCGAACACATACACAAAGTTGTACATAAGTATATAAATAGATCACCCAATATATTATGGCAACATTAGAAACAAGAGCCGTCACAGACGGATTATGCTCCCCGAATAAGTGTTTGTCACAAAATAAAAACTATCATACATTAAGCCCCCTTTTCCCATGACAGCTTTTTTGTACACACATTATTTATAGAATATGGTCTAGAACATCCTATTTATTACATGAGCACAAAATTTCATTAAATTCTGCCCATTAGATGAAGAGAAATAAGAGATAAACTAATTTTTACACTAAGGCCCCTTTTTCCATGACGCAGCCTTAAATTTACAAACGGAGAAAAAGGTCCCTAGGTATTGACCCAGGGAGTTCACATGTGAAGTTTCATTGAATTTGGTCCAAGGGTTGCTGAGATATGGCTGTGGACGGACGGACGGACGGACGGACGGACGGACAGACACACGGACGGACACACGGACGGACGGACGGACAGCGTGGCGACTATATGCTCCCCCGAAATTTTTTCGGGGAGCATAAAAAGAAAATATGACATACTTTAAACAAGAAAAAGGCAAGTGTGACCTTTCACACTAAAAAGGGACATTCTGGGGTCAGTGAAAAAAACTAGAATATCACTGAAAGTGATCATACCCCCCAAAAGCGCAGTTTGATTTCATTTGAACTGGGCGCTGTTCAAGTGGGAAATAGAACTAACAAAAAATCAACAGATCAAACAACACATATAAATGTTGCAAAAAATACCAATTTTCAACAAAAGGACATAGCTCATTTAACAATCCCCAAGCCCTGCCCTGCCATGCTGATATTTTTCAATAAACCAAAAATTCACAACCATGTATTGAAGACAGTCAATCAAGGTACATTCCTTTAAGATTTGGTTCAAATTTACCGTATAATTGCTTTTTTAAAGAATTTTCTCATGATTTCGTTAAGTCTGTTAAGCCCTGTCCTGCCATTACCACATTTTTTGCAAATCAAAAATTCACGAACAAATTTTGAAATAAGTCACCAAATGAACATTCCTGCCAATTTTGGTAACAAAACACTGAATCAAAAATTCACGATCAAGTTTTGAGAGAGTCAACCAAGGAACATTCCTGCAAAGTTTGGTAATAATTGGCTTAGTGGTTAAGGAGAACATTTTTGAAGAACTATCTGACAATTTCTCGAAGTCGGATTAGCCCCACCCTGCCACACCCACATTTTTTGACAAGTCAAAAATCCATGAACATACACGCCCACAATTTTTGACAAATCAAAAATTCACGAACAAGTTTTGAAAAGGGTCACCCAAGGAACACTGCTGCCAAGTTTAGTAAGAATTGGCCTAGTGGTTTAGGAGGAGAAGACTTTTGAAGAATTATCTAATGATTTCTCTAAGTCGGATAAGCCTCGCCCTGCCACGCCCACATTTCTTGGCGAATGAAAAAATCATGAGCATACATTGAATACAATCACTCAAGGGTCATTTCTGTCGAGTTTGGTTCAAATTGGCCTAATAATTGATTTTTAAAGATTTTTCACATGATTTCTCTAAGTCCGATAAGCCCTGCCCTGCCACGCCCACAATTTTTGACAAATCAAAAATTCACGAACAAGTTTTGAAAAGGGTCACCCAAGGAACATTCCTTCCAAGTTTAGTAAGAATTGGTCCAGTGGTTAAGGAGGAGAAGATTTTTGAAGAATTATCTAACGATTTCTCGAAGTCGGATAAGCCCCACCCTGCCAGGCTAACATTTTTTGGCGAATGAAAAAATCATGAGCATACATTGAATACAATCACTCAAGGGTCATTCCTGTCAAGTTTGGTTCAAATTGGCCTGATAATTGATTTTTAAAGATTTTTCACATGATTTCTCAAAGTCCAATAAGCCCCGCCCTGCCACGCCCACAATTTTTGACAAATCAAAAATTCACGAACAAGTTTTGAAAAGGGTCACCCAAGGAACATTCCTGCCAAGTTTAGTAAGAATTGGCCCAGTGGTTAAGGAGGAGAAGATTTTTGAAGAATTATCTAACGATTTCTCGAAGTCGGATAAGCCCCGCCTTGCCACGCCCACATTTTTTGGCGAATGAAAAAATTATGAGCATACATTGAATACAATCACTCGAGGGTAATTCCTGTCAAGTTTGGTTCAAATTGGCCTGATAATTGATTTTTAAAGATTTTTCCATGATTTCTCTAAGTCTGATAAGCCCCGCCCTGCCACGCCCACAATTTTTGACGAATCAAAATTTCACGAACAAGTTTTGAAAAGGGTCACCCAAGGAACATTCCTGCCAAGTTTGGTAAGAATCCGACCAATGGTTGAGGAGGAGAAGATTTTTGAAGAACAAGAGGGCCAAGATGGCCCTGCATCGCTCACCTGAGAGGCCTTTGAGACAAACATCTTGCACACTTCAAACTCACACTTTTTACATAACTTAGATATCATCAAGATAAACATTCTGAACAATTTTCGCAATGATAAAGTAAATATTTTGGTTTTCAGGGCAAAAACAAAATTTGACCAAGTGACCTAGTTTTGAACCTCGAATGACCTGCTATTTATATCACCAAGATATCATCAAGATAAACATTCTGAACTTTCACGATGATTGATTAGATATTTTGGTTCTTAGAAGGAAAAACAAGATTTGACCTATTGACCTAGTTTCTGACCTCACATGACCCACTTTTAAAATGACCCAGATATCATCAAGATATATATTCTGAACAATTTTCACAACAATACAGTAAATATTTTGGTTCCTACAGCAAAAACAAGATTTGACCTAGTGACCTAGTTTTTTGACCTCGCATGACCCACTTTTCACATCACCAAGATATCATCAAGATAAACATTCTCACCAATTTTCACAATGATAAAGTAAATATTTTGGTTCCTAGAGCAAAACCTAGATTTAACCTAGTGACCTAGTTTTAGATCTCGCATGACCCCTTTTTCACATCGCCAAGATATCATCAAGATAGACATTCTGAACAATTTTCGCAATGATAAAGTAAATATTTTGGTTCTCAGGGCAAAAACAAAATTTGACCTAGTGACCTAGTTTTGAACCTCGAATGACTTGCTATTTATATCACCAAGATATCATCAAGATAAACATTCTGAACAATTTTCACAATGTTTAAGTATATATTTGTGTTTTGCAAGCAAAACCAAGATTTGACCCAATGACCTAGTTTTTGACCTTACATGACCCACACTTTGTACATAAGCTAGATATCAAGATAAGTATTTAGGATAGTTTTGACAAAGTTTTGGGACTAAATTGGCATCTCTAGAGCAAAAGGAAGGATTCTGTATTATTTAACCTTGTGACCTAGTTTTTGACCTTGCATGACCCACCTTTGATCATGACCAAGAATAATCAGGATAAAGATTTGGGACAATTTTGACAAAGTTTGGACCAAAATTGGCACTTTCAGAACAAAAGGGGGATTTTAAAGATTTGGCCTCATGACCTAGTTTATGACCTGGCATGATCCACTTCTTGACATGACCTAAATATCATCAAGATAAACATTCAGGACAATTTTGAGAAAGTTTCGGCCAAAACTGGCATGTCCAGAACAAAATGAAGGATTTTAAAAGATTTGACCTTGTGACCTAGTTTTTTGACCTTGTATGACCCACCTTTGATCATTTCATAGATATAATCAAGATAAACATTGAGGACAATTTTGACAAAGTTTGGACAAGAATTGGCACTTCCAGAGCAAAAGAATGGATTTTGTAAGATTTGACCTCTTGACCTAATTAATGACGTAGCATGACCCACTTCTTTACATGACCTTGATATCAACAAAATAAACATTCATGACAATTTCTACAAAGTTTGAACCAAAATTGGTACTTCCAGTGTAAAAAGGTGAATTTTACAATATTTGACCTAGTGACCTAATTTTTGACCTGGCTTGACCTATTTTTATCATGACCTAAATATCATCAAGACAAATATTCTGATCAATTTTCACAACGATTGAGCGATAAATGTTGCCCCTAGAGCAGAAAGAAGATTTGACCTAGTGACCTACTTTTTGACCCCATTATGGCCCCGACGATTCAAATTCTTTGAAGTATTTTGAAAAAGCATGACCCATAGATCATATGTGTGAAATATGAATGAATTCTGCCAAGTACTTTA
The DNA here is from genome assembly GCA_963680895.1 of Fragum sueziense. Lineage (NCBI taxonomy): Eukaryota > Metazoa > Mollusca > Bivalvia > Cardiida > Cardiidae > Fragum > Fragum sueziense. Next base: position 34,733,637 of record OY804603.1, read on the forward strand.
GGAGGAGAAGATTTTTTTGTGAAAAGTTGACGTACAGACAGATAGACAGATAGACAGATAGACAGACGCCGGACAACAGACCGATCACAATACCTCACCTCGAGCACTTCGTGCTCAGGTGAGCTAAAAACCAACAGACGGACCAACGGACCAACGGACAGACAAGCTGACTCCTATATACCCCCCAAATTGAATTTGGGGGGTATAATAAATAGTAGTGAAAAATTGTTGGTTATAAGTAATTTCTCCTTTACTCTAAATGTTTTCACAAACTATTTGCAATAGGGACATCAAAACCAGGTTTTGTTAGGGGAAACTCAGTTTAGGCCAAAGTAAAACATAACTTATCTGCACTGGCATAGCTAGCTGAAAATATAGTGTTTGCAAATCCCATGCCTAATATATCAGGGGAGGTTAACCGTTGGATCGAGAACTCCATACTGCTGGGGATGCATCTTGTGAGCATTTCCGCATTTTTTTTTGAAAATTTAATGTAAATGCCTATGAAATACATACCAAAAGCCCACCTGAGGCCAAAGAATGACCATGGTCATTCGTGACTCGTGCTGGGTATTTGGTATGTAAGGGAAACAAAACCAAAATTCCATTTTTTTTGCAATGTGTACACAATTGCGATTTTGTGTTCAGGTTGCTAATCCTATGATCTTGGCACTAGAAAAAGGCCACCTATGATATTTTGGACCACTATGATTCCAGATCAGCATGTGCCTAAGTGCATTCTGATCGTGATCCATATTGCTCTCTAAAAGAGAATCTTACAGCTGCAAATGCATTAAGAAGCTATTAGAGAACAACATGGATCTAGATCAGACTGCATGTATATGCAGGCTGATCTGGACCCATGTTTGTCTCAAATTCCATACAGATTTATCTACCATATTCAGTCTCAAATAATTCACAAAAAATATCAATTTTTCCTGGCCAGGGTAATTAATTCATAGGCAAACATTAGGCTTTTCCAGGGCAAATGTTATAGTTTCCATCCCTGACTCTTCTTTTTGCTTGATGTCCATAATGTCCATTCTTGTGTGAAAGGCAAGATTTTCAATTTCCATCATCAGTTAAAATGGCTACTTAATATTTTGTTCAATCTTCCATTCTGTCATTCCTCCCTGCAAAAAAAAAAGATACATTTAACCCATTACCAAAAAAGACCTGGTTTGACCTACTGTTAAAGGCATGGGAAAACATTTGAGACAAAAGAAGAAATTGCTGATTATCAGCAATTTCTTCTTTTGTCTCAATAATTTCTGAGCTATATTGTACACAAATCTGATCTATATCGACATTCAATTTGCCGTCTTCATAAGCTTTCAAATTGGACTACCCTAAAATTGTGTAGTTTTGGAAACAATTACCAACTGACAAAATTTTGGGTAGGTCCAAAAGTTAATACAAACATGTTGCAGATGACAATTTCAAGTGAATGAAATTTGAATTTTTGTTGACCTGTTTGACAGAAAACATTCGGGGAAATGAAGAAATTGGTTGTCACAAGCAATTTCTTAATTTTCCACAATGTTTTCCAAAACATTTATCTTTATTAGAGTCAAAACAAATAATGGTGTGGTAATGGTAGTCCAGCCCTAATGAAACTAGACAGCCCTGGCGGTCTGGAAGCGTTCCACAGGCCTGATTGTTTGTCTTGTTGAATGCAATTTCAAATGTTCAGGCTGCGCAATCATGCAAATGAATGACCAAGCTGACAATTACAAGCAAGTGAGATCGTAATACTATGGTCAGTAATATTCTGTGAAAGTTCTGTATTGATTAGTTAATACTAATGGTTGTAAAAGTGAAAATAAAGCCCAAAATGGCAATTTTTGGCAATTTCAAGGGCACATAACTCATGATGTAAAATTCAGATCAAGCTCAAAATTACACCAAGGCAAGATCTTATAGTCAGCATCATTCTATTAAAGGTTTGTCTTGTTTGGTCCATATTTATAGTTGCTAGAGTGAAAACAGAGTCTAAATAGAGCCGAAAATGGCAATTTTGTCAATTTCAAGGGCACATAACTCATGATGTAAAATTCAGATCAAGCTTAAAATTGTAACAAGGCAAGATCTTGTAGTCACAATCATTCTGTCAAAGTTTTGTCTTGATTGTTCAATATTTGTAGATTTTAGAAGAAAACTAAAGTCAAAACCAGCTATTTTTTACATTCAAGGGGAGATAACTCAGGTTATTCTGATTCAATCCAAATCCTTTCAAGGAATCTGAGAGAGGGTCACCCAATGATCATTCCTGTGAAGTTTGATTGAAATCCATCCAATAGTTTTTTATACGCCGCCGGAGGCGGACGTATATTGGCGTCATCTTCTCCGTCTGTCCATCCGTCCGTCCGTCCGTACGTCCGTCCACTTTTCTTGTCAACGCAACTCCTCCTAAGTTTCTGGCTGGATCTTCTTGAAACTTGGTCAATGTTATCACCTCAATTGGTAGATGTGCATGAAGGAAGGATTTTATAGTTCGTCGATTTTTGCCTGAGTTATGCCCCTTAAAAACTTAGTCTCTGGGGCTTATTGAAATTGCAGCCTTGTCAACGCAACTCCTCCTAAGTTTCTGGCTGGATCTTAATGAAACTTGGTCAATGTTATCACCTCAATTGGTAGATGTGCATGAAGGAAGGATTTTATGGTTCGTCGATTTTTGCCTGAGTTATGCCCCTTAAAAACTTAGTCTCTGGGGCTTATTGAAATTGCAGCCTTGTCAACACAATTCCTCCTAAGTTTCTGGCTGGATCTTAATGAAACTTGGTCAATGTTATCACCTCAATTGGTAGATGTGCATGAAGGAAGGATTTTATGGTTCATTGATTTTTGCCTGAATTATGCCCCCTTCAATCTTAGTCTCTGGGGCTTAATGATATTTTAGCCTCATGAATGCAATTCCTTCCAGGTTTTTCACTGGATATTTATAAAAACCTTTTTGTGAACACAATTTTTTACAGGTTTTTGAGTGAATATTTATAAATCCTTGTCAATGTCATTTTTTTGTCTCAAGTTTTATAAGTGGCGGCGTATATTGTGACGATGGCACTCTTGTTAGAAGAAGATTTATAAAGAAAAAGTTTGCGGACGGACAGACGCACGCACGACGGACACACCGCCATGACAGTAGCCCGCTGGCCCGACGGCCAGTGGAGCTGAAAATATGAATGAAAAGAAAATGCTGCAATTCAATATTTACTCAATTTCTATCAATACTTTCTGTGTTATCAGGTTCAGTTTCAGTATGCAAATTACACTAAGTTCGCCATCTTAAAAATTTTTCATTTTGGACAAATCAAATTTTTTAATATGCCTTCGCAGGATAGAAGTTAGTACACAGACATTGGGAAGAAGTTTTCATTCTCTATAAATAATTAAATTGAGATCTGGAAAAAAGATTTCTTAAGGCTTTTGAGCCCAACATGGTCCCAAACCAGCCTGCGTATACACACAGTCTGATCAGCAACCATATTGTTCTCAAAATAGCTTCATCATAGTCTGTAGCAAGGATATGAGAGTGACATGGATCAAGGTCAGACGGCACATATGCACAGCCTGATGTTGAAACTTGGCTATTTCAAATGCTGTAAGGGACATTTTTCCAGATCCTGGCTCATTTATCAGAACAGTTTATTCCCCCAGGTAAGAATGAAAGTTAAAATCCCTTCCAAGAACGGCACAATTTTAAAAATCCAAGAAGTTGACGGCAATTTCATCTGAATTTTCTAAATATGACATCTGTTTGACCTTTGCCAGGTCTGATCAATTTCTCCATTTGGTTTTATTGGCTTCATATAAGGTCCCTTTTAGCATGACAGGTCACACATACTTACATGGAAAACAGCTACATTTTTCTGCCCCAGTTTTTCAGCAACAAAGGCTAGAGTGGACGATGACATCCCACCATTACAATGTGCAACAATGGGTTTGCTCAGATCTACACCAGCTTTGGAGAATTCTGAAATAAAATGATTTAACCCTTTCCCAAACAGCCAAAATTTGGAATGTTTCAATTGAAAGCTATTGCAGACAGCAAAACTGATGTTGGTATGATAGGTTTTGGGTTACAAAATAGCATGGAAAATATTGAGGCAAAAGGAGAAAATGCTGGTTACCAGCATTTTTTTCTTTTGCCTCAATTTTTCCCAAGCCTCTCCCGATGGGGACGTCAAAACCAGGTCTTGTTTTGGAAAAGGTTAAGGCTGGTTGATTGATTGATTGGGGGTTTAATTCCTCTTTCAACTGCTATTGTCAAATCACAGAGGCTGCAGCACCTAACCATTGATACATGTCATGTCTCATACATGTACTGGTACTACCACAACATCCTTTCCAAGCCCCCAGCTGCTAAACAATAAACCACTAATGATTATCAAACCATTTTTGGTAGACAATTTTGTCTGGATGTTTGCCGCGGCTTGGGATTGGACTCAAGATCTCATGAGTGAGTCTGATGCGCTACCAACATTTATTGCACTATGGCCAACGCCTTCATGCAAGGCTGGGTAAATAGCTTGTTCAACAATTTGCATATAATTATATCAACTTCATTTGTTGTCTGCAGCCTCTTCCAAATTCATTTTTCAGTGAATTATAGCAAAAACATTGAGAAAAACAAGGTGTGTTTGTGAAACACGAATGAATGCCCCCTAACGGCCAATGTTAAGTTTTCTGACAGATAGACGGACGGACAAATGGACACATGTGAAACAATATGCCCCCTACCCCGATCTTTCCATACGGGGGCATAAAAAGAAAAAAGTGTTGAAAACCAGCATTTTCTCATTGTCAGTTTTGAACAAGCACTAACCTTCTTTCAGTTGGTCATCTGACTTGAGTGTACAATTTGATTGGTCAATAAGATTTCCCATGAAGAGTTGCTTGGCTCCAGGAATGTGATTGGCTGAAATAAAGAAAAGAAAATATTAGTAATTTTATTTCATACTTTATCAAATGAAAAAAATATTAGTCTGTTCCAATTTGAAAATTACTGAAGACTACAAAATGGATGTTGATAAAGATAGGATTTGCGTACAATATCGCAAACAAAATATATTCAGACAAAAATGGACATCAAAAGCAGATCAAGCTTGGGAAACGTTTAAAAATGAATCATGAAAACATTGTGTGAAATATTCTAGGCCATATATCTCTATCTGTAAGATTTTGTCATTTCATGAAATCTCAGTTAACCCTTTCCCAAATGACAAAATTTTAGGGAAGTCCACTTTGGAAGCTGCTACAAACAACAATATACGAGGTACAGTCAGAAAGTTCCCGGACTACATTCGAATAGTATTTATTCCAACATACTTTCTTCAATTCTTTATTCAAATAGTAACTAGTAACTGTAAGATATTAACTACGTTTTTGACAAGTTTCTTTGGTTTTAATTTGTTAAAAATCAATTTTTTCTGTAACTTTTTAGCATAGTAATCAAGGGTATGGATCACTTTGAAATCGCCATTACGCCTGATATTCTCACTATTATTCAAAGGACCTAGTATTCATACCAAATACAGGTGCTTTTTCATGCAGCGTCAATATGGCATCACATCAACATATTTTCAGAGAAAGTTCAAAATTCTAAACATAAAAATTCTGAGTTTTGTACATATTTTTCGAAGCAAATTGGACGAAAGTCAATTGAAATCGGGCCGACATCATCACAGCGTGCGGAGCAAATGTCTGCCATCAATGTCATGTGAAGGTCGGGATGGCACCTACGGAAATTAAGAAGTCATTTAATCTAAGCAACGGCTGCAGGATATATTCAATGAGAATTGCATTTAATTTACACAAACAATTTCTGAATTACCGCGTGAAAATAAGCGATGATCTTTGCAGTAAGCGACCAAAAAACATGTTTATGAACAAGAGGGCCATTGGCCCTGAAGCGCTCACCTGATATAATATAACTTTTTGTATACCTCTAGGGTGCACACAAGGTTTAACTAAGATTTGACCTCGTAACCTAGAATTGGTCAAGACAATCATTCTGATCAATTTTCAGGTTGATTGCCGAATGATTGGGCAAAAATGTGGCCTCTAGAGTGCACACAAGGTTTTACAAAGATTTTACCTCATGACCTAATTTATGACCCCAGATGACCCAATTTCGATCTTGTCCGAGAATTGATCAAGACAATCATTCTGATCAATTTTCAGGTTGATTGGGCAAAAAATGTGGCCTCTAGAGTGCACATAAGGTTTTTCTAAGATTTGACCCTGTGACCTAGTTTTTGACCCGAGATGACCCAATTTCAAAGTTGTCCGAGATTTCAACAATACAATCATTCTGAGCAAATTTCAGGTTGATTAGGCAAAAAATGTGGCCTCTAGAGTGCACACAAGGTTTTTCTAAGATTTGACCCCGTGACCTAGTTTTTGACCCCAGATGACCCAATTTCAAACTTGTCCGAGATTTTATCAAGACCATAATTCTGATCAATTTTCAGGTCAATTGGGCAAAAAATGTGGCCTCAAGAGTGCATATAAGGTTTTTCTAAGATTTGACCCCGTGACCTAGTTTTTGACCCAAGATGACCCAATTTCAAACTTGTCCGAGATTTTATCAAGACAATCATTCTGAGCAAATTTCAAGTTGATTGGGCAAAAAATGTGGCCTCTAGAGTGCACACAAGATTTTTCTAAGATTTGACCCCGTGACCTAGTTTTTGACCCCAGATGACCCAATTTCGAAATTGTTCGAGATTTTATCAAGACAATCATTCTGAGCAAATTTCAGGTTGATTGGGCAAAAAATGTGGCCTCTAGAGTGCACACAGGGTTTTTCTAAGATTTGACCCCGTGACCTAGTTTTTGACCCCAGATGACCCAATTTCGAACTTGTCCGAGATTTCATCAAGACAATCATTCTGAGCAATTTCAGGTTGATTGGGCAAAAAATGTGGCCTCTAGAATGCACACAAGCCAAAGGTTGACGCACGACGAACGGCGGACGACGCACGCCGGACGACGGACACAGCGGTATCACAATACCTCACCATGAGCACTATCGTGCTCAGGTGAGCTAAAAAGTAAAGACTTGACATTCTCCAGGACCAAAAAGTAATCATTCGACGATGTATCTCACATTGTTGGAATTAGTCGCTGTACAGTAAATAACATGATTTCTATCAAATAGAATGTGTCTAAATTGCGCAAATGGTGTAGGGCGCGACTTTGGATGGACAATGCGCAATAGGCCCGCATTGGGCACTCGAGGTCATTTCTTTGTTGCCTCAGAATCTTGCGAACGCTTTTTAATTCAATTGGATTACGTGCATAATCTACACAATGTTCCCATCTTTCAGATTTGAAAATATGAATCATATAGTTTCTAGGCTATAAAAGACTGTCCCAGGCGCAAAACAGGCCTCACTCAGTAAAATGTTATTTAGGCATTTCCTTCTTAAACTGAATTTCGCCGAGGTCGCGGGTTCAATTCCAACGAAAAGGTTTTGCCTTTGGCCAGGTCAGCAATGTAAGGTTATGATGCCGAATTAAATCACAAAACTTTTGATCTGTCGCCATGGGAAGTATTTAGAAAATTCTGGTAAAGAATTTTTAAAAAGATTCGAACAGACATGAATTAATTGATTTCGAATATGTATGCAATGTTATTTAGACGTTGTTGTGCGACGTCAAAGAGATCCGTACACTGTTGGTATAGGTTTTTAGAGCCGTAAAATATCAGGTTTTATTTGTTTTATCAATACAAACATCATATGAACTTGTCAGCTTTGATTTTCTCTTTTCATTTACACAATTTCTTTCAAAATCCTAATGCGTTCAATTCACATATAACGGCAGTCCGGGAACTTTCTGACTGTACCTCGTAAATGTTGATAACTGTAGGATTTACGCAAGATATTGCTTGGAAAATATTGAGACAAAAGGAGAAACTGCTGATTATCAGCAGTTTCTTCTTTTGTCTCAATGTTTTCCAAAGCCTTTTCTATTGGGAGACGTCAAAACCAGGTCTTGTTTGGGAAAGGGTTAAGACATTGGCCAAGTGGAGATTTGAAACCTTAGTCTTAGACATCATCAACTAAGTTTTCTGGGCTTCACTAAAGGTAACATTTAAGGTAATTTACCGTTAAATTGTGCATCATCCCGTGAATCGACCACTTGGAATTCATTAGTTTTGGTATTTTCCTCTACATCCTTGTATCCTTTATACATATGTTTTGTTTTACTGGCCACAAAATTCCCCTTCTGAAAATAGTAAACAAAGCAAGAGTTTGGTATACATCAATTTAGAATGCGATTTATACCCAAGTTTAACCACTAGACAATTACTTGAAGGTGCCAATTGGTATACACACAAATAGTATATTCTCTGATTTCCTTTGCCTAAATATCATTATAATTGTTCCATTTCAATTATCGTTTTAGTCCGTATCCACAGAACACTTCCGATGACAAACAATGGGTTTATGGGAAATTAACATTGAAGCGTTGTGATTTCGTATGCACGGTTATGCTTTGGGTTTGAGAGTATCGTTACTAAAACGCTTGGGTTCGAGAGTATTGTTACCAAAACGCTTTGGGATTGAGAGTATTGTTACTAAATTAAATTGGTTTTGAGCAGCGTTTTAAGATGACTTCCGGTGGCTGTTATGGTGGGTGGGGGTCTTAGTGGAAATAAGCTTATATAGGAGAAATCCACCATTACAAACATGAAGCAAAGTTGACTCAGTCAATGAATTTCTTTGAAACTTACTTTCCACCTACTTAACCCTTTCCCAAACAAGACCTGGTTTTAACGTTCCTATTAGGAAAGACTTTGGAAAACATTGAGACAAAAGAAGAAACTGCTGATAATCAGCAGTTTCTCCTTTTGTCTCAATATTTTCTTGATTACATTTTACACAAATCCAATCTTTGTCAACATCCATTTTGCCATGTGCAGCAGATTTTTGGTTAGACTAACCTCAAAATTTTAGAGTACACTACAAAAAATATTTTCGTAATTCGGAAGCGAGTAACAGAAGACTGGAAACTAAAGAAAAGGACCAAAGAGGCAACAGCCTATAGATGGTTTCTACACAGAAGTAAGAAGTAAGAAGTATACAGGATTTTCCGCAGAATGATTTGAAGTTGTAGTGGTAAATTATCAAAATACTGGTAAACATTGAAATGCATAAATTAATGTCTAAGCAAATAATTGTGAATGAAAAACACAGCTGGAAAAGAAGAATTTGTTCACTGTTAGCAATTTTTCATTTTTCCATGTTTTTACACATAATTGTTACACTTACTGTAATTTTTGGAATGTCAGAAGTCGTTTTGTACCCCAGTTTTTCCCATTTCTCCAAACCTCCGTCTAATATTGACACATTGTTGTGGCCATACACCTGGAATAATAGGGATTTTTTGTTCAATTAACCTATTACCAGACAACAAAATTTTGGACTTTCCCAATTGAAAAAGTGTTACAGACAAAAAATTCTAGTAACCATTCTTGGTTAGAAAACATTGTGAAAAATAAAGAAATTGCTTGTTACATGCAATTTCTTCATTTTTTACAATGTTTTCCCAAGCATCTTTCTTGCGGGGATGCGGGTGCTGTAAAAAAGCGTCAATGTTTGGGAATGGGTTAAGAGCTTAAACACTGCCAGTCATATGAGATTTGTTTAACGTATTTCTTTTTGACACCCAATAGGATAAAGGCTTTTGAAAACAATGTGTAAAATGAAGAAATTGCTTGTGACAAGCAGTTTCTTGATTTTCTTGATTTTCCACCATGGTTTCTTCTCTAAAATGTGGGAGATACTACCTGACATTGACTTTCATTCAGGAATTAAGACCTAGTGACCTTGACCTAGAAGTTTGACTTACTGTTTAACCTGGCCTACATCTCATACACTGTAAGATATAGAGCTTTGATATTTCACATAAGTATAAAACTTGTTGAGACCTTTCATTTGGGATCATTTGGATCATCACCTTTGGAAATATAGGACCTTTACCTTAAGGCATATACTTTACAAGAACTTTAACTTGGCCTATATTTCAATCACTATTACAGATGGAGTCTTGATATTTTACTCTTGCATACCACCTACCATGACCATCAATCTTGTAACTTGACCTTGTGACCTTGAATTTGGAGTTTGACCTTCTCAACAAAAGCCTTTTCTTTGCCTATATCTTATGCAGTGCAAAATGAAAATGGCTAGTATATTGGAATCGCGTCATTATAAAATTGCTAAGTCCAAAAATTCTGCCTCCCTGGAAAGTTTAAGTTATTTTCCGCTTTAAGAAACAGCCATTCCGCCTTGTTAAAATGGCTAAGTCCAAAAATTACGCCTGTTCAAAAATTAGATTTTCAAATTATGCCTGTTATGATAAAATTTTGCATCCATTATATTTTACGCCTCTTATTTCTGCCACTACTTTACACAGTGACTGAGGCACCAAAAGTGTAATTTGCTACTGTTACAAGCGTAAATTGCCATTTACGCCTCATTTAGGCTAAGCCTGTTTTCCAAGCGGAATCTGACTCTTTTTTTCGTACAAGTTTAATTTACTTAAAATTGTTGTCTGTAAAATCTTTGAATTTGGACAAGTCTAAAATGTTGTTGCCTGGTATTGGAACAACGTAGGTCAACTATATACCTAAGCTTATCACAAAAACACTTTAACTCCAAGGTCAAGAGGTCAAAGGCCATAGTTCCACATAAAAGGCCTTTACAGGAGGTTATACATCTATGTATTAAATATAAAGGCTCTATCTTTAAAAGTGCCTAAGATATAGGCCAGTTTAAAGTTTTCTAAGATTAGGTCAAACTCCCTAGTCACAGTCAATGGTCAAGGTCCAAAATGAAAGGTCTTGTCAGGATGTGTCCATGTGTGAAATATTGATGCTCTATCAGCAATAGTAGGCCAGGTTTAAGTTTTTTAAAAGTAGCTCTAACTCCAAAGTCAAGGTCACTAGGTCACAGGGAAGTATCCATTAGCTCGACATAAAGTCCTGGCTCCCTAAAAAACATAATGTTTTGGTAAAAGTTTTAGTTCATATTCATATTTCTATATCTTGGGCACAATGGTCTAGCGTTATGATGCCAGCTTTGGGACTGTCCCAAGGGTCCTTCGTACAAATCACACTGGTGCTATATGAATTTTTCTGCGCAAACTTTTTACGCCACATTGCTCCTATTCACCCAGCTTGGTAATGGGTAATCCGAGTCTTCTCTGATGTAAATACACTCTTTGATATTTTGATTTTTCGCTATTTATTAAATAGCGAAAAATCAAAATATCAAAGAGCGTATTTACATCGGAGAAGACTCGGATTAGGTAATGGGGTAATATTTCTTCATCTATTGATAGTATTGCCTACCCTAAATGTCCACCATCCACGTCCAGACATGAAATATCCTGCCTTGTTAGTGCTACTGATGTTGCTATAAATAACCACATGTGAATCTGTGTTGACACCCGCATCCTGAGCAAGTTTTGTCAAGTGTTCGGGCGTTGGCAAGTTTCTGACTAATTTGTCTGTGTGGGTCGCATCCAGGACGTTCAAGTAGCGAGCGCCAGGAATATGTTTACTGTGAAAAGAAAATGAGCATAACTCATTTTTTCTCAAATTGTCAAGATTTTTTTTTTTAGTTTGTTGAAACATTTTTCAGTAACCTCTCCCAAAAAATACTCTGTATTTACTTACAATACTTTATTTTGATAACTCTAGTGGAGCAAGTTTTTGAAAATATCTAGACTAGCAATTTCTTCTTTTTCCTCAGTTTTCAATGCTGTATCATCGAAATTATCAGAATTGTTTGACCTGCAACAGTTCCCTTCCGTTCTCTTGATGTTTCCAATAGCATTATCTCTTAATTACGAATCATTTGTTAAAGAGTTAATTTACACTTTGTAATCCTTGGATTGTTTCACAAGAATATTGGATTTAGAGCCATTTTATCTCTTTTTTCCACAAAAGTTTGAATGTTTCCAACCAGATAAAGAGTAAACTTACACTTTATAATCCTTGTCAAAATCAGGCTTGTTACCGCTAGCCCATGAAACATCAAGTATAACAATGTTACCAAGGCTTTTGGATTGGATCTTTTCATTTAACCACTCACAGGATACCAAACTTTGGGCCATTTTGTTTTCTTTTTTTTTTCTGAAAAAGATAAATAAAAGGTATTCCTATTATAGGGGTAGGAATCAACCCATTCCCACACATTTATCCCTTTTGACACCTTTGACGCTTTGGAAAACATTGTGGAAATGAAGAAATTGCTGGTGACAATAAATTTCTTCATTTCCCACAATGTTTTCTGCCTTTAAAGACAAAAACGCTGTCTGCAACATCTTTGATATTGGACAAGTCTAAAAATTTTGCCATCTAATAATGGGTTAAGTTTTATAACATACTACTGGTATACCACATTTACATTGTTATCTGCCCCCACTTTGAATTTGGACATTTTAAACTAACATTACTTTGTTACAGTGGCGTCAGTGCTGCTTTTTGATGCCCACCGAGAAAAATGCTTTGGATAACATTGTGAGACATGCAATATCTTCATTTCCAATGTTTTCTAACCAGATAGTCGAAGAAACTTGAAATTTTATTTATCAAAAACTGTTGTCTGCAACATCTTTGAATTTGGACAAGTTTAAAGTTTTGTTGTGTGGTAATGGGTTAAACTTATTAATGCTTGGGTTGTTCTTGAAATTTAATCATGCACATATAGCTTTACCTAAGTTCTTTTGTAAAGAGGGAACAATGAATCTCCTCATAAATCAAGTCAGAATTCAAAAAAAAAAAAAAAGAGAATTGCCTACAAATGTTATTTTGGTAAAAAAATAAGAAAAAAAAAGAAGAAACAAGCAAATTCGATGAATTGATATCCCCCGCTGAACATATTTTCATTGTCAATAAAGTAGCGCAGAAACGAATATAACTCTGTATGTATATGACTTCAACAGAACGAATATCACTCTGTATGTATATGGCTTAAAACGTCAGGGGCAGTGACTCTAAATTCGACGGTTGAACCGGTTAATCCCGACGATATGCGCATGTCCTCTTTGTAGTGAAGCTGTGTGCCAAGTTTCATTGAAATCTGGTCTATAGTTTTCAAGAAATAGCGCGGAAACGAATATCACTCTGTATGTATATGGCTTAAACAGTCAGAGGCAGTAACTCTAAATTAGGCGGTCGAACCAGGTAATCCCGAAGATCTGCGCATGTCCACTTTGTAGTGAAGCTGTGTGCCAAGTTTCATCGGTCTATAGTTTTCAAGAAATAGCGCGGAAACGAATACCACTGTATGTATATGGCTTAAACAGTCAGGGGCAGTAAATCTAAATTTGACGGTCGAACCGGGTAACCCCGACGATATGCGCATGTCCTCATTGTAGTAAAGCTGTGTGCCAAGTTTCGTTGAAATCCGGTATGTAATTTTCAAGAAATTGCGCGGAAACGAATATCACTCTGTATATGGCTTAAACAGTCAGGGGAAGTAACTCTAAATTCGGCGGTCGAACCGGGTAACCCCGACGATATGCGCATGTCCACTTTGTAGTGAAGCTGTGTGCCAAGTTTCATCAAAATCCGGTCTACAATTTTCAAGAAATAGCGCGGAAATGAATATCACTCTGTATGTATATGGCTTAAACAGTCAGGGGCAGTAACTCTGAATTCAATGGTCGAACCGGGTAACCCGAAGATATGCGCATGTCCTCTTTGTAGTGAAGCTGTGTGCCAAGTTTCATTGAATTCCGGTCTATAATTTTCAAGAAATAGCGCGGAAACGAATGTCGGACGGATGGACGGACGGAAGGACAGACATGGCAAAAAAAAACAATATGGATCCCCCCCAAAAAAAAATTTTCGGCGCGGGATAAAAATAGGCCTATGGTCCTTTTACTACATATGAAGGCATATACATGTATATCAATTCATTTGAGTAGTCTCTGAGAGATTGAATTTTAGACCAACTGGGATGTCCCCTTTGTTATGCCATACATGGTTGTAGCAAACAGAATATCATGGATCTTGATCAGATTCCACTTAGCCTAGGCACAGGTTGATCTTGAAATGTGATTGTTTCAAGCACTTTAACCCTTTCCCAAACGGCAAAATTTTAGGGTGATCCACTTCAAAAACTGCCACAAATGACAAAATGGATTTTGAAAAATATAGCCCAGAAATATTGAGACAAAAGGAGAAACTGCTGGTTATCAGCAGTTTCTTCTTTTGTTTCAATGTTTTCCCAAGCCTTTTCTATTAGGGACGTCAAAACCAGGTCTTGTTTTGGAAAGGGTTAATCCTTTCCCAAATAACAAAATTTTAGGGCTGTCTAATTTTTAAAGCTGCTACAGACCACACTATGGATGTTGAAAAAGATGGGCTTTTTGTTCAATATAACATGGAAAATATTGAGGCAAAAGAAGAAAATGCTGATAATCTGCATTTTTTTCTTTTGCCTCAATGTTTCTCCAAGCTTTTTGTATAAGAGACGTGAAAACCAGGTGTTGTTTGGGAAAGGGTTAAAGGCCCCTTTTCCTAGATGTGCCTTCAGGCATCTTTCCCAAACTATACCTTGTATTGTTGTTCCTAGCACAGAAAGCTTGGAAACAGAATATCATCATTTTTTAATGAAAACCTTGTAACTGCAGCTTGCTTTAAGCTGCAGTTACCAGTTTTTCGTTGAAAAAAAAGCGACATGAGAAAAAAGGGAGTAGAAAATATACTGTCAATCAAAGCTTACAAACTTGACCCTAGTATACAATTTGATAATTTGTGGAAGGGTCAAATTGAATTTCTGATTTTAAAAAAGGTTTACTAATGAACAAAATACATGTCAGGGTTATGACTTTTGGCATGGATATATTATTGGATATATTTTTAAGACAATGGCATTATGTGCCATTTGACAATAAATTAGATCTAGAGCGATATATAGCTATATTATGGCACAAAAAAACTTTGTAATGATTATTGTTATTAAATGAAAATTTTAAGCAGATCAGAGCTCAAAATACTATTGGTTTAACACCTCAGCTCTTTTATCAATATCGCAGTGGTCGGTCAAATTTGAAAGATGCTAAAGACGCAATCCCAGTTAAATAGGACAATTGACTAAATTTTTTTCGAAATTTTTCATTTTACCATTCACTCATTCTGGACAAATTTTCTTCATGGATCACATCTTCCACGCAAATTTCTCTTGTTTTGTCAAGTGAGCTTGCCTAGTTTTGGATTTATAGACTGTTAAATGATCGAATGTGTGCATAAAAAATTGCATATTTTAAATAGACCCCTTTGTGAAATGTGTGTCTAATTTCCCATTAAGTAATGCCTAAAGAATAATATATCCGATACATTTTGATGAGTATCTGTTTGTAAAATGTGAATCAATTGACAATATGGGTGAAAATGGTGAATTGTACACATGCGAATGAAAATACAAAACGGCCATCCTTGTACAATTCCTTTATTTTAGAACGTTGACTACTTCCAACTCTTCTAAAATACACCAAACAACCTTTAATTTTCTCTTATATTGTTAAACAAAAGCAATGAGTTATTCCCTTAATCGATATGCAGAAATGGAAAGTCAATGATTTATTACAAATCAACAATAGTTTAAAACTGGTCTGTCCCGAACGTAACTACAGCTTGTCCCGTACGTAATGTGCTTTCTTTTCTTTAACACCACAGCCTCTGTGTTATTACCTTTTCAATCAAATCATAATATTATCAGGCAATATCCATTTGCCCGACACTTTGTCAAAAAAAATATAATGAAATGATTAAATGAAAATAAATACAACTCTATAAGCCATCTGGGTGTGTTGTTTTACAAATTAAAACTTCCTAGCCAAATTAATTTCAATTTATAAACGTTGAGATGTTCGTATTGTTTTGACACATGAGGTATGTGTAATAACTGCTTAATTAAGTGAAATGTTATCCAAAATTTGCTAGACATCCTTAAATCTGATGGATCCAACATACGAAAACGTACGGGACACTTTTTATAAAGGTAAGAAACGCTGAAATAATCTATATTAATGCATCAATCTAGTGTAATGTATAAGGGTATGGATATATTCCTATATATATAAACAAAAACCGGCATATTTTGTGGAACTTTCCTCAATATTGTAAAAATAGTATCAATTAAGCGTAATTATAATACCATTACGTACGAGACTAGTACGAGTACGTGTACAGTCTATTATGTGCATTAAAAGTCTATTTTGCTTAAACTGGAGCCATTAAGGAACCCAAAATACATAAATAAAGCACAGGAAACGTTCCATTTCAGCAATTTAAAAACTGGAAACTAAAAATTGCCTCGAACGTTATGGACTCGTACGTCACTTTTTAATGTGTACCAAACTTTATTTGGCCTGCTGTATCAATGCTATTATAGTAATCGGCATAATTTTTTATGCTCCCCGAAAAAATTTCGGGGAGCATATAGTCGCCACGCTGTCCGTCCGTCCGTCTGTGTGTCCGTGTGTCCGTCCGTCCGTCCACAGCCATATCTCAGCAACCCTTGGACCAAATTCAATAAAACTTCACATGTGAACTCCCTTGGTCAATACCTAGGGACATTTTTCTCCGTTTGTAAATTTAAGGCTGCGTCATGGAAAAAGGGGCCTTAGTGTAAAAATTAGTTTTTCTCTTATTTCTCTTTATCTAATGGGCAGAATTTAATGAAATTTTGTGCTCATGTAATAAATTGGATGTTCTAGACCATATTCTATAAATAATGTGTGTACAAAAAAGCTGTCATGGGAAAAGGGGGCTTAATGTATGATAGTTTTTATTTTGTGACAAACACTTACTCGGGGAGCATAATCCGTCTGTGACGGCTCTTGTTTTATCATATTTGAAGATACTTCGAATAGTGATGTTACTTGAAGAATTAAATTATTTATAATTACACATTTTTAGCTACAGTTACTTTAGTTCTTGCCTCGTACGTTACGGGGTTAAAATTACGGTAAATTGTTTAAGAATGATGTTGATTTTTTTAAAAATATTGACAAAGGTATATCAAAATACGACTTCATTTTGATAATATATATTTGTACTAAAGTAGATTGTGCTAGATTAATGCATTAAACGTAGATTTATGTCAGTGTTTCTTAGCTTAAAAGAAAGTGTCCCGTACGTTTTTGAATTTTGGAGACAGGGACTCGAGGCTGTTCTACGAATTTTGGATTACATTTTTTATATATATCTTGGCATCATTTTGGAGCTTTATGTTTTCTGTACAAGATTGAGACAGTTCTGTTAGGATAGCTTATTGTTGAAATTGACATTTTTGGTTTGAAAGTTAGAATTTATACCCGGAGACATCGGTTTTTCGTACCCCCTAGTTTGATTGTCACATGATTTTCATAAGAAATCGAGTTCTTACGAACGTAAATTATAGATAATTCTTTTAGTTATAGGTGTTGGATGAAAATAAATGTGGTGGGCATTTATATAATGTTGACTATTTGCAGCTAGAACATGTTAACGGCCGGAGACATCAATTGTCCCCTTTAACTGGGATTGCGTCTAAAGACGACAAAAGGATGTTGATAAGAGAAATATTTTTTATACATTACAGCTCAGAAAATATTGAGGCAAAAGGAGAAAATGCTGATCTGATGATGAGCTTTTTCTTCTTTTGTCTCAGTGTTTTCTGTGGTGTCTTCTATCAGGGACATCAAAATCAGATCTTGTTTGGGAAAGGGTTAAAATGCTGGGTAGACGTTATATCAATAAAACTAAGTAATCAATTCTTTCCCAATAAATATTTAATGTAAGGATCTTTTTTTTTTAATTGATTTAGTATTGATCTGTTAATTATGTTTTAAGAGCTTAGTGTAAAACTATTTTAAGTGTATTGTAAATCTACATATGCTTGGAATAATGTTGTTCTTAAGTTTTAGATCAATTGTTTTTAATATTTCAGTTTGTCCTTTGTATGAATTTTAAAACACATGAGTAAATATCTAGAAACTGAAAATGGATATATACTAAAATTGAATAAGTCTTGACAAATCGGCTTAATATTAGACTGTTCTATCTATTTTTTGGTGAAAATTGAGATTTTGGTTCCGTTGGAATTGTCTTGGAGTGTTCTATCTGATGGTACTTACAGATTGTTGAAATGAAGTCCAGTTTAACCCTTTCCCAAACAAGACATGGTTTTGACGTCCCTGATAGAATTGGCTTGGGAAAACATTGAGACAAAAGAAGAAACTGCTGATAACCAGCAGTTTCTCCTTTTGTCTCAATATTTTCTATGCCATATTTTACACAAAACATATCCTTAATAACATCATTTTCTGTCTGCTATTAATTTTGTTCTTTACAAAGATTGAAATTTCAAACTTGATTTTCTTGAAAGTGTAAAAATGCCTGTTAAAACAGTTAAATATTAAGGTAACAATATTTTCATGTCAAATGGAAATTGCAAAATTATTGCAAATACATGAAATATTTTCCTTATACATACCACAGTTTTCAAAATTTTATAAATAATTGGTCATAAAAGCTCAAGTGAAGCATATACATTTATTTGATCATTTATCTTCTGACTTTTTGAAGAAAGTATCCTTAACCGATTGCAACACATTGTCGCCTTTTGACTGGCACACCATCACAAGATATTTTAGGCTTTAGAAAACATTGTGACCAACAGTGGCTTGTTACCAGCAATTTCTTCATTTCCCACAATGTTTTCTACCTAGATAGACAACAAAAAGTGAAATTTTAATCTTCTAATATTGTAACATCTTTGAATCTGGACCCGCCTTAAATTCTGTTGTTTGGGAAAGGGTTAAGAATGAGATATTTTATGTTTTTCATAAATATTTACGAGGTACAGTCAGAAAGTTCCCGGACTGCCTTCGTACGTAAATTGTATGCATTCGGATATTTCTAAAACTTATATACCTAAACAAGATGTGTTTGTGAAACACAAATGCCCCCGAAATGGCCATTTTTCTAAAATGTTAAGTTTTCGTGGAGTAAAGGGTAATTAAGGGTTAAGGGATGACCTTGAGGAAGGTCAAATTGCATGGAACAGATAGCTATCATTGAAAGGAAGTTGCATACCAAATTTGAGCTTTGTACGTCAAATAGTTTTGGAGAAAAGGCAAAGGTTAAGTTTTCGGAATAAAAGGTTAAGTTTTCGTAGAGTAAAGGGTTGATAAGGGTTAACATATGACTTTGAGGAAGATCAAATTGCATGGAACAGATCGATATCATTGAAAGGAAGTTGCATACCAAATTTGAGCTTTGTATGTCACATACTTTTGGAGAAAAGGCAAAGGTTAAGTTTTCGGACAGACGGACGGACGGACAGACAGACAGACAGACAGACAGACAGACAGACAGACAGACAGACGGACACGAGTAAAACAATATGCCCCCGATCTCTCGATACGGGGGCATAAAAAGGAAATCATGTCCGATAAGTACATACATGTATATCATTTATATTGATACAATACATATAACATAATATTCTACAGTCGCAAAAACATACATAAACAATGTACGGATCACTTTGACGTCGCACAGCGACGTCTACATAACGTTGTATTTTACAGAGCCAAAATCAATAATTTCGGGTTTGTTCACAGCTTTTCAAATTATTTATCAGAATGATCTAGATACTTCCCATCATGATACACGTATGGAGCAAACGAATGAATTCGGTGTCATAGCATTTCACAGCTGACCTGGTCACAGGCCAAAGCTCTTCGTTTGACTCAAACCTACAACATCGGGGAAATTTCAATAAACGAGAGAAATGCTGAAATGACATTTTACTGAGTCCGGGCTGTATTGCGTGTAGGACAGGCATTCTTTCATAGCTTAGAACATATGTGGTTCTTATTCTAATATCGACACGATTATTGCATTAGGTTGGTAAGGTACATTATCCTTGTAAAATCAGCGTTCACACGCTTCTTAGGAAACGTTCAAAGACGCGGGTCTTTTGCTCATCGTCCGTCTAAAGCCGCGCCTCCCGCCCTGTGTACAGTTTAGACGTATTTTATTTTATCGAAATTATTTTATGAATTGCACCACGACAAATATTCCAACAATATTAGCTACATCGCCGAATGATTTTCATCGGTCGGTGAGAATGTCGGTCTTCATGTCTAAATGAGCACGTTTTAAGCTGCTCATTGCTAAGATCATCGCTTATTTTCACGCGGTAATTCAAAAAATTCTTGTGTCAATTAAACAAAGTTGTCCTAGACCATGCACTGAAGGCGTTGCTTGATTTAAAGAACTTCTAAATTTCTATAGGCGTCATTCCAGCCTTCACATAGACATTACTAGCGCAGATTTGTTCCGTAGGCTGTGGTGACGTCGCCTTGATTTCAGTTGTCTTTCATCCATTGCTAGGAGAAATATGTATGAAACGCAGAATTTTTATTCCATGACGTTAAAATTTTGAAATCGTTCAGAAAATATGTTGATGTGATGCCATATCGAGGCTGCATGTAAAAGCGCCTTCAATTTTTAAGATATGGTCCTTTGAATAATGATAAGAATATTGCGAGAAAGCGTTATTTCAAAGTGATCCGTATTCTTGAACACTATGCTCTAACGCCTCAGAAAATTTTGATTTTAACAATTTAATACCACAAAAACTTATCAAAGTGGTAGTTTACATAAAAATTTCGAAATTACTTATTGAATAAAGACTTGAATCAAATACGTCGGAAAAAATACAATTCAAAGGCAGTCTGGGAACTTTTTGACTATACCTCGTACTTATTATCAGTAAAATAGAGAGAACAAGAGGACCATGATGGTCCTTAATCGCTCACCTGCACCTAGATAGAATGAAAGTCACAATGTTGTCATGTTCAAGAGCACATGATATAAGGTGCGAGATTATAATCCAGCTGAAAACTGCTTTCATAATCTTGAATGATCAATATTTGTTGCTTTACAGTAAAAACAAAGTGGAAGAAAACAACAATTGTGTCACAGTCAAGGGCACATAACTCTGTTCTGATAAAGATATTCTCATCAACATTATGTCCAAGGTTTTTTTTGATTGGTCAATATTAATTGCTGTTTGAGAGAAAACAAAGACGAAAATGGCAATTTTGTCAGTGTCAAGGGCACACAACTCTGGTTTTTTTAGTCCCATCAATCTGACAAATTAAAACATTTAAGATCTTATTGTCACCAACATTGCGACCAAGTTGTGTCTTGATTGGTCCATATTTGTGTTTGTTAGAGTGAAAATAAAGTCGAAAACGGTAATTTTGTGAAATTCAAGGGCAAATAACTCTGTTTTTCCTGGTCAAATCAAGCTGAAAGCTTAAGTCATCCAGGATCATATGTTCACCAACATTGTGGGCAAGTTTTGACTTGATTGGTCGATAAATGTAGATGCTGCAGTGTAAACAAAGTTGAAAACAGCAATTTTGTCAAATTCAAGGGCACATAACTCCAAACTTCCTGCTCCAATCACACTGAACATCAAACTCATCCAAGATCTTATGGTTACCAACATTGTGGCAAAGTTTTGTCTTGATCGGTCAGTATTTGTAGATACTAGAGTGGTAACAAAGTCAAAACTAGCCATTTTTGACGTTCAAGGGCACATAACTCCGGACTTCCTGGTCCGATTTGACTCAAAATCGAACTCATCCGAGAACTTATGGTCATACATGTTTTGACCAAGTTTGGTCTAGATTGGTCAATATTTGTAGATACTAGAGTGGTAACAAAGTCAAAACTAGCCATTTTTGACATTCAAGGGCATGTAACTCCGGACTCCCTGGTCCGATCTGACTCAAAAATCAAACTCATCCGAGAACTTAAAGTCATACATGTTTTGACCAAGTTTGGACAAGATTGGTCAATATTTGTAGATACTAGAGTGGTAACAAAGTCATAACTAGCCATTTTGACATTCAAGGGCACGTAACTCCGGACTTCCTGGTCCGATCTGACTCAAAATCGAACTCATCCGAGAACTTATGGTCATACATCTTTTGACCAAGTTTGGTTAAGATTGATCAATATTTGTGGGTGCTAGAGGGGTAACACCAAAATGTGGACAGACGGACGGACAGACGGACAGACGGACGGACAGACGCCGACGGACAAAAAGCGACCACAATAGCTCACCTTGAGCACTTCGTGCTCAGGTGAGCTAAAAATGGGAGACTCCGAGAGATTTAAACCTTTCCTATAAGCATAACCCATGTTCTCTTTTTCCTCAATATTTTATGCCTAGATAAATGCCCATAATTCACACCAACATTTCTATTAGGTGTAGTTAAAATCATAAAAAATATTATACATATTTGGTATAGTGTAAAATGTAAATAAATTTTTGCAACATGAAACTTTCAAAAGAATGTCATTATAATGCAGTATACAGGACTGCTGAGGATGTATCAGGGCTTTTCTTCCTTCTATAATAGAGGCCGAAATTCGGTGGCTTCCAAATTAGAAAATGGCTCCTTTTTTTCCCAATTTCAAAGTAAGAATTTCCCAATGTTCATAAATTAAATTCTCAAAATTTCATAATGAATAATGATCAATCACCTACTGGCAATTCTTAATCACAAAGAAGCAGTGTGTTCTATAATTAAGTAATTCTGGTTATAAAGTGTTGTTAAAGAAAATTTAGTTTTTTGTTCTGCGTCTTCTTTTTCCCAATTTGACAAAAATTGCGCTAAAATTTCCCAAAATGACTGACCAGGGCCCCTTCCCCATTTCTGGAAGAAAAGCACTGTGTATCCAAGGTATAAAATTGCATATCTGGGGGTTTTCCTTTGCAAAGCACTGTCATTTAACCCTTTCCCAAACAAGACCTGGTTTTCACGTCACTAATAGAGAAGGCTTGTGAAAACATTGATGCAAAGGAAGAAAATGCTGAAAATCAGCATTTTCTTCTTTTGCCTCAATATTTTTTAAGCTATATTGTACATGAATCCAATCTTGATTAGCACCTATTTCGTCGTCTGCAGCAACTTTAGAATAAGACCATACGCGGATTTAGAGGGGGCGGAAGCAGCGCGCGCCCCCCCTAAAATCGCCGGATTTTTTTTTTTTTTTTTTTTTTTAAAGGGGTACTATCAAAGAACAATTAAAGTAAATGTTGGAAATTTCATCGAACTTATAATAATTAATTTATGACAATGACTCTGATTATGTCGGTGTTTTCCCATTTTCTTTGGCTGATATGTAGTAAGACCGACACCAGTGTGTGTTAAAAGGGAGTATGTTTGTCAAATGGTCTAATAAAATCGACACCCGGATGCCGCTGTTTAGTTAGTCAGCATCGTATAACCAACAATCGGCCGAGACCTTGACAAGCGCCTGCAAGGAAAAGATAAAATTGCAAAATGTATGATACGACGGCATTCAAATGCCAGAAAATAGTCAAAAACATCGGCGATTTGTACAAAGTGGGTATAATATTAATATGATCGCCGACAAGTAGTCACTGAGGCTTAACCGGATTCGTTTTAAAGCTATAACAGCCCTCAAATTGTGGATATTTTTTAACTTTAGGCAAACATCTCTCCCCCAACCGTTCCGGTTTTTTTTCCAACTGAGGCGTCGATTAATCGATAACTTATGTCTTAGTACTCTTTATAAACCGTTGTTACCCCCATCGACGGCGGATCGGGCGTTTATCAGATACATGTACAAGCTTTGAAAAATACATTTTTGAGGAAGTTTCTTTTAACATAAAAAACGAAATTATTCACAGTCAAAGTAAATCTATACAAGAAAAGGGTCTGCATGTCCCGGAAATTGTGCCATTTTGTCTTTCTGTTTTTTTTTGTTTTTTTTTTTAAATCTGACACGGAGGGAGGGTACACCCCTCCCAAACCCTCCCCAACAGGAAAATCAATGTTAAACATGGTGAAAAAACATGCAAAAACTCTGTTGCCTTTGCGAATTAATTTGTAGGTTTAGATATGGTATTGCAATACTAGATATAGATTTATTTAAGAGGCAAAGAAATATGTCTGCATGACATGTCCTCGGAAATCGCGTCATTTCGTCTTTCTTTTTAAAAAAAATTCTCACACGGAGGGAGGGGACACCTTCCTCCATAGGAACACCAATATGAAACATGGTGCAAAAACACGCAAAAAACTCTGTTGTCTCTGTTAATTTGTAGGTTTAGAACTTTAGATATGGTCTTGCAATATTAGATATGGGCTAATTTAAAAGGCAAAGAAATAGGTCTGCATGTCCCAAAAATTACGCCATTTCGTCTTTCTTTTTAGAATATATTCTCACGCGGAGGGAGGGGACACCCCTCCCAAACCCTCCCCAACAGGTAAACCATTGTAAAACATGGTGCAAAAACACGCAACAACTCTGTTGCCTCTGCAAATTAATTTGCAGGTTTAGATATGATAATGCACAATTAGAAATAGTCTTTTAAGAGGCAAACAAATAGGTCTGCATATCCCGGAAATTGCGCCATTTTGTCTTTCTTTTTAAAAAAAATCTCACGCGGAGGGAGGGGACACCCCTCCCAAACCATCCCCAACAGGTAAACCATTGCATAACATGGTGAAAAAACACGCAACAACTCTGTTGCCTCTGCGAATTAATTTGTAGGTTTAGATATGATAATGCAAAATTAGAAATAGTTTTTTTAAGAGGCAAACAAATAGGTCTGCATATCCTGGAAATTGCGCCATTTTCGTCTTTCTTTTAAAAAAAAATCTCACGCGGAGGGAGGGGACACCCCTCCCAAACCCTCCCCAACAGGTAAACCATTGCATAACATGGTGAAAAAACACGCAACAACTCTGTTGCCTCTGCGAATTAATTTGTAGGTTTAGATATGATAATGCAAAATTAGAAATAGTTTTTTTAAGAGGCAAACAAATAGGTCTGCATATCCTGGAAATTGCGCCATTTTCGTCTTTCTTTTAAAAAAAATTCTCACGCGGAGGGAGGGGACACCCCTCCCAAACCCTCTCCAACAGGTACTAACAATTATATAACATGGTGTAAATAACACAAAAAAAATGTGTTTACTATGATAATTTGTAGGTTAGGAAATGGTTTTGCGATATATGATATAGGCATATTTAAGAGGCGATTAAATAGGTCTGGATGTTCCGGAATTTGCACCATTTCGTCTTTCTTTTTTGAAATTTTCTCACACGAACGGAGGTGACACCCCTCCAAAACCCTCCCAGCATGCACACCAATAGAAATCAGGTTGAGGGGAACGTAAAATGGAAAGGAACACATGCTTTTTCATTAATGGAGTTCTGGATATTGCAATTGAGCCTTTTCATTTCATCACAAATTTATATCTACGTGTATATCCATGAAATTATACTAGAGCGGGGTAACATAATTCCGAACAGCGTTTAAATCCGAACAATATTTTTGACATCTCACAACATCACAAAAATGCACTCAAATGACTCAGAGACCTCTTTTTTCATGACGCATATGTCATACTCTCCCTTTCTGGCTATTTTGGGTCTAGTTATGATGTCGGCGGCCGAAATAAATGCCAAAGTTTGAAATCAACTCTGTAGGCAAGTAAAATTATGCATGAAACGATTCCACCTCGGACGTTTCGTAAGGTTTTCATTGTCAACGGCCACACTATTTTTCCTACCCAAATAACTTTTAATGGTGAATAAATGATGATTTACCATGCTAGATTGTGTTTTGGGGGCTAGAATGTATCTAAGTATCAGAAAGTTGGGGTTCGGATTTAAAACCACAGATTTTGTGCGGTGGTTTTATTTCCGAACAATCATTTCAAAATGCTAATTCTGATCACTTATTATCAATTTAGTGTGAACTCACAGACAGCAAAATACCTGTTTTATGATATTTGCCACTTGGGATAGTACTTTTTCACATTTTAAAAGGTTCAGGGAGGGTTTGTGCATTTACCGAACTCTTAGAATTGCGGCTTGGGTGTTCGGTAATAGGTACATCCTTGATCTGATTTGTAAATTTACTTTTTTCATTGATATCCGCAACCTGTTATTAATTATAATGTTAGTTAAGGATAGTTTTAAGGGTGGTAAATATCATGAAAGAAGTTTGCATGTCTTTCCTTGGTTATTTAAAAGAAATCTTGTTAATGTTCGGAATAAGAACCACTTGTATTCGGATTTACAACCACCGTTCGGAATTGCAATCGTACACCCCATGACTTTCACAGCGAATATCTACCATAATAAAACTCACATTGGTCTCGATATATGATGAAACGACGTCATATACATTGACGTTGCCATAGGCGACAAAAAATTCGGCGAGGGTGGTTGTATTTGCGAACTACTAAAATAGTGGCTTAGGTGTTCGGTAATAGGTACACCCGCTCTAGCATTTCTTTATTAAATGTTTTATCTTTTAAACTGTCATGAGAATAGAAATACGACATATCGCCGTGTACGTTCAAAGCTGATAACAATATAGCTTTAATAATCTGTATGTAGACCTACGGCGTTTTCAGACGTATCCAACATTATGATGTTACGCCCCCCTAACCGAAAATCCTGGATCCGCCCCTAAAGACCATCATAAAATGTTGATATTTGGGAAAGGGTTAAACCTTTTCTATCAGGAATGTCAAAACCAGGACATGTGTATCAATGTAAGAAAAGAAAATGGTGAAAACAAGCTGGCGGAGAATCCAATGCTAATAAATCCTAGACGGGCAGTCCAATAGAGACAGACAGACAGACAGTCAGACAGACAGAATCCAATGCTAATAAATCCTAGACGGGCAGTCCAATAGAGACAGACAGACAGACAGACAGACAGTCAGACAGAGAGACAATAGCTTAAAGTAGAAGGAAGCTGAGAAAACTTGAAAAAATCAATTGACAAAATGACTATCTAGTGACAAGATCGACTTTGATCTTGATCAAATTATGTCTCGAATTTTCAACCTTTTCTAAAGAATGTTCAAAAACAAACATTTTAGATAAGAGATAACTACTCACCTGTGAGTCCAACAAACAATATGTTAATGTGGCTGTGTGTTCGCGAACACAATGAATATGTAATGTGATAAACAGGTAGATCTATACTCTATATGGGGGGCATATAAATGTAACAGCAGACGACACTTTACCATGGGCGTAGCGACGAGCGGGAAAATGTAAATAGACTGGTAAATTCGTAGACTGGTAGATTTGTTAACTGTAAGTTTTGAAGAATGGAAACTTTGTATAGTTCCACTAGATTGGCAGATCTGCATACGTTCTATTGAAACCATTTTTGAAAAAAAAAACCTTCCCAAACAAAACCTGGTAAAGACGTCGCCAATATGAGAACATATTGAAACAAAAGTAGAAAATGCCGATGATCAGCATGTTCTATTTCCTCAATATTTTCGATTTATTTCGATTTATTATAGCAACGTGGGATAACTTTTTGCTCAATAAAATTCCCGTGGCACCGACGGCATTTGAACCCAGGACACTTCGATCCCAAAACACGCGTCCTATCACTAGACCACGACGCCCTTTTGATGTTTCTGAATAACAAGGCGAGCAGCTGCAGGCTCGGTAAGGGTGTTGTGGTAGTACTGGTTTGAGAAACAACAGGAATCCATGGCTAGGTGCTCCAGCCGCCGCGATATGACCCTGGCAGCAGAAAACGGCGTAAAACCCCAATAAACTCAAACAAGTGCGTGAATCCAATCTTTAACTACATTAATTTTGTCGTCTACAGCAGCTTTGACATTTCAAATTGGGCAAGTCGAGACTCGACATTTTAAAAATAGTTGTTTGTTAATGGGTTAATAACCCATATTTTGCTATTTTGAGGGCGGTGGGTAGCCTATCTGTCCTGGACCCCCACCAATTTGGATCCGCGCGTGCATGCATGTCATGCATGTTGGAGATATGATCTAATAGAGCTTCAATCTGATAATGCACTTATTCACGGGAAGTTAGACTGGTCATCGTCAACGCAGGATGTCACGAGCATCTGACTGGCTATTTTTAACCCATTACCAAACGACAAAATATTAGGCTGGTCCAAATTCAAAGATGATGCAGACGACAATTTTATGTGAATGAAATTTTATATTTTATGGTCTTTTTACATAGAAAACATTGTGGGAAATGAAGAAATTGCTTGTCACAAGCAATTTCTTCATTTTCCACAATGTTTTCCAAAGCCATTTTCCTGTTGGGAGTCAATAATAGTCACTGTGTGGTAATGGGTTAAAGTGCGTAGCCATGGTACCATGTACCCCTGGAGGCGGAAGCCATTTACCTCGGGTTTCAACGATAACCCACTACAAGGTGGCAAAATTTTGGACTGTTCCAAATTCAACGGTTTTGCAGACTACAATATCAAATGCATTGAAAGTTACATTTGTTGTTGTTCTTGTGTAGAAAACATCGTGGGAAATGAAGAAATTTCTTGTCACAAGCAATTTCTTCAATTCAACAATGTTTTCCAAAACCTTTCTTTCGTAGGGCGTCAAACTGCATTGATGTCTGGAAATAGTCCTATCATGCGATTGAATTGGGAGACAGACAAACAGTCATATACATGGGAAGAACACAGTGTATAGTCCACTGTCCGCACTAACTTCCGCTTGCGAGCAAGGAAACGAGTCGAGGTTTAGATTGCAGCCAAATAAACAGGTAAACAGTTAATTATAAAATGAAAAATGAAGTAATTTTTACATGCATGGGCTGTATGTACATAAACTAGGTTATTTACTCAGTTTATCCTTTGAGAAAAGCTACATTTTCAGACAAAATGCGATTGCTCACGAATTTTTTTCGAAAATGTCACATTCATTGATTTCAAACATCGATTTCAAAGCTTTACAATTTATATACAAGCACATACTTTTGTTATTTTGAAGATATACCATCTTAGCACCAGAAAACTAAAGAATAACAGACATGAACGCATTGGTTTAAGAAATATCGACTATCAAACACCACTGGTGTTGTCGCCTCACTGTACGGTTGCTTGCTCAATCTGTGAAAGCTTTAGTCCGGTTGCTTGCGATGTCACTGTACGGTTACATGAGAGCTCGGTAGCATTTTCTTGTCAAAAAATTATTATGAAAATAGTTTTTAAGCAATTATTTTTCATAGGAATATTTGAAATTTGATATGAGAACCTTCGCATAAAAGAACTGTTTCAAAAAAGTTGATTCTAGCCTTGTTAATGGTCAAAATTTCAAAAATGCATTGAAACAATACATTGTATCTATGATTTATATAATTCTCTAGTTACATAGTCTCAATAGAACAGCTTTGAGATAGAACACCAGTTGAATGTTTTTAAATGTTATTTGACAAAAAAACCTATGTAACCCCCCGGTCCCACTGAGCCCGATTTCCGAAATATTCGTAGTGCCTCGGGAGAACGCATTGTCACCGATTTACTACGACTTTGAGGCGACTTTTTCCGTCCATCCAAAGATGGGGCATATAGACCATTTTGTTCCGTCACCGCAGCTCATCGCTGAGAATATGGAGTATTCGTAGTGCATCGCCGTTATTCGGTGTTCAACGCCGAATTAAACATAGCCAAATAGGCAAAATGTGTTGCCGAATAACCCCGATATACTAACCCGAACAACAACGACTTAGTACGAGGTACACCGATTTTACCACGATTTTTGAAATCGGGAGAAAAATTTGCGCATGTTGAAATTTTTGTCCCGATTTATTTTTGATCCCGATTTGGTGCCGACTTTTATCAGGATGAACTACGAGTCTCCCGAAGTAACCCGATTTCCGGCCGATTTCTAAATTTTCGAAATCGGGATCAAATCGGGCTCAGTGGGACCGGGGGTAACTGACTGTGTTTCAGATTATGGATGAATCTTTTGTTATAGATGGGCTAGACGAAAATTTTCATGAAGAAGAAGTAGTAGGTCGGAAAAGAAAATTATGGCTGTACCGCTGAGAGACTTAGACACTTAAAAAAGGCGGTAAACCCCATTCATTCAATCTTCATGCTCATGTGTCAGCCAAAAAAGCCAATATGTTTCAAAGATCAAACACGAATAAAGATAACCTCTGATCAAAGACCGCAGAATTATTTTCCCTCTGCAGTCTTTTTCCATAGCTTCGACTGTACGGAGTTCTATTTGGTGATTTCTATTTGTTTGACATAAACGGATGTTGTATCATAACAACAAAGGTCCATAGCACGATGTACCAATGTGATAAGTGATACAGGGAACTGGGCATCTAGAGTTTTCAAAATGGTCTTGAATGTGATCATTTGAGCTTCCAGGTGGAATTAAGGCAACGGAACTTTGTTCTTACTACAGAATGAAACCATTGCATGGTACAAATCTAAAAGGCAGTTGAAAACCTTAAAATGAAATAGCACGTATAAAATTTAGCAAAACTTTTGTTTGTGTTAAGCCTGTTGAGAAAAGCAAATAAAATCAAAATTACAATCTGGAAGCCAATCAAAATACAGCCATGATTACACTTACATGTATCCCTTCCCAAAACAACAAACAACAAAACAATTACGGTCTGTTCAAAATTCAAAGGGGATATATCAGACAGCAAAATTAAAAGTTCTTTGTAATAGAAAGAAAAGTGAAATACAGGTAATCAGCAGTTGTCTTCCTTTTTCTCAATAATTTCCAATTTTAGGGTGCATCTAAAGGCGCCTGAGTATGCAAATGGATTCAAGCTTGAACTGTTACAAAGTTGTTTAGATGAATGTCAATAATGAATAATAAATGAACCAATTTTAGACCATTAATGTTTGGTATTAAATTTAAAAAAAGATGTGTTTGTGAAACACCAATGCCTCCGAAATAGCCATTTTTTAAAATGTTAAATTTTCATGTAAAGGGTTGATAAGGGTTAACAGGTGACCTTGAGGGAGGTCAAATTGCATGCAACAGATAGATAATATTGAAAGGAAGTTGCATACCAAATTTGAGCTTTGTATGTCAAGTACTTTTGGAGAAAAGGCATGTGTTGAGTTTTCGGACAGACAGACGGACGGACAGACAGACACGAGTAAAACAATATACCCCCAATCTTTCGATACAGTGGCATAAAATGAGTATGACTTCACAAGTAGCTCTTATTTGTTGATTGTCTTCATTTTCAGGTTTTGGTCAGGATGTTTAATAATCATTTGGTCTATCAATTCACAAAACTGGTTCGATTCCGAATCACAATAGATGCAATATGTTTCCATGTTTATTCCCAACCTACAAAAAAAAAAAAGAAATGTTATATATTAACCACGTGTTTGTATAGCGCAATCTGTCTTCCATATCAATTTAAGTCCAAATTCTACATGAAATTTAACTTCGAAAAAATGCAAATTTTGTATAATAAAGATCATTTAAGATTATGAGGATCATTTTGTAAACAAAATAAAACATGTTTATAAATACAAAACGTTGCATTTATTTTACAACTTTGGGTTATTAACCCACTCCTAAAACACTTCAATGCATTGTATATGTAAAAAGTTAATGGTGTGCAAATTTAGACACTAAAGTCACCACCAGTCGTAGTTCAAAACGAAAAATATACAAAATTACAATACATTTTGCTCTCAAACAATCGTACATGATTTATGGTTGTGCTCGAAAGCAACCGTACTATGAGGTAGCAAGCAACCGTACAGTGACCAGGCAACACCAGTGACAATTTTATAGTTAATATTTTTTAAACCGATGTTTTAACACACGTGTCGTGTAATATTTGGGAGCATAGATGAATATTCTTCAATGTATTAAAAGGATTTGTTCTTATACTAGATATCAAGGGTTGAAATCTTTGTTCGGAGTCAATCAAAGTGACGATTTGGAGAAAATTAAGTGAGCAAATGCATTTTCGTCGGAAAATAGAGTTCTTTCCGTAGATATACGCCAGGAATGATAATTTTTCATATACCTTCCACCATAATACGAGATAAATCCAACTCGATTCAATCTAATATGAAATATTTACCTGTTTTTCGGGCTTCAATCTCCTTTTTGACTCGTTTTCTTACTCGCAAGCGGAAGTTAGTGCGTACAGTGGACTATACACTGTGAAGAAGGGGAGTGGCTGCATTGTAGAAAAAATAGGTTAGAG
Organism: Fragum sueziense; assembly: GCA_963680895.1. Lineage (NCBI taxonomy): Eukaryota > Metazoa > Mollusca > Bivalvia > Cardiida > Cardiidae > Fragum > Fragum sueziense. The sequence goes on from OY804603.1 coordinate 34,765,728, forward strand.
CTGGTTAACTAGCATTTCCCTCGTTCCCCATGAAGTTTTCAAAAGGCTACACTGATAAAAAGTATTCAAGAAAGTGGTCGGCTTCCATGCTAGAATAATCCCGGTGGCTACGCTCCTGTTTCGAATAGAGACTGGCGTGATTGTCCTAGAGGACATAGAGTCTGAGATACATTGTAGGCTAATTGATGCGCTTATTCATAGGATGTGAAATATGATCAACATCTTGGGCCAAAGTCACGAATCATTCCATGTAGATGCGGACAATGCGCAAGAGCTAGCGGATATTAGACAATATGGCTTTCAATCATGATATTATGTACAATATCATTAGCATCTGAAGCACGGTGGATAATCACGTGATATAATGATTTCAGAAAATCTTCAATGATTTTATAAAATACGGGACTGATTTGAATTAGGGTTGAAGGAGAGAAGGTCGGCAGATGTCATCAATTCGATGGACGTAGTGTGTTTTTGAAAAATCAGCTATAAAAAAGTTATTGAAGATAAACCAAACTTTTGGTTTATCTTCAATAACTTTTTGTCGGTTGATTTTCAAAAATCAAACATGTTCAGCTTATTCCTGGCATTTTCCCACCTTCTCTGCTTCAAACCGAATTCAAATTGGTCAAGTATTAAAAAAATATATTGAAGATTATCGGAAATTTTGAGTCACGTGTTTATACACCGTGATTTAGATGCGGACAATCGTGATATTACAATATCATTAGCATCTGAAGGCTCGGAAAGGACGCTGTGGTAAGGCCTGCTGGTGAGGGAAACAAAGGGAATCAGTGGTTAGGTGCTCCAGTCGACCCGATGCGACTGAAATACTTATTAAAATTTCATTAAGCATCACTTAAAAATCATTCTACGCCCATTAAGAATTATTTATGATTTCGAATATCAATAAGAAAACGCCATTGCATAAATCTTCATTTTCTTTTATTTTGTGTGTTTATCGCCATGTTTGCGTAAACAATTTGAAAACATTTTACTGCAACTGATCCATTTTGCAAAGCTACCCAAATCATGCAAATAAAGTTTTGATTTTTTTGTGTGTTTACCGGTGCATCAATTTATCGTTTTATATCAAAATTAAAGATGGAAAGAAATAGGCTTGGTTTACACATACGCCTACATGATAGTAAACCTTAATGCATTTTAAATTACAAAATGCAACTTTAAAATTCTGTCATTATCCCTTTCCCAAACAGTCAAATTCTGTCATTATCCCTTTCCCAAACAGTCAACACATAATGTAATAAAGCTTGGGGGATGCTACTCTCTTAAGGTGGCCGAATGCGATTCCATAACAAGAAAACTGCCCTAGAGAATTGACTCATACTGTCGCATGCTATAAAGTGAATCCTTACTGACAAATTAAGATAATAAAAAAGATAAGTCACCATCTAGGGAAAGAATGGGGGCCGTTTCAAAACCAGCACTGAAATGGCTATTTTTAACATGGAGGCCAATGGGAAATTTGAATATTTTTACACAAATGTTAAAAAATAGAGAATTTATGCCCTAGCGAATTTGATAATATTTTGTAAATTGATCAACCTGGTCATGATCTGTGAAATAAAGAAATAAAAAACAAAAGTCACCGTAGTATATGAATGGGGGGCTGTCTCAAAAGTGCCGAAATAGCAGTGTTTCAGCTGATTTTTGACGCAAATGTTAAAATTGTAGAAATTTCTGCCCTAGAGAATTTGATAATATTTTGGTAATTGATGATCCTGCAAATGATCTGTAAATTAAAGAAATAAAAAATAAAAGTCACCACAGTATATTATGAATTTGGGGTTGTCTCAAAAGTGCCGAAATAGCAGTGTTTCAGGTGATCTTTGGTGCAAACGTTAAAATTTTAGGATTTTCTGCATTAGAAAATTTGATAATGATTTGGTAATTGATGAACCTGCAAATGATCCGTAAAATAAAGAAATACAAAACAAATGTCACAACTCTACATAAACGGGAGACCGTCTCAAACGTGTACTTTTCCACTGAAGAAGTAGAACCCTTGGCTTGTGCAGAACAGGTGCAAATATGATTCTGCAAAGGATGGAAACGCTACTCAATGTTTTCACCGAGCCATTTCTATCAGGGACGTCAAAACCAGCTCTTGTTTGTGAAAGGGTTTATTAGGGGAGACCGGGCAAGATGATACAGAGCAACTTTAAGCTAATTGTCGCCATGTATGACGCCATCTATATTCTATGTTGCAGCGTCTTGTAGTCATCTATATTTGGCAAAAACAGCTCAGGAGTATAACAACACATACAGAAATAATACACAAATATCGTTTTTCGGGGTATTTAAGTAATTTATTTCATTTTTACATATTTTCTTCTGTAACGTTAGAATATGAGAATATTTTTTATAAAATCTTTTCAAGATAGGAACATGTCATTTCAACATTTATTTACCATTCATATTTTCATTTAAGTGTCGTCTGTTTACTAATGATATGGGTTGAAATGTAACGAGGTGTCACGGAGCAAGATGATACAGCATAGTCGGGGCAAGATGATACAGGCTGCCATCTTGTCCTGGTGACTGCCATGTTTTGCAAAAGATGTATTCAACCCATATATACACTCCCCGAGAACCTATGATGGTCATATATTTGTTTCAGTTTGGTTCTGCTGGTAATTCTGACTCATATATCATATTTGTCAAAATTTTGAATTCGAGGATCATTAAATTTTATAAAGCATTCTTTAAGAGTGGCTTTGTATACATGTATGATACCAAAAGAAATTTAATTCAATTAATCTTTTCAAAAGAGTAAAGATCTACTAGGCCATATTCTATCAATTAACTTTAATAGTGGAATTCATAATAAATGCACCCTTTTCTTTATTATTTTTGTTTTATTATTTTTTTCAGAAAACATATTCCCTATCAATAGATAGATAGTTTGACTAAGAAAAGAAACCATATTAATATCCTTGCCAATATTAGTTGATTCAGAAAAAGACTATTCTAGTGAAAATGTAGTCCATTAAGTTGGCATCTTTTCTAGTATTAGCTGACTTGATAATATTGGATTTTAAATATTCTAGACCATTTCTTAATAGAGACATGAAAATAAAAACTTAAGCCGTTCCAGGGCGTCATACAGCATGGTTACTTTTTTATGCCCACATCTTCGTTAAAATAGATTAGTTTCTTTATTATTTATCTTGAAACACGACCCTTTATAAATTCTGAATAACCCCGAAGTATTTTTCTTAAAATCAATGTATTTCAATAATCGTAAAATGACGTTGTATCATCTTGTCCCACCAACTGTATCATCTTGCCCCGAGCACGGGGCAAGATGATACATTTTACCAGTCTTTTTGACACGCAAAATTCCATATGTTGCAAACATTTCATGAGTGCTGATTTCGGCCTAAATAATAGTTAAGAAACCAAACTTTATTTTTTGTCCTAAATTGAACAACATAGCAAGCCATGTAAGGAGAAAGGATGGGTTGCAATAAGGGGTCAAAAATTAGATTTTCTTTAAATTTTGTGGGTTGATAGGGTTACATAATATCTTTTATTTGTATGTGTAAAAAATCTGGTTTCGGCTTATTTTCCGAGATATGGGTAAATGAAGTGGGTGGGGTAAGATGGACTGAAACACAGTAGGGGTAATTCTAAGTCAATTATCTTTCTTATTTTCAGACCTAGATGCGTGAAATTTTGTATGCGTGTCTTGTGATATATGCGTTAAACATTTATGGGCTTACATTAGATATGCCATTTATATCTTTTCCGTAATAGATAGATCTATTCATTCTTCTTTCTTTCGCCAAATTTCGCTATTTTTTAACGACCAACTTTACCAAACTATCTCCACACGTTTTATTTGAAACACGATTTTTATGAAACTTTACAGATGTCTTATCCAGATATTAATATAACTTTGTGTGAAATTTGAAAGAAAAGCGTTGGCCCGTTGTTGAGATATTTGACCTTGACCTTCAAAATAACATCAAATTCGGGAATGTCCGTTAAACCTACGCATTGTTGGGAAAATGGTTGGGGTTGAATGGCATGTGACAGCCCATTCATAAAAGAATGCATTTCACACATGATTGGGTTTTTTATTGTATGGTTTTTTATTGTATGATTTTACCGTTAAAATTGATATAATCAATATAATAAACTTGGTCACCTCTCAGAGTTACCCGGTCATTTCATCTAATGAAATCATTGATAGACAGATATTTGTTTAAGGCCTGTCTATACATTTAACATTATTTTCTTTTTGTTGATATTATATAACATTATATAAATATTTAGCTTAAGTTGATTAATTGTAAGCACATTTGGTCATTTAGTAAAATCATTCACAATGCGTCTTCTTTATAACCACATAAGAAATACAATCTGAAAATGATTAGTTTTCTCCTAGCAAATTGATAATTCTTGTCCATCATGAGATGGGTAAATGAATATAAACTCTTAGACAATTCAAGTTGCATATAAAGCTTTGGTAGTTCTAGCAATCTTAACATAATGCTAGTATTTAATTTCACTCACCTTTGGTAGTAATATTAATCACAGCGCTTTCCGCGTAGACATGTTTTATGTGCAATATTTAGTTTGATAAGAAAACTGAGAAGTAAAAAGAATTTCTTTTCTTTCCCATTCTTCCGAATTGGTTGTACGATACAAAAAAGTAAATATTGCTACGAAACTCATTAGGAACAATAAAAAGAAACCATGTTTCCAATCCTTATGAATAAAATTGGCGCTTTAACTATCACATTTTGGCATTTCCCGAGTTTTGAAGTCATTTTGAAGGTCAAGGTCAAATATCTCAACAACGGGCCAAAGCGTTTCTTTCAAATTTCACACAAAGTTACATTAACATCTGGACAATAGATATGTAAAGTTTCATAGAAATCGGGTTTCAAATAAAACGTGTGGAGATAGTTTGGTAAAGTTGGTCGTTAAAAAATAGCGAAATTCTTCGAAAGAAAGAAGAATGAGTATTACGGAAAAGATATACATGGAATATCAAGTATAAGCAGATAAATGTTTAACGCATATATCACAAAACATGCATACAAATTTTCACGCATCTTGGGCTAAAAATAAGAAAGATATGCGACTTAGAATAACCCCTACTGTGTTTCAGTCCATCTTACCCCACCCACTTTATTTACCCATATCTCGAAAAATAAGCCGAAACCAGATTTTTTACACATACAAATTAAAGATATTATGTAACCCTATCAATCCACGAAATTTAAAGAAAATCTAATTTTTGACCCCTTATTGCAACCCATCCTTTGAAGAATTCGAAAAAGTGTATCATCTTGCCCCGGTCTCCCCTAAGGGTTTATACCAGATCACGGGTACATTTGTATCTTTATAGGCTACATTTAACCATTTGCTAAACGACCAAGATCAATGGTTTGTCAAAAAGAATTACAGTTGTTGTAGATCACAAAATAAATATTACAAATTGCGAATGGGGTGTATTTTAATGAAACATATTTTGACGTAGGCGTAACACTTTTCAATTTAGAACAATCTAAAATTGTGTTGTCTAAGTAAGGCTTAATTAACCCTTTCCCAAACGGAAAAATGGAAATAGATGAATGTAGGACAATTTGTACTTGTAAAATACCACAGAACATTATTTACGTCATTGATGCAAGGGGAGAAAACGTTACACAAGGTTGCTTTTCAATAACGAATGCACCGTGACGTTTTGGAAACGGACGTATTGACCAGTGTTTTGGCCAGGGCGTTTTGGCCACGGACGTTTTGGCAAGGGAGTTTTGACCAGGACGTTTTGGCCACGGACGTTTTGGCCTGAGTGTTTTGACCTGGACGTTTTGGCCAGGATGTTTTGGTCAGGACGTTTTGGCCACGGTCGTAATGGCCTGGACGTTTTTGACACGAACGTTTTGGCCAGAGCGTTTTGGTCAGGATGTTTTGGCCATGACTTTTTGTCCACAGACGTTTTGGCCAGAGCGTTTTGGCCAGAGCGTTTTGGCCTCGGACGTTTTAGCCACGGACGTAATGGCCTGGACGTTTTTGACACGAACGTTTTGGCCAGAGCGTTTTGGCCACGTACGTTTTGGCCGGGTTATTTTGGTCAAGACGTTACGGAGGTTTTGGCCATGATGTTTTGGCCATGGACATTTTGGCCATGGACGTTTTGGCGAGAGTGTTTGAGCCAGGACGTTTCGGCCACGGACGTTTTGGCGAGAGTGTTTGAGCCAGGACGTTTTGACAGCGGACGTTTTGACCAGAGTGTTTGAGCCAAGACGTTTTAGCCACGGACGTTTTGGCAACGGCCGTTTTGACCAGAGTGTTTGAGCCAGGACGTTTTGGCAACGGCCGTTTTGACCAGAGTGTTTGAGCCAGGACGTTTTGGCCACGTTCGTTTTGACCAGAGTGTTTGAGCCAGGACGTTTTGGCCAGGGTGTTTTGACCAGGACGTTTTGGCCACGGACGTTTTGACAAGGGTGTTTTTGCCAGGACGTTTTGGCAAGGGACGTTTTGGCGACGGACGGTTTGGCCAGAGTGTCTTGGACTGGACGTTTTCGCCACGGACGTTTTGGCCAGGGTTTTTTGACCAGGAAGTTTTGGCCAATGTGTTTTGGCCACGGAGGTTTTGGCCAGGGTGTTTTGATCAGGACGTTGTGGCAACGGAGGTTTTGACCAGGATGCTTTGACCAGGGTGTTTTGACCAGGACGTTTTGGCCACGGACGTTTTGGCCAGGGTGTTTTGACCAGGACGTTTTGGCCACGGACGTTTTGGTCACGGACGTTTTGACCAGGGTGTTTTGGCCAGGGTGTTTTGAACAGGGTGTTTTGACCAGGACTTTTTGGCCACGGACGTTTTGGCAACGGACGTTTTGGCAACGGACGTTATGGTCAGGGTGTTTTGACCAGGACGTTTTGGCCACGGACGTTTTGGCCACGGACGTTTTGGCCACGGACGTTTTGGCCACGGACGTTTTGGCCACGGACGTTTTGGCCAGGACGTATTGACGACCGACGTTTTGGCCAGCCTTATACATGTAGAAAGAACGGTCGTTTTGGCCAAAGTCAACTTATATTATGTTATTGTTTTTTATTTGCTAAATAAATGTAGCATACTTTAACCAATTCATTTAATTGATTATATATAACTACTAAACCAATTATAAGTCTATATAAATTGGATTTGGCCAAAACGCCCGTTTTCCAATAAGGCTGACCAAAACATCCTGGCTAAAACGTATGACGTACTAAATGGGTCAAAAGTTTATATAGAGCGTGCACGCTTAAATTATACGCGTATAAAATTCAACTACTCGCATAAAATTTATGCGTCGACGCGTAATTATGCGCGTCGACGCATAAAATTTACGCGAGCAGTTGAATAGATATGCGTCGACGCGTAAATTTTACGCGAGCTGGAGTAAAAAAATGTGAAACCGAGGCTGGCCAATGGGAGAGGCGGTTAGAAACCTTTACCTTTATACCATAAAATTGATGGATGAAACGAAGGATCTGATTGGTTGATAGATAAATTACGCGTCGACGCGTATATTTACGCGAGCAGTTGAAAATTTATGCGTCGACGCATAAATTTTCAACTGCTCGCGTAAATTTTATGCGTCGACGCGTAAATATACGCGTCGACGCATCAAATTTACGCGTCGACGCGTATATTTTATGCGTGCACGCTCTAAATAGACTTTTGACCCATTTGGTACGCCATATGCCGTACCGAATGGGTCAAAAGTCTAGATACCAGGTGCACCTCTAAAAAATACAGGTGCACCTGTATATTTTGAGGTGAACTTATAAATTTTATACGTGCACCTCCATTTTTTAGAGGTGGACTTGTATTTTTATAAGTTCACCTCAGAATATACAGGTGCACCTGTTTATTTATGTCAAAACGAGGCGGACCAATGAACGGAGCCGTAAGAACCGTTTCCATTTACCCTATTTGGCATATTCGATGCGGGACTACCATTTCCGTAGTAACATGTTGCCAAGTTAAACAAAATCTGATAGACCTAGATCTATACATTTTTTGAGTAGGCTATGTACCCCGACAGATTTTCTCACCTTTTTCCTAATCTATGCGTGAATCCAGACATATCCCAAGATGGGACACGTGTTTTCAAATGGGGGAAGGGGTGGGGCTCTAAATCAGCTGAAATCAGCATATTTTCTCTTAATTCTTCAGTAGATACTATATATTCTGCCTTACAATGTAAACAAATTCCACATAGGCCTAACTCGTTCATTGCTATAGCGGCGCACCAGGATTTCTTTTAGGGGTTCGAACATACGAATAATTAGGGGTGTAGTTTTCCTACTAGATCTAGATCTATTACCGTGACAATTTTGATTGAATTTCTGTATGAAAATGAAAAAAAAAGTATCAGGCAACAGAGTGGGTTCAAACGACCACCACCTCTGTATCACTGATTCTACGATAAAGTGCCTATTTTAATAAAATAGCTGTCCTTGTGCATGCATGTTAATGTTCAGGCACTGGGGTGAACATTAATTGCTTTTTTGATGACCCTGACATCGTGTCTAACTATTGAACCTGAAACACTTTGCTGAATATGAAAGTTGAATGTTGGGCACAGCACAAAGCATGCCTGATTATGCAACAATTTGCTTGTCCTCACACCATATGTCTTATTTCAAAGCCGATTTTCAATTTTGTTAGCGAACATTTGGCACTCTGAGAGGTCTCTTTTCAACAGGAATGAACTCGAGACTTAAAATCATTCAAATAGTAAGCGATTAAAGCAATTATTTGAGCAAAATACTCAAAAGAGTGTTGTCCTCATTTTATACATCAGATACGTTAGACAGATTTTAATGATACTGGAAAGTGTAATAGCAACGAAACAGTAACATATTATTGACAGAAACACAGTTGTAAATGCAGAAAGGCTGAAGAAAAAATTCTATTCTGCTTAAGCTGAATAAGTTTTGAAAAAAATGTGTCTGAAATCATAACTTTAAGAAATATAAAAAAGTATCGTCAAATACGTTAAGATGTTTTTCGTCGCTGTGCAGCAAAAGCTTCATCCCGAAGACAAAATTCCATTATAATTTCATCATGGATATGCCAGTGGTGTAAAAGCACTCTCTTACAAACAAAAATGGACAACATGTTGACTTTTATTGCCATTGTTACAGTTCGACCATCAAATACGTTAAAATCAGATACGTTAGTTAAATTTAATCATTCGATGTTCAACCCCGTCTGAATCCCACGAATTGAAAAATATCTTCGTGTCATGACGTCATGTTGTTTTGTGATTGTTCTATGAAAACTTCAAACCATATGATCAGCATAGCCTGATAGTTGCAGCGTGATTGTGTACGTGCGAAGTGTGCATGCAGTTCAATAACATCTAAAGGCTAAAAGTGTATCAATTCTCTTTGATTTTGGTGTTATTACCTCCTGCTTAACTTAATACTATACAATATAACATATATTTACATGATGATGATCGTGGCAAAAGGTGTAGTGCTTAACTTTGACACTATCATATATCTAACGTATCCGATGAAAAAATCTAACGTATTTGATGAAAAGAACATTTGTGAATTAAGTTATATTTAGCAAAACATATTACATTTCGTCTTTTACAATGTCAAATTAAATACAAAAAAATATTTTTCAATGATTAGTAATACATATACATCCGGCTATACGAGTTTATTTAAAGTCATCAAATACGTTAAATGATCTAAAATATTTTATAAAAACATATTTTTGATATACTGTGTTATGATATCTACCTACCAAAATGTAATATGACTGAATTGTTCAAATTGCATTCATTTAATAGAAGATGACAAACATTTTGAAGATCTACCTTTAATTGGAAAAAATGTTTTTGCTTCAAAATACAGTACAGCAGTTCCTGCTTTGAAAAATGCTTGATAGTTTGATTATTACTTATTATGCTATAATCTATTTTGCTAATTTCTGCGAAAAAAGTATGACCGTTCATAATTTATTAAAGTTAAGTCGTTTTTTCTCACAAAGAAGGGCATAAATTTACATGTGTATAAGCAGATGGTATACCCTAACGTATCTGACGTATGAAAAATAAGGACCTTTGGTATGCGTGATTTTTCCTGGAAATTGATGTACATTTGAGGCCCCTTTTAATTGATTAATGAACTAGACATAATAGACTATTCATTTACGAAAAAAAATATATGACTTCGAGTCTAGTTGATATTTTTCATTTTTGAACCGTTACTTTGTACATTTAACGTAGAATCAGTGGTATCCGCCACTGCTGCTGCAGCTTGTAAATTGGAATAAATCCGGTCAAAATTTTTGCCGTTTAGGAAAGGTTTTTACGAAAATTGTATTTTGATCCAAATTAGTCTCAAGTCTATTCGGCCCGAATTTTCCAGACTAATTATACATGCCTGCCACCAATTGGTTAGGTGGAAGTATTACATTTTCCCGGCATCTGTCAGATTTTGTCCACTGAACGTCCGCACTATAAACAAGGATCAAGGTGAGTTCTGATTGGTCAATAATGTAATAATATAGAATTATTTTTTCTTAATTTTAAAATTTGATATTTTGGCAAACAATTGCAGTAATTTTTTTTAAGAATTTAGAACATTTTGGCACTTCAAGAGTTATTTTTAGACATGGGTGTATATTGAGGAAAGGCCAGTCCAAATGGTTGCCCGAAGAGGGTCATGTCAAAAAGGGGCCAAAAAGTCTGTGATAAAAGGGATCATGCCATATTAAATTTGCTTGTTTTGGATGTATGAAGGATTGTTCTTGAATTTGAGGTAAGCCATAACATTTTTGCGGACTCATGGGCTGAGCTATAAGCCAAAAGGTTATAATGGTCGGCTATGGGAAACCTAATACTTCCATCTAACCAATTATTGGATCACCAAGGACAACTCTATCGAATCATACGATTCGAAAGAGTTGTCCTTGGTGATCCAATTGGCCTGCCACAACAACAACTCAACGATATCATGCAAATTAAACATCAAATATTATGCCAAAACGGGGTAAGTATTGCTGTTTTAACCCAGAACTCTCTCCTCTATAAGACTTTCTAAGTACATGTCATGATATGTGTGTTTCTCGCAGTCAGGAATGCATTGTGGACAATAAGTAATTGGTTTTCGTGTTTGACGTTTGGGAAAGGGTTTCAGACTAGCATTCCTATAATGCTTATGTACAGGCATTTGAATACTTCTTCAAGTGTTAAGATATGGGATGATATCAAAGTAAGAGGCATTCATGCATTGATGCCATACGAGCAGGATTCTTAACTTAGGTTTAAGGTAGTACGCCTCCACTGGTAATGAGATTCACAAGAAGTCAGAATTTGTTGGACATTGTTAACATTGCTACATATTGATTCGCTCGGCACAATCCTTTCAGCCAATCAAAAACGTCGTCAGCACACCTGCACTCATTCGGTGCACAGGCGTCCGTAATTTGAGCCTTGGCACCATCTAGACTATTCTTTATCACAAGGCATTTTTCTACGTTCAATCTGATCGCCACCCCTCTCTCACAAAATACGGTGGAACTTTTTCAAATTAACAGATAATCTGTCCAATCTTTCGTTAACCGAGAGCCAACATAATTTTCTTCAAAGAAAATGCAATTGCTTGGGGGTGGGTAACGAAGTCTGACTGCTACAATGGCTCAAAGTTGAAATTTCCAACGAGGTTTTGCTTCATAGACACTGACGTTCAGTCGATTTCAAGATATGAACACGCTTGAGATCAAATAGAACGACATTCTAAGTGCGTGAACACCTTAAGCAAGTTTAAATCAAACACTGACCTGTCACAGTCGTCTTCTACAAACGCAAACAACTGAGAATTCGGTGATTTTGAGGTTTGTTGTCAAATTTTCAAAAGGAAACTGCCAATCTGGGTCAGATGTAACGATGGGTAATTTCGTTGGATAATCGATGCCACGTTTTTGTTGACGTAATTAGCGGCGAATGATTTTATTGGCCGAGTATCGTTTTGACAGTCTCGCGCGAGATTGGTACTCAATTTCTATAGCTATTTTTAAACAGTTTCATGATGTAAGAGCGGGAACCAGAGGGTATTTAAACATTTAGCTTACGGAGACAAAGGAAAGTTAGAAAAGTTCGCTCATGTTATTTTTTCAGCAGTAAAGAGAAGATTATAAGAATGTAGATTATTTAAAACACATTTAGTCAAGCTAGTGGCGCTAGCGATAGTAGTGGTGCCTCGATTTTCGGGGGAATGTACGAACAAGTTAACAGAAACGAGTCGACCAATGAAATTATTTGTCGCCAATTACGTCATCTTTTCAAGATGTCTACTTTTATGTCAATACTCGAGCTGAACGGGAAAATCGTGAAATGTTTGATTCTAAGCCATTAGAGAAGACGAATGTGGCAGGTTAGTGTTATATTTAGACTTGCGTTTGGTGTCCATGTAGATTAAAGGGCGCTCTGTTCGATCTCAAGCATGCTCATATCTTGAAATCGACTGAACGTCAGAGTGTCCATGAAGCAAAACCTCGATGGAAATTTCAACTTTGAGCCATTGTAGCAGTCAGACTTCGTTACCCACCCCCAAACAATTGCATTTTCTTTGAAGAAAATTATGTTGGCTCTCGGTTAACGAAAGATTGGACAGATTATCTGTTAATTTGAAAAAGTTCCACCGTATTTTGTGAGAGAGGGGTGGCGATCAGATTGAACGTAGAAAAATGCCTTGTGATAAAGAATAGTCTAGATGGTGCCAAGGCTCAAATTACGGACGCCTGTGATTCGGTGGAGGTGAAACCTTCGGTCTTTTTCGTTGAAGCATTACCAACTTTCAGCATTAATATCTCGACGACTACGCCTGGTTATTAAAAATGCGTTGGTAGTTAGAAAGTTTAAATAACATTCTTTAAAGAAAGAATTTGGTTTATGAATATTAACGATGGATTTTTTAAATAATCTGCCTCAAAGTTGGTATCCCGTAACGATAAAGACCGAGGAAGTACCCTCGATGAAAAAATGAAAGTGAGGCTATGACGTCATGCCGACTGATTCAATAGGACATGTTTTGGAGACATCTAAAATTCAACGTTTGAATGTTCCAATGCTGAATATAATATTTACGACTGTCGACGAACATCACCCAAATGACTGCGACAGCGCATGAATTTCATTAGGGGATGGACTAGGGGAGATTTGGTATAACTCGGACACAAAACGTAGTCTCTGACAGGACACGATGGATATCTCACGCTCTCGGATGGACAAGCTTCTGAATCAACAACGAAAACAATAAAGTATTCCAATTCTAAACTAATTTCATAGGCTAAAACAGTTAAATAAAGCCAAGGCAGATAATTTTACGAAATAAAGTATACTACCAGAGTAAGGTAAACTCGGACATTGAACAGGGAATCTTGGGCGCAACTGTTGTTTTAACACATTACAAAACGGTTAAGTTTTGCACACTGCTCCAATTTGAAAGCTGTTGCAGTCGACATCATTTATGTTGCTAATTCGCGCATGAAAATCGGAGAAAACCTTAGTGTCCGAGTTTAAAATAGCTGAATACGATTTTACGTCGGGTAAAGTCGGACACTACGTCACAGAAATGAATAAACTTCCCCACACGTCACGATACATGTCACGTGGTGTCATCTATTCATCTGTATCCGATTGATGACGCGTTATACCGATAAATACAGCTGATTTTGGGAAATATTTAATAAAGACTCTTTATTTTTAAAGAGAAGCATCTGGCTGTCCGAGATTACCAACATGTCTGAGAAATCCCGAATCTCCCCTATGGTACTTTTAAAAACACTGTTAAGGTCTTCCTTTTGTACAATATTGTGTGAACATACACAATATATAATACTATTATGATTTGTAAACTTTCATTCCAAGTTAATGATTTTTGAGGATTGTTCCTCTTCAGCTTCTCTCTTCAGCCCTGGTAAAGGACTAGAATTTTTTGTTGTACAGTACATTCAGTCTGGCAGTGCTATTATTCAGACAGGAATCTACTTAACGTTCATGAAACATATTGGTGGCAATGCCCATATTCGGAGTAAACTCCGAGATCTATACATTGAAAGGCATCATAGCCAGTAATTCAATTTAACTTCTGTTATTTTTTCAGGCATGGAAGCACTCATCAAATCACAGCCTTTGATCTGTCAATCTGTACATCCTGCGTTACCACTGCTACACCAAATCATTTATTCTTCGGATGAGTTGATGAACAATTAGCAACAGCAGCGATAGGCAGCATAACAAACCATAAACAATGAAGTTTGATAGTCTTAGAACACATTTGTTACTTTTGATAAAGCTGGATGAAAGAGTCGGTGCAGAATTTGTCACCTAGGGACCACTGTCCAGGGCTAGGAAAAAGAAATTTTGAGAAAATTTAGACTTGGAAAATATTGAAGGTGATATAACATGCTTGTCATCTCAATAGAATCTGAGGGATAATAATAGCCTCTATGATGGTTGAAGAAAACTTAGACGGTATTGTTATAGCTGTGAAAACTTTTTTACAAATAACAATTAATTTGACCGGTAAGAAAATGTTGTAACAAAACGTTATCGGCTAGAAGAGATTTGAAGTTAAGACACTCGATCAGACATAAACATCTTTAATCTATTTTAGGAGATCTTTCAAATATCAGTGTTGAATTGTGGCTAAATGGGCATATTCCCCCATGAGCATCCATTTTAACCCATTCGCACACATAGATGCTTTTTGATCACCCACAAGATAAAGGCTGTGGAAAACTCTTTGGAATATAAAGAAATTGCTTGCAATCAAGCAATTTCTTCATTAGCCACAATGTTTTCTACCCTGAACTACCAATGCAAAAAATATATAGAATTTCGTTCACTCAAAATTGTTGTCTGCAACATATTTCAAATTGTTATGGTCCATAAGCTTTCTGTCTGGTAATGGGTTAGAAAATCCTTCACCATTGACCCACACAATAAGAAGGACTGGAGACAGGGAGTGAGAACAGCCATGCGTGCAGCTAGCCAGCTACCTGGAAAGGAGCCCACTGATGTGGACAGTGCTTCTACACCAGCACGTTAAATATGAAACCCGGGAGTGAGTGAGTGAGTTCACAGATTTTCGCAAAGACATTCAAATATTAATAATTTAAAAGAAAATCAAAAAGACTATCAATCCACTACAAATGGAAGTATCATTTTAGATCTGTAATATGTCATATTGTAAAGTAAAAATTTAATAGTCAGAATCTATTTATTATGCATGCTATTTCTTTAACCCTTTCCCAAACAACACTTTTTAATGGTACCCCAATTTGAAAGCTGGTGTAGATGACAAAAGGGGTGTTGTAAAAGATAGAATTTGTGTACAATACAACATGGAAAATATTGATACAAAAGGAGAAACTGCTTCTTTTGTTTCAATGTTTTCCCGAGCCATTTCTTTTAGGGACATTAAAACCAGGTCTTTTTTGGGAAAGGGTTAACAACAAATTCATCATTGGGACAAGGGCCAACCCATTGGCTTAAAAATGCTCACTGGAACGTATTGTTTTTAATTGGACGTCCGAAAGGACGTACAATTCTTATAACCACTTCTCGACAGGCGAAATGAGTTTTCATTACCAAAAAACCCTTTCTCAGACTCAATTGCCAGTTGACCAAAATTCAAAACAGATTTTGCAACCATACAGGAAAACTGTCGTATCTTTTCCTTCTTTCTATGTGTTCTCTAACAAACACTATAAGATTCATTTGCCGATTCAATTCATGCCACGTCTTAACCAACTTTACGATCTTTTTTCGATTTAACCATTTTGTTGTAGTGATTTGACTTTCGTATCGTTATATTGTGTAAAGGGTAACATCTTTAGAAAGCGATACATGCAAACACTATGTTTATAAAGTAAACAAACGCCTTATATCATCATCAGCAGCGATAGCTCAAATGGGAAAGGATTAACCTCGCAACCTTTTTTAGTATGAAATTTGGAACGCCGTTGGTTCGAAACCTGTTCGGATTATTTTTTCTGTATAACGTTTGTTAAAAAGTTTGTTTTTCTTGATGTCTTTACTGAAAACAGACATTTTAGGATGATTACTCAGTTTAATGAACGTATTATGTATGATCGATTCTTTTTCTTTGATCATTGTTGTTTAAGTCTTTGACATATTTAAAGGAACGGGGTTTCCACGAGACGTATTTTGGAAACAGGGTTTTCAAATTGATTCTCAGGGAGTGAGTTCATTTTGCAACTCGGGTTCGACTCGATGGCAAATCGGGGTTCCATCTGAACAGCCTCAGATGAGACGCTAGTGATATCCACCTATTCAGAAAAATAGTTGCTCTTAAGGGCGGTTTACACGGTCTGCTTTAGCATATCTGCTTTAGCATGTATGTTTTTAGCACACATGTTTTTTGCGTTCACACGGTATGTTTTAGCACATGTGCTTTTGGTGGAAGTAGCTGACCTAGGTCAAACAGTTCACTGGTCAGTTGTAGAATGCAGGATAGTGAAATATTATACCTTATGTGCTTTTATCCTTTTTGCTATCACAAAACATTGCTGAGAAAAGAGGCAGTGAATCGAAACCAATTTTCCATTGCGTAGCCTACTCTGATCTTAAACATAAGTGTATGTTAAAGTTCACTGGTTTAGCATGACAAATTCCTCTCTTGTCTCAATGTTTTGCCTTTCTATTTCTACAGGAGACGTCAAGATCAGGTCTTGTTTGCGAAAGGATTAATACAAATCAAATTACAATAGTTTGCATAATCTTGAGATTCCCCATCACAAAGATGTCAAAGATAGAAGTTAAAATCTAGATCAGACTATGACGAGAGTCATGCTTTACTATAGTCAAAATCAGACTGACTAACATTAGTATTTTTGCAGATTATTAAATTTTATTATCATTATTAACAAATAATATGAAATGAAAAATTGAAATTTTTGATATCTTTTTGATCAAACATGTTTGTATAAAGACCATATTTTTAAAGTCTGATCTAAACCTTGTCTTTTATATTCATCAAAAGATACTATTTAAGGTAAAGATCAGCATGATATCATGATCAGTTTCATTACAGAGTATCAAAATTTAATTTTAAAAAAGAACTATTATTGTACTAAATTCAAAAAAGAAATTATGGTTAGGTATAGTGGACGAGAATTGACCTGGCAGAGCATTTCATTCGATTAGCATGGGCTGCTCTGCCAGGTCATTTATTGTGAGGTATAATAATAAAAGATCATCATTTTAACCCATTAACACACAGTGCTCTTTTTTCACCCTACAAGATGATGGCTTTGGAAAACATTGTGGAAAATGAAGAAATTGCTTGTGGCAAGCAATTTCTTCATTTCCCACAATATTTTCCGTACAAAAAGACCAAAAAGTGTAAAACTTCATTTAATTTAAATCGTTGCTTGCCACATCTTTGAATTTGAACAAGTCTAGAATTTTGTCGTTTGGTAATGGGTTAATAGTTACCTATAGAGATTCTGTGGGTTTATCATGATTAATGAGGGGGCTGACCAGTGTTTGTTTATTTTACCGGTCATATCTCTGGAATTAGAGATCTGATTGGTCAATTTCCGTCTGCTTTTTCATTAGAAATAGAGCATGCTCTAAAACGTCTGCTTTAGCAGATATGCTAGCAGAAAGCCCATTATCTGGGGTTCACACGGTATGTTTTAGCACATCTGCTAAAGCATATATGCTAAAGCAGACCGTGTAAACCCCCCTTTACGAGTTTTATTTTTTTTTTCTCCAGCATCTGTATCACTGATATTCGACAGTATCATGACCTATTTACATACTGATCAATGATCATGACAACAATGATTATTACTAGTCTATGATCGAGTGACAGCGATCTGTATTCATCACGTTTAAGTGCACCGTTTACGTGTATTGTACTAAGAAGATTAAGCAATGGGTCTGCAACAATGACAATGGAACATAGATGATCGTATGAATATGTGTACAGATATGGACATTGCTATTCTCAAATTTTCGTTGATAATGATATGAAGATTTAAATTGCGTATTGTACTCCACTGCCATATTCCCGACGGCACGTTCCCAATTTCTTCTTTGTACGCACATCTGTAGATGTAAGGATGTTGCGGTAGTACTGGTATGAGGAATCCATGGTTAGGTGCTCCAATTCATCTAGTATTTAGTTTCAGGAAAAGAGTGTATTTGAATTTGTTTTGTAACCACAACCAGGGGAAACTGCTGCAGTGTTTCTTTTCTTTTTTTTTTACTCTAAACACAAATAAAAATCAAAGTGCCTGGAGCACTATATTTAGACGTCTCTGATTGATTGAGCGGAATTGTATGTAAATGATCGGCGTTTCATTACTTTATGTCGTTGAATTTGTGTTTAGATCGATTCTAAATCACTGCGGTCGTTTTATCCCTAACAATGGTGGAGATAAAAGTCGAAAAGAAGATGATAAAAAAGAACAATGTCTGAGTAGAATTCGAACCCAGGGCCTTCCAGATATAGACATGTGTAAAGAGTACAAGGTGAGTGCTCTGCCAAGTGAGCTATCGCGGCTTTCATTTATGTGGCGCGTTGGCTTACATTTTGAATAAATTGCTTTGTATCGTCCTTTATAAAATCAACGAAAGGTGTAACTGACGACAATACTCATAGTTAACCGAAACAAGAAGACAAAAGTGCTAATCACATGACCTTAATTGAATTGGGTAATCAAATTAATAGTGATTATTCATAGAGACAAATCAGTTGTCTTGAAACGGCAATCAAATCATTTGAAGCCTGAGAAGGGTTTTCTGGTAATAAAGCCGATTTCGTATGTCCGAAACCGATCTTATAGAATTAAACACTGAAGAATGAATAAAATATCTTTCGTTCATGTAAAATCCCGCTCAATCAATCAGAGACGTCCAATTACAGTGCTCTCAGCACTTTGATTTTACTTATGTCCTTCCATCTGTCTGTCCGTCTGGCTTTGGAAAACATTGTGGAATATGAAGAAATTGCAAGCAATTTCTTCATCTCCCACAATGTTTTCTTTCATGAAAGCAGAACACATCTTAAAATATGATTTTCTTAAAGTTGTTGTCTGCAACATCTTCAAATACGGAAAAGTCTGAATTTTTGCCATTTGGGAATGGGTCAAACTTCCATTCAATAAGTCAATTTAGAAAAAAGGTGTTAATGGTATTTAACAGACATGGATTTTAACAGTGTTGAGTCTAGAGGGGGCCATGGCCAAAATGGCCCCCTAAAATCTCAAATGACCCCACTGAGAATGAAGCATGAGTCAAATAACGGTAGCAAAGTGATTTATGGTTCTTTCAAAATGCTATGCATAAGGGCCGCCATTTCCCAAGATCCCAGGTCATTTATATGATCAATAAATTCATTAGAATTCATAAGAACTAGACGGATCATAATCAAATGTTTTTACGCCCTCGTATGGAAAGATCAGGGGCATATTGAATTACAAGTGTCTGTCTGTCCGAAAACTCAGTCATTTGAGGGCATTGGTGTGTTTCAGTCACATCTTGTTTCACATTAGAATAAGTACAATGAATTTGAAATTCCTTAAGTCCACCTGTAACGAGATTCATGTGACGTCACAATTTGTTGGACATTGTTAACATTAAATTTTGTTACATACCTGACCTGTTAAGGCGACATCATGAAATTTGATGTTGGAATTTTCCAATGCCAAATGTTGAAGACAATGCCTGAATAATTCCGACATGGCATGAATCTCATTAAGGGTGGACTACCTTAACAGTAACATCCTCATAGCTCAGTAAGGTAAGAGTCTTATCAATCAAGGGGGTGTGAGTTTTAAATTCATTTGTCTCTCATCTATGTATGAAACACTTCTGATTAAAAAAGACTGTGTTTGTTGCAACTTGTTTTTAGCTCGACTTTTCGAAGAAAATGAGAGCTTATACTGTCACCCGGGCGTCGGCGTTGGCGTCGGCGTTGGAACCAAGGTTAAAGTTTTTTCAAACATCAATAACTTCCAGACTATCAAAGGGATTCAACCCAAACTTGGTATACTTATTCACCATCACATCCTCTACCTTACTATCAGGGCCCATGACCCTGGGACCACTCTATTTAGAGTTATGCCCCCTTTATACTAAGCAACTTAGAAAGTCGAGCGCACTGTCTTCGGACAGCTCTTGTTGTGTCTAACTAGTGCTATAGAGAAAAAAATGTCATGAGCAGGGTTCTTGGAAAATTGTCTTTAGTTTATTGCATCTACTAGGACTACCTGAATACTATGTTCCCAAATCAGCTTGTACCCAAGTGCAGCCTGATCAGAGAGCAATGATACTTCCTGATAGTTGCTACAAGTAATGAAGAAGCAAGAAGAGATCGAAATGGATCTTGATCAGACTTGGTATATGCACCGGCTGTACTAAATTCTTGTTGATCACAAATATGTTCACCTGTTCCCAAGGCTTGAAGCAACAACATATTAGACCAGTTTAACCCTTTCCCAAATGACAAAATTTTGGGGTGTTCAAATTTGAGAGCTGCTGCAAACAACAAAATATGTTATGATAAAGATGGGATTTGTGTACAATATAACATAGACAATATTGAGACAAAAGGAGAAAATGCTGGTTTCATTTGTCCCAAGAATACTAGTTGATCTGAGTCAACATGGCTTTCCAACTGACTTAACCCTTTCCCAAACAACATAATTTTGGGGTTGTCCTTTTTAAAAGCTGCTGCAGATAACAAAATTACTGTTAAAAAGTGGGGGCTTTGTGTACAGTAAAGCACAGAAAATATAGAGACAAAAGAAGAAACTGCTGGTTATCAGCAGTTTCTTCTTTTGTCTCAATGTTTTCTTTCCCAAGCCTTTTCTTTCTTTTTTGTCAAAACAAGGTCTTGTTTGGGAAAGGGTTAACTCCAAGACAATATGGTAGTTTAACCACAACAATCTTGTTTAACCCTTTCCAAAATGACAAAATTTTAGGGTGGTCCAATCGGAAAGCTGCTACAGATGACAAAATGGATGTTGATAAAGATCAGATTTTTGTATGATAGAGCTGAAAAAATATTGAGGCAAAAGGAGAAACTGCTTGTTATTAACAGTTTCTTCATTTGTCTCAACGTTTCCCCAAGCCATTTCTGTTAAGGAATTCAAAACCAAGCCCCGGTTTCTCGAAAAAAAAAAACTGAAGTAAATTCTCATGAGAACATGCTCAACTTCAAAGGAATACTCTCCTACCTTGGAGGGTATTCGATTGAAGATCACGTGAATTTTGTGCGATTTGAGCACAATGCTCAGATTTGAGCATGAGAACGTACTTAAGTTTAACGACAACAATGCTGTTTTACTGGAGTGATATTGAGCGACTGGTGCATCTAACCAACTCAATATTTTAGTTTAACGGCAACAATGCTGTTTTACTTGTGTGATATCGAGCGGCTGGTGCATCTAACCAAGTCAATATGGTAGATTAACAACAACAATGCTGTTTTACTGGAGTAATATTGAGCGTTGGTGCATCTAACCAAGTCAATATGGTAGTTTAACGACATCAATGCTGTTTTACCGGAGTGATGTTGAGCGGCTGGTGTATCTAACCAAGTCAATATGGTAGTTTAACAACAACAATGCTGTTCTAATCGAATAAAATCAAGTGGTTGGTGCATCTAACCAAGTCAATATGGTAGTTTAACTACAACAATACTGTTTTACTGGAGTGAAATCAAGTGGTTGGTGCATCTAACCAAGTCAATATGGTAGTTTAACTACAACAATACTGTTTTACTGGAGTGATATTGAGCGGCTGGTGCAGCTAACCAAGTCAATACGGTAGTTTAACGACTACAATGCTGTTTTACTTGTGTGATATCGAGCAGCTGGTGCATCTAACCAAGTCAATATGGTAGTTTAACGACATCAATGCTGTTTTACCGGAGTGATGTTGAGCGGCTGGTGCATCTAACCAAGTGAATATGGTAGTTTAACGACAACAATGCTGTTCTAATCGAATGAAATCAAGTGGCTGGTGCATCTAACCAAGTCAATATGGTAGTTTTACTACAACAATGCTGTTTTATTTGAGTGATGCTGAGCTGCTGGTGCATCTAACCAAGTCAATATGGTAGTTTAACAACAACAATACTGTTTCACTTGTGTGATATTGAGCGGCTGGTGCAGCTAACCAAGTCAATACGGTAGTTTAACGACTACAATGCTGTTTTACTTGTGTGATATCGAGCAGCTGGTGCATCTAACCAAGTCAATATGGTAGTTTAACGACAACAATGCTGTTTTACTGGAGTAATATTGAGCGGCTGGTGCAGCTTACCAAGTCAATATGGTAGTTTAACGACTACAATGCTGTTTTACTTGTGTGATATCGAGCAGCTGGTGCATCTAACCAAGTCAATATGGTAGTTTAACGACATCAATGCTGTTTTACTGGAGTGATGTTGAGCGACTTGTGCATCTAACCAAGTGAATATGGTAGTTTAACGACAACAATGCTGTTTTACTTGAGTGATATTGTGCGGCTGGTGCATTTTACCAAGTCAATGACAATGCAATAGAATAATCCTTAAAATAAGATTGACTTTTTTTGTCAAGACTACTGAATAAGATTTGTAGAAAACATTAAAGAAATGGAAAAAATTAAGAAAATACAGATAGAATTTAGATTAAACTCCATATTTAGCAAGGACCCTTTTGCGTTAAGTTTTATCTTGTGCCATGTTCTTTCCCGAAGGCACATGGCACATGCGCAAGCAGGGTGCCCACTGGTCAGGGAAAAGTCAGTGAAATTTGTATTTTCTTCAAGGTCAGGGAAAAGTCAGGGAATTTTGAAAAATGGTCAGGGAAATCTGAAAAGCTTAAAAAGTCAGGGAAAAGTCAGGGAATTTTGAAATTTTCTTTTGTCCAAACAAAACAAATAGAAAAAAATGAAAAAAAGTAAAACAGATAATCATAGCTATGGCATTTTTCAGGTTTTAATTAACAATCCAGTTCTTCTTTTATACATGACTCTGCACTTATCATTTTAGATTAAGGCTTAACATTTGAAATGGATCTTCTATTGAAATCTAATGCTCTTATGGCTAAATCTGTAAGCAAGAGAAAAGTAGCTGACAGTGAAGAGAAGAATATTGAACATCTTCAGAGGAGGTTGAAGAAATATTGATACTAAGAGGTTAGTTACATTATGTGGATTAATACTTGTACAGCTGCAAGGACTGTGCACCGTTTGGTTTTAATTGCCTTTGAGTTTGATGATGAGTGTAACAATATTTAGGTCATAATGCCATCTCCTTCCAAATCACTTAGATTATAATTACCATTGTTTTCTTTCAGTGACATTTTGATGTCAAGTGAATAAAAGCCCTCAAATATATCCATTATCACAAGTTTCCTACAAACATTCATTAGTTGCACTTTAAGAGAGTAGTTGCACTTGTACCTGGTTGATAAAGAATCAATTTTAGCACAAAGCTGGTTTTAAAATGCTCTAAAATTGCAACACTTGAGCATGCAGTATGTAAAAAATGTACATTAAATTGTGCTTATAACAAACTGTTCACACATGCACAGTGGTATTCATTTTTGTCCATAAAATGAATGAAAAGAACTACTGAACATAATGCATTTTAAGTGAAAATGAATGTGAAAGGCTATCAATGCAGGAAATTTTGATTGGAATGTATCTAGATAAGTAAGGACCTTATTAATTGGTCAGTGAATATTTAAGATGGAAAAAGGTTGGAGTGGAAGCAAATCTGTCCTTTAAACACCTTTCATGAGAATGATGCTCACAGAAAGTTGTTTGAAACAGTTTATGTAAGACAAAGACTGAAGAAGTATTTCTTATTTTCTCTTATGTAAAGAGGTGCACATTTTAAAGCTCTAGTCATAACTTCAGCCATAAGTATTAACATTTCAACTGTTGTCAAAGCAAGTGTTTTTAACTGTTTCAAGCAGGACAAATGAACTTTTTCTTTTCATCATGTTTAAAATGTTTAGCATTTTAAGGATTCTACTAATACATGTAAGTTCAACCATCACATTTGAATTGTTATTGTAAGAAATGGAAATAAATAGGGGATTGATCAGACAGCTTTAGTGGGAAATGAGGCCATTTCGCGTGAAAAAAGGTCAGGGAAAAATGAATTTTGGTCAGGGAAAAGTCAGTGAAAAGTCAGGGAATTTTATTCCAGATGAAGGGTGGGCACCCTGGCAAGCTTAGACGCAAACTTGTGTTCTGATTCCAATTGAATAATTGAATGGGGGCTAATGCCTAACTGCTATTCATGGTCATAGCGTTGCAGCTTGAGCACATAACCATGGATTCCTGTCGTTTCTCTCATAAGTATTACTACAACATCCTTTTGGAGTCTCTGAAACTACTTTGTGTATTAAGATCAATTGCTTAATTGAATTGGGGTTAAAGCCTAACAGCTATGCATAGTCATACCATTGCAGCTTGGGCACCTTACCATGAATTCTTGTCTTTTTTTTTAAAGTACTACCGCAACAACCTTTTTGCAACTCGTAGGAGACAAATGGCATTTAGGACATTTGCTATGGCTTCGCATTCAAAGCCAATGAGATTCAGACTTTCTACCGACTGCGCTATGGCCACAGCATGTAAATTAATAAACAAAAAGTAGTTTACGGATTGATAGCCAGACTCAGTTAGCGCATGCTTTGAAAGGCTTCCGGATAGAAAATGGTACAATAAAACATAGATTCGTGTGTTTATATCATATGTCTGAAGCAGTTTTATGTTAATATGATTTAAGATTGGCTTTCAATGCAGATTAAGAATCCATAATGAATATTTTAAATGTCATAAGCATTTTCCATGTGCAGAAAAAGTGAATGCGAATTGCATAATAAAGCTGATCATGTATAAGATTGGTTTAAATATAATCCAACAGATTGGTATGTTAGTTATCTATTGTTTTTCTATGCACTATCTGCCCCTGTGCAAGTGCTATGAAAATCCCCATCATTTTATTATGCTCCCCGAAAAAATTTCGGGGGAGCATATAGTCGCCACGCTGTCCTTCCGTCCGTCCGTCCGTCCGTCCTTCCGTCGGTCCGTCCACAGCCAGATCTCAGCAACCCTTGGTCCAAATTCAATGAAACTTCTCAGGTGAACTCCTGGGGTCAATCCCTTGGGACCTTTTTCTCCGTTTCTTAATTTGAGGCTGCGTCATGGAAAAAGGGGCCTTTATGTAAAAATTAGTTTTCTTCTAATTTCTCTTCATCTAATCGGCAGAATTTAATGAAATTTTGTACTAATGTGATGAATGAGATTTTCTAGACTATATTCTATAAATAATGTGTATACAAAAAATCTGTCATAGGAAAAGGGGGCTTAATGTATGATAGTTTTTTTGTGACAAACACTTATTCGGGGAGCATAATCCGTCTATGACGGCTCTTGTTGTCTTTCCAGTGGTATCTTTTCAAAGATTTGTGGCTCATCATTTGGTCTTTAAAAAAATGGCAACACTTTTCTAAAAGAAATTTATATGAATGAAGTTCAAAACTTTATAGCATTGCTAGACCTGTGGGCCCATTGTACAAAATCGATGGTATGTCTAATATTGTAAGCATGGTAGTAAAATACTTGGTGCGAAATAGTTAGGGTACGAATCACTCGTAGTTCATATCAAATTCGAATCGGGTGTAGATCGATGCAGTTTTTAATTAAAATAAATGTGAAAGAATAATATTAATAGAAGGAATAAATTGAACATTAATTTTCTCTCTTTTTTTTAATGTTTATCTTCAATTAATTTGATCTAAGGATCGCTGCAGAACAACTGTCCCGCAGACAGGCGCCGCTAAATGGAGCGGAAAACCAAAACAAGATAAGAAAAAAATTATAGATCTATAATTGAATCTAGATCTAGTTTTAAATTTTGAAATTTATTAAATAGTAGGGAGTTACAAATCAATTATAAATCTTTTTATCTCTATTTAGTCTCCTAAAGAAATCGACAAAATGTTGGATATAACGTACATTCTGATTGGATGAAACAGGTGCGCTTGTATTTTTTATAAAACGAGGCTAAAAATACGGGTGCACCTACAAAATATACGGGTGCACCTGTATTCTCCGAGGTGAACTTATAAATAATACAAGTGCACCTCTAAAAAATACAGGTGCACCTGTATATTTTGAGGTGAACTTATAAATTTTATACGTGCACCTGTATTTTTTAGAGGTGCACCTGGTATCTAGACTTTTGACCCATTTGGTACGCCATAAACAACGGCGATAAAGTCGTACAATCACTAGGCCTTTATACCAACAATTATAGGGTAAGGTGGGGCAAAACGCCCCTCGGGGTAAAACGCCCCCCATCGATTTCTAGGAAATGCCAATATTTATAACAAACTTATAACATTAATATGATTGTAAAAAGTGAGTAGATTATCTGACAGAAAAGTTTTAGCTCTAACATTAGTCAATAAGAAAATATTTTGCAAAAATCTTTTTCGGGCCATTTCTTATTATTTCCTGCTGCCATTTATTTCGTGTTACATCGGACATTGCTATATTTTATCTGGCATACATTACATATATCTATAGCACATTAC
The DNA here is from genome assembly GCA_963680895.1 of Fragum sueziense. Taxonomy (NCBI): domain Eukaryota; kingdom Metazoa; phylum Mollusca; class Bivalvia; order Cardiida; family Cardiidae; genus Fragum; species Fragum sueziense. Next base: position 34,792,363 of record OY804603.1, read on the forward strand.
ATTGTTGTTTTATTGAAACAGAAACATTTTGTAAAATATTTGGTGTATTTGGAATATTTTGATAAATGGTGAAATGGTCACTTTGGGGTAAAACGCCCCAGTCTCATGGGGCGTGATCGTAGACCATTCGGCCGTTTCCGATCTATACGGACCAAACGTTACGAAGGAGAAAATCTGCCGCCGAATGATTACGGCAACGCCCGAAAAATACCGACGTCTTGTAAATTTCTATTATATGTATTCTTTTAAATCTTTTAACCTTGATACACATTTGTATGCCTTCTACTTTCTATGTGTGTTCATTATTTTTGTTTATCAAGCGAATAACATCAAAAGAGTGTTAGTCACTGGATCAAAAGTTACATGGTCGAAATCTTTGTTATCCCACGTACTCGACCGTAAAATAAAAAATTGACCACGAAGAACACCCGATAGATATTGATTTCAAGCATAAGAGCTATTTTCAGTCAACTTAAAATGAATAAATTTGAAGCATGGGACAAAACGCCCCAGGGGCGTTTTACCCCACCGGGAGGGGCGTTTTGCCCCAGGTGTGGGGCAAAACGCCGCTTTTGAAAAATTATTATTTTTGCCTATAAAATGCATATTTCAATTCACAAAGCCAAAATCACGCGTCATAATGTTCAGCTGGCTCTAAGCTTTGTAACACTGCAAAAAATACATCTATATCGCCATTCGTTTTGAAGATAATGACCAAAAACAATTTGGGGGGCGTTTTGCCCCACCTTACCCTACAGCGATCATATGGAAAATAGAGGAAATATTGATAACTAGTACACATACTTTCTCCTTTTGCCTAAATATTTTTGTAATCTATTGTATACGAATAATATAATTTTCAACGTCCATTTATTCATCAGTTTGCAATTATCTTTTGCGACTTTTTTTCTTCAAAACAGCGATCAAAATAACTTGTTCCATAATATACCATGAATATTTCTTTGTGGAATAATATAATTTTCAACGTACATTTTGTCAATAGTTTGCAATTATCTTTTGCGACTTTTTTCTCCAAAACAGCGATCGAAATAACTTCCATAACATGGATATTTCTTTGTGGGGAAGCATTATTTTTAGTTGTCTGAACCTTTCCAGTGGATCAACTTGAACTATTGCTGCTCGGAAAGGGGTTAAAAAGTCCAAATAGGAAAATGTTAGAGACGAGAGGGACCAGATAATTTCTGTACCGAATATTGTTGATTAAATGAAAAAAAGTGGAAGAGCTTGGCATACAGTATGTTCTAGAATATCATTTTAACATGCGATCTTTGCCCACGATGTAGACATTTTTCCAAAAAAAAAATGACATCTCCAATAGAGAATACTAAATGAAAAAGATTGAGGGAAAGGAAAAAGAAACATGCTTATGACCATTTCTTTCCCTTTAAGCATACCATTATTGCTGTCACTGTTTTACAAAATGGTGGTCAAATTTGAAACCTGCTACAAATGAAAAAAGACGTTACTGATGAAAAGAGATGTCTACAATATAGTACAGAATAGGCTATATTGAGATTGTTAGACTATCATTATTTCTTCTTTTGTTTCGATATTTTCCCAAACCTATTCTAGGACGTAAAAATCTTAGTTTGTTTGGAATAATGCGAGTCGAGTAAAATGCTTTTAATTGTTTTCATATCAAACAAAGGAAACTGTATATTAAGAAGAAAATGTCTATAGATAATCTATTCTACAATTTTAAGTTACATCACAAATCTATAAGCGAATGAACATTTCTTTTATTATTGTTTTTATGAAAGATAAGAAAAAATGAAAGTGTCCAGTAATCTTAGTTGTGATTGTGTAACAATAGGCATATCACAAACTTCTCAAGCTGTGCACGAGTAACTTGTCTCAGTTTTGGATAAAGACCTTCAAGGGACATTTCATTCTGATTTCAATCTTTAAAGGTGTGTCTTGATGCAAATATTGGTTATTCTTATGCGTAGAAATGTCATCGGTTATTGGAAGTTATTATTAATAAGCGAAAAAAGACCTTTAAAGTTGAGACAGAAATGACAAATTCCATATAAATCTGAACTGTTGTCCACAACAATTTGTCTAATCTTAGCACAAAAATATAACGTAAACGATGCAATATCTTGGCTTTAAATTTTCAGAATTTCCATGAGAAAATATTGTCTTTCAGAAAGAAATAAAAGTAAAATATGAAAAAAATAAATGTTAAATGTCAACAATAGCTCTGACAATTTTCAAAAGTAAGACATGGTAGTAATACTATTTCTTTTTATTGAGTATCTGTTGTTTTTCCATTGCTTTTCTGTATTTGCCCTATCGTTTTCTATTATGGTGGACAGTTTGTACTACCAAGATTGTACGGCCGGATTTAGATTGCGCAATCGCCATATCTATTTTTAGTAATTTACCTGTTCAGACGATAAGTCCTATTCGGGCGACGTCGTAAACATTCGGCGGTGGAACGTTCCACCGCCGAATGTTTACGGCGTCGCCCGGATAGGTTCGGATGCGTAACGAATGTTTACGACATCGCACAGAAAATTCCGACAACGCGCGAATCTCATTAGGGATGAACTACATTCAGCTGATCATAATATTTGTCTGTCGATGCCGCCAAAACAAGGTGTTGTTTGGGAAAGGGTTAACAGACAAGATGAGTGGGTCGATGTATACTTGAGCGATCAAGATTGAAAAAGGATTAATGACTCCATATCTTAATCCTTTCCCAAACAACGTCTAGTTTTGGCGTCCCTGATTACCTAATAGAAGTTAGAAAAAAAGAAACATTGAGGCAAAAGACGAAAATGCTGATAAGCAGCATTATTTCATTTTGCCCAGATGTTTTCTACGCTACTTTTTTTTAATAAATCTGGATCACTATAACTTTATTTGACGTTTGCACCTGTTTTCCATTTTGACAAATCTAAAATAGTACCACTCGGGAAAGGAATTATGGCCCAATATCTTAAAACAAAAACAAACAGCTTTATTCTTTAGTGATGGTGGAATTTGGATCAAATTGTACAAATACAAATGTATTAACCCCTAAAGTCCTTTAAATCAGAGTTGGCAAATATTTAGGTAAGATCCAGAAAAAGGGTTTCATACGTAATTATATCATGACATTTTAGACCAAAATGGATCCATGTATATACACTACTTATTTAATATATTTGTACAAAGACGATGTTCTGAATAACAGAACCGAAAAGTACTAGAAAAGTGCATTAAATAATACAAACTATTAAAGGTCGGTCTGGAATAAAAATGATGATTATTTGATATTGTAGAAGAGCGTGTTTCCATAAACCATTTCTCAGACAAGACCTGGTTTTATTTGATATTGTAGAAGAGCGTGTTTCCATAAACCATTTCTCAGACAAGACCTGGTTTTGACGTCCCTGAAAGGAAAGGCTTGGGAAAAACACTAATGCTGATAATCAACATTTTCTCCTTTTGCATCAATATTTTCTAAGCTAAATTGTACACAAATTCTATCTGCATTTTGTCGTCTGCAGCAGCTTTCAATTTGGACATCATAAAATATCGTTTGCGAAAGGCTTATAAACACTTGACGAGTCTTAATGTGTACTTTTGCAACATCCAATAGCATTTTATGTAAACAAAACAAATTGTGCGTCAATGTGACATCATTCTTATAATGATTTAACCTAATTATTTAGTGCATTTTAATCAAATAATTAGTTTTCCCACTTGCCTGATATAGACAAGCATGTTTCGGTCGCACAAAAAAGGCAGGTTCAACAAGCCTATATACATGTTGTTTGCGGGTTTGAAATTGCGGGTTCGAACTTCCACCTTTGTTTTACTGGTATTTAATAATGTGAGGCTGATCTTTGTGTTGCTAGTGGAGACAATTTAAATGAGTATCCACAATTTAAAATAACACATTTCATTTGTTTCTCTGGGGCTATATAGGCCTATTGATCTGACATGCCCTTTCAAATAAGGATCGACTCCAAAAATAAGGGTCATCCTTGATAATCTAACATGGATAAAGGTCAAGTGGGATCATCCACTTTACAGGAGCTTCACTCAAAAATACCGGATACCATTTTTTTGTGATTCAGGAAACGTTTGATTATTTGAGGGTATATAAACAATTGTATATTGTTTGTGTGTTGTTGTTTTTTGTGGCCAAAGAAAGATAAATTTATTTAATTAATGTCACAAAGATGAGATTGTGCTATATATTTTTGACATTTGCAATATTGGGTACGGGTGGAGGGGTAGCTGCAGAAGACAAGAAAAAAGATAAAGAAATTGTGCCAGTTGTAAGTAGAAATCTTGCTGTCTTTTGTTTCACTTGGTTAAATGTTGTTACGTATTCTAAATTTCTTTCATGTACAAAAAAATAACAGATGTTATCATCATTGGACCTAAGCCTTAAAAATGCGATATCGTGATCATGGTTTCGATTTTTTATATTGTCTCCTAACAGGGAATGGCAATATCAAACCATGTTCTGCTACATTCAACTAATAAAAAAAAAAAACAACACATATACGCACACATATGATGAGACTGCAGGATGCTCCAGTATAAAATAATCACGGTGGATAATCACGTGACTCAGAATTTCCGATAATCTTCAATATCTTTTTATTACTTAACCAATTCGAATTTGGTTTGAAGCAGAGAATGTGGGAACATGCCAGGAATAAGTCCAGAAATCAACCACGTCCATCTAATGTGTAACGTCTGTCCACATTTTCTGCTTCAACCCGAATTCAAATCAGTCGCATATTAACAAAATTATTGAAGATTTTCTGAAAATATTGTATCACGTGATTATCCACCGTGATAATGCTACCCTGCAAAGTTAAACGTTTTATATCATTTATATATCTTATTGACAATGCTAAATAATATCTTATATGTGTTTTTTCGCTAGATATTAATGCACTGGGAGAACATTGCCAAAATGATGAAATTTAAAATGACCTTTTAATTATATTTAACGGAATGCACTACTCTTGAATTTCCACTCCTTTTGAATTTCATATGCAAAAGCAACCAGTGTTTAAAATAATACGACGACATCCCTGCGTTTCAGGACTATTTTGAACAGTTCGGATATCTGACAAAGAAGAAGGATGGACAACAACATGACGAACAATCACTCAAGAACGCCATCAAGTAAGCCAGATGACACATTTTGGACTGTTCCAAATTCAAAGATGTTGCAGACGACAGTTTCAAGTGATTGATTTTTACATCATTTGTTATTTCTGGATAGAAAATATTGTGGGAAATGAAGAAAATGCTTGTAACAAGCAATTTCTTCATTTTTCACAATGTTTTCCCAAGGATTTGTCACAAGCAACAATGTTTTCCAAAGCCTTTACATTGCTGTCGAATCAAAGAGAGCCATTCTGTGGGATTGACTAAACTTTATATGAATCCACCCGTAATGTTCTTGAAAAGCGTTGTTTTATATCAGACGCTAATTAAAGTTCTAAGAGGTATGAAAGTCATGAAAGTCCTAATTTTGCAACTGTAATAGGCCTATTATATATATCACATTTTGTATCGAGAAAAAATCATGTTCACAGAAAATCTAATGTTATATGAAAGATAGGGCCTATTCGAACTAAAAATTGATAGAGCTACTGACGTGAATTAAGCCTGACAACGACTTGCATTCTCTCCTTTTCCCACAGAGATTTCCAGAGAATGGCTGGTATGAAGCCGACAGGGGAGTTAACGAAGAAAACTCTCAGAAAGATGCAGCAACCCCGATGTGGGTTACCGGACGTGATCCGACCGAAAGATAGAATAGCCCCGCAAACGAGACCGGCCAATAGAAATCAACCACAACAGTTTAACGCACCGGGTAATCATTGCCTTTTTTCCCAACCATGCGTTTCGAATGCAACATTTGAACGTTACTTAAGACATTTTATGATCAATTTTGAATTTATTTGTTATTTATGAATGTTGATGTATTTACTCTTTCAAATAAAAATGTCTGTCTGTCGATCTGGCAATTTTGAAATTTATCCTGTTTTCTCCATTTTAGAATTACTTTCGAATTATTCTCCTTATCTCCGACAAATTTAAACGTTGTTTTGGCACGAATAAGCAACCGTCGTTCTATAAAAATTATGCACGGCAGTCTTGGTGCCCTTATGATCTCTGTGAAAGCGCTCTTTTTTAAAGCAATGTCTTAAAGATAAAATCACACAAGATCGATTTGATCACTATTTAAATAAAAACCTAATTTGTTCCATAACGTTGCCTTTCACCAAAAAACCTCGTAACTGCAGCTTAGAACAAGCTGCAGTTACGAGGATTTTGTTGAAAAGCGACGATAAGAAAGTTGCATGATTGTTGCAACTTGTTTTCACTTGCAGGTTATAAATGGGACAAGAAAGATCTAACCTACAAATTTGTGGGGTACAGTAGAAGTCGACATATATCTCAATCGGGACAAAGGTATAGCAATGTTTTATAGGTCCCCATAAATGACCTAGCACAGCATCTCTAGCTGTTGGCTAGAGATGCTCTGCCAGGTCATTTATCAAGACCTATACTTTCTTCGTCATTTAGACATGTTTACATGATTGTTTCAACCAATCAAATATTACTTATTTGAAAAAAAAATATTCATCTTCGTTCATATGCTTTGTAAATCTCAATACAGAGTTATGAATTATATATAATATGATAATTTACGATAAAAACGCCACAACTGTATTTAGCTTAGTCAAATTATATTGTCACATCATTTCGGAACATAGCGTCGTTGTAAATGCAAAACATCGTATCTCGTTTTTTGAAAATTTTAAAGGGAAGGGAAAAAAGTGGAATAACTTTTCCCAAACTGAAATGTTTCACTTATTCTTGCCTTTAACTGGGCACACAAGTTTGTACTTTGGAAATCGCAAGAATCGACATACGAGGTTTTGCATTTACACCGACGATAGATATGTCGCCCATTGTTTGCTCTTACAAAAGACATTTATATGTATAATTCGACAGGAGGGCAATAAGAAACGCGTTAGACAAATGGTCAGCGGTGACTCCTCTAACATTTCGAGAGACGTCGTCAAACAGCGCGGATATACTGATAGATTGGACTTGGAGAGATCATAGAGATGGCTCACCTTTTGACGGACGAGGTCAGTCTTCTTTGCGATTTTACCATTTGGAATATTGAACCAAGCTATAGTTACGAGCTTTTGCAATAACACCGACGATATGATGTAACCTTTGGTTTGGTTAATTATTCTAGAGGAAACACACGGTTAACTCACACAGTATATTGTCATAGAGTCAATTTTTGAACACGATTTAGAGACACATAACAGGGACACAAATTGCGATATCTTTTTCAAAATATATACTCTTTGTTATGCTAAAGGATAGAAAAAAGGATTTCGCGGGTCTTTTCAAAGGAATTGACCATCTTGAAATTAACTCTTACATTTCCTACTTTTTAAACCAAGGTTTTACCGACAAGAAAAAAATACACATGTACATAATAATTAATATCGCATCTAATAATCGTCACGCATGCTTTCGTGTTAAAGGTGGAACATTGGCCCACGCTTTCTTCCCTGGAACCTCTCCGATCAGCGGAGACACGCATTTTGACGAGGAAGAAATGTGGACAGAAAACACAAAGGACGGCACAAATCTTGAAATTGTTGCCGCCCACGAGTTTGGTCACGCCCTCGGATTGGGTCATTCTTCAACAAGTGGGGCATTGATGCAGCCGTTTTATGCTGGATATGATCCGAATTATGAGCTACATTCAGATGATATTAGAGGGATACAATCCTTATACGGTGAGATGATTTGGTGCTTTGTCTTTAAAATCGATAAGACCATCTCGACGTTTCTGTTATTACGTTATGCCTGTTTGATTAACTGATAAGCTTCCCGAATGTATTCATACAAAGAGCTACAGGTTGCTTTTCAAAATAAATGTTTTCACAAAATGTTCACCAAATCATATGTTGTGGGTGCTCATGTGAATAGTCTCGTTGAGACGATTCAAATGAGTACCCACAACATATGATTTGAATTTGAAATTATAAGAAATTAGAATAGACTGTCTTCGCCACCTCCTATTTGTTGTTCTGAAAATAAACTTTTTTTTATTTTATACATCATAGATCTAAATCTACAACATTACCAAGCATTTCGCACTAAAATCTGCTGTTCTTTGTGTTAATACCCCCCCCCCCCCCCCAAAGAAAAAAAAAATTAAAAGAAAAAACGACAACACAAAGAATTGTGAACATCGTTTTTTTTTAAAAATGTTTAAATAGATTGTTTTGTTTCCAGGAGCCAGACAAAGAAGACCAGTCACACCACGCCCCAGACCAACCACAAGAAAACCCCAGCCTAGACCCGACCCTAGACCCGACCCCAGACCTAAACCTAAACCTAGACCCCCGAAAGAGGACATCTGTACCATGAAGTTTGATGATATTGCAAATGGTAGGTGACTTGTGTTTTTTGGTTGTTGTTTCTATCAGAACTACAGATTTAGTGGTTGATGGCTTTTCGAAAAGCAATATTTCATTTATTGTTCACGAAAACATATAGGCTATATAATCGAGTCCATTGAGCCTCATTTGAATCGTCCCACCGAGACGATTCAAATGAGTACCAACATCGGGGATGGATTTGACATGATGGAAAATAGAATGCCTTTACCCTCAATTATCTTTTGAAATAGTTCGAAATAAGCATTGAGACAAAAATGAGAAATTGCTAATGACCCTTAGAATATATTATTGTTATTACACAACTTTTCTAATTTAGGAAACAATAATTTTGTCGCCTGCAACTATTTTCAAATTGTAATAAGTCTTTAAGTTTGTCGAATGTAAATATGGAAAAAAATAAAATACATAGAGGATTTTTTCGAAACAGGTCCGGACAGAAGACTGTACGCATTTAGAGGGAAGAAAGTTTACAAGTTCAAATCTAATGGTGTTGGCATTGAACGAGGTTTTCCCAAGATTACTAGGAAAGTGTTTCCGAGGGCACCATCAAATATCGGATCTGCCGTATATGACACCCGAAGACGGCATTTCTACATATTCAAAAGTAAGTGTTTAACCCTTTCCCAAACGGCAAAATTTTAGGACGGTCCTATTTAAAAGCGATTTTAGTCGACAAAATTGATGTTAAAAAGGAAGGGATTTGTGTACAATACAGCACAGAAAATATTGAGACAAAAGGAGAAACTGCTGGTTATCAGCAGTTTCATCTTTTGTCTCAATGTTTTCCCAATCCATTTCTATCAGGGACGTCAAATCCAGGTCTTGTTTGGGAAAGGGTTGAATTTTTAAAACTAATTATAGTATGCTCGTTGCACCAATATTTGTATCTGGAATGTAAGTCAGTGCTGCATATCGGTCGTTATTAAGAGCTTCGTAATCTGGCGTAATCTGGCGAAGTATGCGTCTAAAAAGCAAAACAAAAACAAAACAAACAAACAAAAACTGAAACAAAGGAAACCGTTGTCATCAAACCCCCTGTTGCCAGTACTCATTGGAATATCGTCGAGCCGATTCAAATGGGTACCCACAACATTGGGTTTGGATTTGAGAAAAACATGGAATGCCTTTACTCTCTCTTATCTTTTGCTCCATATGGATTTACAGATACACCAACGCTGCCATTCAAAACGATAAGGTTGAAACTTTTTGGCCCTAGGTAAAAAAAGAATTGTGACCCATCGCGCTAAAAGGGACCTTATCGGATGTGTGAAAAATATCGACCCTAGCCTGTCTGCGCAGTCCGCGCAGCCAGACTAGGGCCGACACTTTTCACTTTTATGTAATTTTCTAAATCTGGAATGTTGTCCCTATCTTACAATATGTTCACTTTTCGCAAACGGGATCTGGTTGACCTGTGCTGGGTATGACAAGTCTGTCAAAATTTGGATTTTTGGAGTTCGGATAAGGTCCCTTTTAGCGTGACGGGTCACATATGCATCTTATTGGTCATCTTGGGAAGGATTCATCTACTATTTCTTCTTCAGCTTCCAAAGTGTGGCGGTATACCAACTTTCAGCTTGACAAAGGCTTTCCAAAGAGGATCAAGAGAGGTTTTTACAGATCCGCTAATGCTGCTATACAAAACGACAGGGGAGAGATTATATTGTTAAAGGTAAAAAACTGCATATTGTTTTGTATAATAGGGAACATTTTGATCCAGTTAACAGTGACGTAATTTCGGACAAACAATATCATGCTACATGTATATGTGTTGCTATAAAATATCGTAACTACGGCTTGAAATAAGTCGTAGTTACGATATTTCATAACAACACCGAAACAAAAATTTTAATTTATCAAAACATAACGGTAAATCACGTCTATTTTTAGCACGAAATCCATTGCCATTTGATACAGTGCGTGTACATTTACCTGTTAATCTGTCGTTTGATTAATTCATGTACGATTAAAAACAATATGTAATTCTAACTGGCGATAAAATGATTAGCGTTGTAATTACGTACTTTTCATAGAAAGTTAGGTCTCGAAATAAACAAAAATGAATAATGACGGAAATGGCATTAAACACCAGTCTAGTAGCTGTAAGTCCATGGTGTGCTCCTATATATCAATACAATAAAGAATCATATGATTTTAAAAGGGTTGTAACGTTGGGTTCAAAAAGTTTCTTAATTTTTCAGCCTTGTGATTCTTCTTTTAATATCTACTCCTTAATTTCATTTATGAACCTTAAACTCAAATAAGATATTTCAGCCATAGTTCATTATTGGCAAATGTACTCACATATTACATATGGCAGGGTGACAAGGCGAGTGTTTGGAGAGAGGACTTTGATCAGCCACCAAGAGGTTATCCTGTACCTATAGCACGGATCTGGAACGGATTGAGATCAGACTTGGAGGCGGCCATCAACTATAATAGACAACATTATTTCTTCAAGGGTGCAAAGTAAGGAATATATCATGACATTTCTTCTATCTCGTTCCTACATTTTTTTCAATGGAAGACAGGTGTGATTCTATTTCGTTTAATTCAGTGAGAGATATGAAATTATTTAGCGAAAGACCAATTCATGACAGTTGTTACTGTTTTGTAAAGCAAATAATCAAACAAAAAATATCAAATGAATGGATTTTAATGCGCATTAACCTTTTTTTATTATCTAATTACTACGATTGGCAGTTGAAGCACATAACTACCTGTTACGAGGGGCGTTCATTAAAGATTTCCCCTAACCTACTTCCAATAAGTATAGAGAATTGAAACTTGGCATAAATATTAATCTTTCTCTGCATGGCCTCTAGCCAGAGAGGCATACTTCTGCCATCGTTTAATGCAGTTTTGGAGACCTGGTCTGTAGAACACCGTAGATTGTGCCCGAAACCTTGCATTGACTTTATGGTGTCATCATCAATGACAGACTTTGGGCGCCCAGGTTTCGGAGTGTTTCTTCAGACTTACGTCCACACTTGAACTGAGTATACCAGTGTTTGACAAAGTCATATGATGGGACATCATCCCCACAAACTTCTTTCATGTCATCAAATTCCTCCTTTAGAGTGCGACCTTTCAAATACAGGAATCTGATGACTGCTTGCTCCATCACGCTACCTTACTTAACTTCAGCACTCAGAAATGAGAAACAAATTACATTTCAGAGCTGCAATTTTTCATGTGACCTATAGAGGTATATGGTTATGTATGTGTACAATTTCAACTTCCTACCTCAACTGAAAGTAGGTCAGGGGAAATCTTTAATGAACGCCCCTCGTACATGTACTTTCATGTGACGTACGGTCCGAATCACGAACATGAAATATTTATAGTATGTACCTTCGTCATCAAAATCAAACATTTTCTGGTGTAAGGGAAATAAATTAGAAAATAATAAACAAAACATAAATGATATTCTCAATTCTATTAGGTTATTTCCCTTTCGATAGAAAAAAAAAATCCTGATAGGATAGGTTCACACCGATTCCTCTCAAGCCTCTGTCACTTCGAAATACTTTCACCATTTCCCCGAAAAGACAATGTATTTACGTCTATAGAACAAAAAAAAATTAATTGCTGATAACTAGCAATTTCGCCTTGGACTTATTATTTCTGTTCTATAACAATAATATTTACTTATTTAGTAATCATCATTCTCATTTTGCAACAACTTTCAAGTTGAAGCAGTCTAAAATTTTGCTTTTCGGGAAAGGACTATGATAGGCTTAAGTTATTTTCATAGCTTTAAACCTTTATTTACCAGTTTAAAGATATTTTTCACGTGTAATTTTCTTCACGTTTTCCAGTTACTTCAAGTACGATATCAGACGACGTGAAGTTGTATACAGAAAACCAAAGGCTGGACCCTGGCTAGGATGTGGTAGAGTGGAACCCAAGTGATGTATGGGCGAATTATAAACAAGGTCGTCCAGACTATGAACTTTGTCATCAATTTTGTGTGTTTACAATTTTTTAATTAGCTATGATCTGGAACAAGACTATATTTGACAACACACTGGTCAAGAAACTCAGTTTTCCCCAAATGCTTAAAGGGCCCTTATTCCAGATCCTAGTTCAAACAGTTTTTGAAAGACGTTTATTTTGATTCTGTGAATCCGTGTATATTCTTGCTTTCATCAATTATATGATATAATGCATTTCATATTTGACACTCATTTTGTCAAATTCACGATGGTCATTTAACCCATTACCAAACGACAAAATTTAAGGGCAGTCCAAATTGAAAGATTCTGCAGACGACAATTTCAAGTGAATGAAATTTTCATTTTTTGTGTATTTTTGGATGGAAATCATTGTGGAAAATGAAGAAATTGCTTGTCACAAGCAATTTCTTCATTTTCCACAATGTTTTCCATTGCCATTATTTTGCAGGGAGTCAAAAGGAGTTATTGTGTGGTAATGGGTTAATAAAATTGACATGTCAGAAGTTTGACAAATCTAATATTTGTAGCCTATAGTAAGAGAAAATTTGATATTTTGCAAAACCATTGCAAAACCATTCCCACACATTGACTCTTTTTGACTTCCCAAAAGATAAAGGCTTTGGAAAACATTATGGATTTTTTTTAAAAAAAAAATCTTTTAATTTCTTCTTTTCTTGTTATTTTTCAATACACAATTTCTATAAATCTTCTATTTACAATATTAAGAAAGTTTTATATTTGAATATCCAACCTCATGCTGTCTCAATTTGGTGACCATTTTGAAGAATTACATACATGTATATGGGTTCATTTGAATCTGTAGGGGAATTTCATGGTTTTACTTGAAGCCGCAATGGGACCACTGCAGAATATTGGGCTGGGAAGAACACTGCATTATTTGTACATTACACTTTTTACTTTAAAAAGAATAGTTTTGGCTCTTTTCTTCCCATTGCTTACAACGCATTTTTGCATCATTATTTATCATCAATCATAATTATTATTATTATCGCCATTCTGTCAAAAAGTGGACCAAAAAGCTGAAAGAACGTAATTTAGCTCTCTTTCATATTTTACGACCGTTTCTGTCCATCGCTTAACTAAGATGTTGACAAAGATAAGATTTGTGTACAACGTTGCACAGAAATACTGAGGAAAAATAGAAAACGATCAATATAGAAGTGCGAAAAGTATCTATAAAGTCAATATAGTATTTCGCCCCGAAGACGATTTTCCGAATTTCGACTATGCAGGCCCGTAGGAAGCAATTTCATATGGGGGTGGGGGCTAAAGCACTTGTCCTGAATATTGGGGGGAGGGGGAGCTAATTTGGATTTTCCCAAAATATTCAGTATAAAATTAAGAAAAAATGGGATCTTTGCCAACTTTGGGGAGGCTTAGCTCCCCCCCCCCCACCCCCCACCCCTGTTCCTACGGGCCTGCTATGTTTTTCAAACTTACTATGCTCGCATACTGTTCATTTTCCAAAATGCGACATCTAGTACACCGCTGCTTGGTCCGATATGTTTTAAAATTTGAATTTAGGAACTCCCCGGATAAAGAAATTTCTGAATCAGAGATTGACTCGAAAATGGATATGTTCTGCGGGTACAGACTAAAACATAAGTGAAAGGACTCAATTGGACTTTGAAAAGGGATGAACGCTGGATACTGGTATAAATAAACGTTTGAGTCGAGATCTGCAGAACGAGATCCGTATAGCTTATGTGTTCAACATGTATCAAAATCAGCCTTCCAATTACAGTCTGATCGGGGTCAATGCTGTTTTATTGACGCTTTCCAATACAACGAAAGTTAGGCATGCTCCGATATTCTAAAGCTGGTGCAGAAGACAAATATATGTTCATTGAGATAGAAATTGGGTAAAAGCTAGCTCTGGAAATATTTAGGCAAAAGGAGAAAATGCTGGTTATCAGCATTTTCTTCTTTTGCTTTGATATTTTCATATGCCTATTCTATCATAGACGTCAACACTAGCTCTTGTTTGTGAAAAGATTAACTTGCTTATGGTCACAAAGAAACTATTAGAAACCAACATGGATCTGGATCAGACTGCGTTTATACGCAGTCTGGTCAAGATCTATGTTGGTCTCATGCTACAAAGACCCATTTTCCAGAGCCCGACTAAAATATTTGTCAGAATTATATAAATTGTAGCCAATATTTTGGAGGAAAATTGAATTATTGGAAGATGGTATCTCCGTTTCCATGGCAATGTTTCTATGATAAAGAAGAAGAAATCACAAAACATGGCAGCAAAATAATTCGATGAACTATCTGCCATTCAAATTCCTCAGACATCAATCGATGGAATAGTTTGTCATTTTGTGATAACTTGTCCGTATTATGAAAGATATAAAGACGTCTCAGATAGGGTCATTCAACTAGAAATCTTCACCAAATTATTAACATATTCCCACACATTGTCGCTTTTTGACGTCTTACAAAGTAATGGCATGGGAAAACATTGGGAATTTCTTTATTTCCCACACTGTTTTATATTCCCAAAGACCCCCCCCCCCCCCCAAAAAAAAGGCTAAAGTTCATCCAGTTAGTTTAAGTTGTCGTCTGTGACTTCTTTGAGTTTGGACGAGCTTAAAATATTTTATTGTTTGGTAATGGATTAACCAAAGTGACGCCGGGAGTTCCAGATTTACAGAAATTCGATTGCTACAAAACCTTTAGTCGTAAACGGCTTAGAAACAAAGTTAAGCAGACACCAAAGAAAATGAGCCAGGCTCTGGAAAATGTCCATTACTTTAAAGCATTTGAGACCAACATGGATCCAGATCAACCTGTGTATACCCACAGTCTGATCAAAGATCCATGCTGTTCTCTAATAGCTCCTCACTGTACTGCCTTTCACAAGTGTAAGAGGACAGTATGGATCCTGGTCAGACTAAAACTAGATCCAATCTGTTCTGAAACCTTGGTATTTTGAAAAGCCCTTTTCCCAGAATTTGGCTTAAATGTTGAAAGGGTTGGGAGATGATGGGAAGGTATGATAAACGTTTAGCATGTTTTGTTGTTCTATTATGTAAGTAGACGTACCAAAAAGTAATGCCCAATGCCATCTTAAGGTCTGGTCATATACACAAATCCGCGCCCACATCACCGCCGAAGCACGTCCAAAAATGGTCAGTCGGACGGCATTTTTTTGGACGTGATATGGACGTGTAATCGTATATGACCAGGCCTTTAGCTGAGCGTTGCTTCGTGAACAAGTGCTAGATCTAGACGCAACTTTTCCAAACAACAAAATTTTGCGACAGGCCACAAAATATATGTTTATAAAAATTGGATAAGTGCAATATGGCATGGGAAATTTTGAGACAAAAGTAGAAAATGCGGATAATCAGCATTTTCTTTTTTTGCCTCAATACCTTTTACTTTTTCAAGCCTTTTCTAATAAGGACTTCAAAACCAGGCAAAGTATGTGAGAAGGTTATTGTCCAATGCCATCTTAAGGTAAGGTCACATACATCGTGAACAAGTGCTTGTCGCAACAATCTTTAACCCTTTCCAAAACAAGACCTGGTTTTGACGTCCCTAGGAGAAAAGGCTTGGGAAAACATTGAGACAAAAGAAGAAACTGCTGAAAACCAGCAGTTTCTCCTTTTGTCTCAATATTTTCTTGACTTTATCACACACAATTCCAATCTTTATTAGCACCCATTTTGTTGTCTGCAGCAGCTTTTGTATTGAACAACCCTAAAATTTTGTTGATTAGGAAAGGGTAAAAGTGCAATCGGGGGTTGGAAATGCTGAGGCACCGACAAAATGGAGGACAGGCGCGCATATGAAACTATTCGGAATCTGATTGGAAAATGCACGACATTAGGTTTCAAGGTGTCGCAATGATTTCAACAAGCGATAGTATGGTATTTCAGTTGTTTATTGCAATGTACATGTATATAATCGAGTAAACAAAGTTCATAATGCAATGAGTATTCTCAATGAGTATTCTTCTTCAGTCATACAAAACAAAGGATTTAAAATGATCAGCTGATTGGCCTTTTCCCAAACAAGTCCTGGTTTTGACAATCATATATACTTTTGGACTAGAAATGTATGTATAATGAAGCAAAAGAAGATAATCAACATGTTCTCCTTTCTCTCATTGATTTCTAAGCTATTGAACGTCAATATCTGTTTAAAAGTAACATCTTTTTTTACCTTATTCAAATGCTTTCAATTCAGACAAGTCTAAAAGGTTTTCATAGAGAAAAGGTACATTCATAAAAAAAAGACTATTTGAATTACATAAAGTATTAAGGTAGTCCACCCCTAAAGATTTTCGTGCGACGTCAGAAATATTCAGGCGACGACCAAAACATTCGGCGGCGGAAATTTCCACCGCCGAATGTTTACGATCACGCCCGAATAAGTTCGGATACGTAACGACGGCGCTGGAAAAGAATAATGTTTTATGAATCATAAAATGGCCACATTACGGGTATTCTACCTTAATCCAATGTCATGCTGAATTTGCTCGAGCACGCTGCGTAGAATAAGATCAGACTGCACAAACGTACAGTCTGAGCTAACTTTACACTCCCTTCATAATCAACCGAAATAGTTCGGGATCAGCAAGACTCTGCTTTGTACAGAAATTGTGGGCAGGTAAACTTGAATAAGAAGGATTAAGAAGTGAATTTTCGCTTGACGGCGCGGGTCGATTATTTCATACAATATTTCACGAATATAGCTGAAATAAATCGAAATTAAACGTCGATTGACTGATTCATCGATCGATCGATTGATTGATTGATTGATTGGAGTTTTCCATCTCAATCAAAAGATACACTGATACGGAGACAAGACCCCGGTTTTAATTTTCATACAAAAGACTTGAGTGGCAGCGGTTCGAACAAGGGACCTCTTGTGTTTCAAGTTCAGCGCATTATTACTACAGTTGCATGTCCGTCTCTTGAAAAGGTCCCTATAAATGACCCGGCAGAACATCTAGCTAAAAGCTAGAGATGCTCTGTCAGGTCATCTATCGAGAACTATATCAGTCGAAAAACAATTGAAATACTCGTTGGGTTATTTCCCTTTTAGGCCAGTCACTTTAGCATTTAGGGTACCACTAATTCTAACAGAAATAATTTTGTAACTGAACGAAAGTATTTTATATCATGATCAACATATCAAAAGTCCTCAGAGCAAATCTGGGGGGAAATGGTGTTAAATCACGCTAAAAGATGCCTTGATATGATCATAAAATACTGGTCCATCCTAACCACCATACATTTTCTCGATTACCACGTGCTTCTCTTACGCTGTACTTGTCACTTAGGCTGACTTCGATTGGCACTATAGCTCGCGAGGACGGGAACCATTATTGGGAACCAGCGCTGTTCCGTCAATTGAATTCCTCCCCGTTCTGAGTCAGCCAATCAAAATCTTTGTTTACCTCGACACTGATTGGTTCGCTGATATCCGAGGTGTTCCGAATGACGAAATGGCGGGAATGGTCGGACCACACTTTTTCCGGTGGTCGGACTATAGCTCGGGCCATTGCTGTTCGATTGGAGCTATAGCTGCGGAAATGACGTCAATAGCTCGCACTATCGGTGTTCGGTTGGAGCTATCTTCTGAATGGCTCGAGCTATAGTCCCAATCGAAGTCGGCCATATTATTTCTAATTTGATTGAATTTTATATTAAAATTGAAAAATGTATTCGTTATATAAAAATATAAAAGGATAAATATAACGAATAAGTATAAATAATTTAGCTTTAAATAGAATTATCTGCGATCGATTTCTAAAAGTACGGAAGCTCAATGTGACTCTTATATTATTACATCGTCAGATATAGATCATTCAAATCGGAATTACACAATTTGCGAGAAAATCATCCTTTACTCGCCCCCAACCACTTGGATTGAAGTCCACACATGCTTTTTGTTATTATACGCCCGAAGGGTCGTATTGTGTTATGGCCTGGTCGTCCGTCCGTCCGTCTGCCCGTCCGTCCGTCCATTATCAATTTCTTGTGTGCGCAACTTCTCCTACAGTTTTGATCAGAATTTGATCAAACTTGCCACAATGAATTTCTATGGTATCTAGTTGTGCACACTGCTAACGGAATTCAGATAACTCTTTTCGTTCTTGAATGATCTGCCCTTGATTAAAAAATGCCCATAAAAATGCCCATTCTATTGTGTGCGCAACTCCTCCTACAGTTTTGATGAGAATTTTATCAAACTAGCCATAATGAATTTCTACGGTGTCTAGTTGTACACGATGCTCATGGAATTTAAATAACTGTTTTCGTTTCTGAATTATCCTCCCTTGAATTAAAGAAAAAATGCCCATTTTCTCAAAAATGCCCATTTTCTCGTGTGCGCAACTCCTACAGTTTCGACCCGAATTCAATCAAACTAGCCACAATGAATCTCCATGTTGTCAAGTTGTACACGCCGCTCACGGAATTTAGATAACTGTTTTTGATTCTGAATAATCTGCCCTTGAATTTAAGGAGACTAGAGACGACGAATCTCTATGGTGTCTGTGAAAAAGGACGGGTAAAGTATTGCATTTGCAATTTCGTAACGCGGAGATAAGCGAATTTTACTTCAATAGAGAGCATTCATCAACTTTAGTTTTGGTCGACGAACTATTATACTTGCGACAACTAAAAATTAGCTAAATTTTACCCTGTTTGTATGGCGTAGAACGCGAAATAGAAGGTGCATTAATGACGTCATCAATAATGGACGAAATAACGCCAAATGCATTTCGAATGACAGTAATGAATTGTTGCTACAACATAACAACAAGCTGGGCAACTAAGCGGCGTATCGCGATTCCAAAAAAATCGGACTAAATCCGCGAAGATGGTTATCCAGTTTCTAAATAATATTCACAATTAGAGACATGTATGACTGTTTGGTGATCCCATGTCTTCAAATTTCTTCTTGAAGCTGTTCACCTGATTCTTACTGATTAGCTATTTACGTTTATGTGCATTCTTCATTTGAGTACTAACATAATTTTCTGACATTTTCCCTTGATAAAGCCAATTTTGAAAAAAAAATACGATTAGAAGACGTCAACAATGACGCAGTAATGACGTGTTCCAGCATATTGTACAATGTAAGTATGTTGCACAAAGTTGCATTATCATATCTACGAATTGATTTTTAAATTCTGTATGAATGAAATACCACAGGCCTACATGTTCTTATTTCATTTGAAAGCTTAACACGCCTTATGAAATACCCTTATAACAAAGCAGTTCTAGTATTTGGGTAATGTAGATCGTTAAACATTCATAAAGATCTACTATTTTTTCACACATAAACATAACTTCGTTTCTTTAATGACTTAAATTCATTATATAGTAATTTGCTTTATGGATGGAATTATTATCATTTTCTAAGACAACGTCATGCTTGGTTGATTGTATAACTAGAAAACAAAATTCAGTCAGCAATGAATAGCAGTCGTTGATTTGACGTCTCTAAAGAGAACCGACTCTTAAAAAATGAAGAAAGTGCTGATAATCAGATTTTTCTCCTGTTGCATCAATACGTTTTTCTCTTGTTATTTTTCTATAATGTATACAAATCCTTTTTTTTTTCAAAGAATTTTTGTCGTCTACAGCAGCTTTCGAACTAGAAGTCTAATATTTAGGTACAGCGAAGGGTTTAAAAGTATTTGGATAAGTTAACCTTAATACATGAGTGGGTGGAGAAATTTCGCTCGCAAAGTCACTTTCCATGTAAAATTCAAATAGAGAAAAATAGCAAAATCGATGTTTTTTACTCTATATAAACATCTTTTATTAAGTTATCCGTAAAATATTCCATCCACAATAGCAAACTTGGTTTCAAAAGACTGTTTTCTATGCCTACACACCAAAACATACTTTTGGCTTGCTCTGAAGGGGTCCCCTAGTAAGATCGATTTTTTCATATTTCCCCTCGAGTAACATTTGAGGACTTTTTTTCTAGAATGGGTAAATGGTTATAGATTATAAAAATGTTGGTTTTGTTTCTGTTAGAATTAGTGGTGGGTTGGGCCTATTTTTCGGCTAAAGTGACTGGCCTATTTGGTTAATGGATAATTCATCCTTTGAAAAATTTTCCATTCAAAATGAAGTGGTGTCGGAGGCAAAATTGAATATTCTTCAATAACGTTCTCTTATTTCGTCAATTGCTTTACCATTGCATGCAATGCATTTGCTCATTGAATTATCAACCATGTCAAATAAATATTGCACATATTGGTAAAGTGACTATATAGGCATATAGATAGGTGAGGTAGGACTCCTCCGTTAACAAGACATGTTATATATCAAAAGTTCCGTAAGGGTCTCTAGTTTTCAAAACTGCCTGGATCATTGATTGATCCCTGTGGCATTCCGAGAAATCCAAGATGGCCACCAAGATGGCCGCTGTTTTTTGAAAATTTCCATTTTCTTTAAAATAGGAGAATAATAGTTATTAAAATAGAAATAATGTTATTTGATTGGTATTTTCTTATAGCATTATAGTAGTATATTAATTTGGAGTCATCAATTCAACCCATATTAACAACTGATAAGGTTATTTCAAGGTCAAACAATGGAAAAAGCACAAAAAATGACATATTTCTTTATTTTTGATGTTAGTTTCAAGAAGCAGTATTAGAAAATACAATTATTTGATATAACATTGTAACACTATGTAAAGGTATTGTATTTTCTTCATTTCTATATCCTTGCACACACACATAATGCCTCATTTACATGGTTTATATACATGACTCAAATTACCCCACCCACCAATTTTACAAAGGGCAAATTTACAATTACTAAAATACGCTACTTTGATGAAACCTGACACGGATTTTGCTTTATATGAACATATTAAACAAGTCTAAATATAATATTGAGGCAAAGATTGCCTGATAAAGGAAAATGTAAATGACTTTTACATTGAAAAATATAAGTAATAATTAGACTTTTCGTTTATATTGTGGGGGCATCAAATATTGTGTATCAAATTCAAAACCATGAAACGGAAGTTTGTTGGTGTTTAGTGTGTGTTAGATTATTGTAGCTGTTACTTTGATACTAAAAATTCATATAACTTTTTAAAGTCATATCTTAAAAACATAATGCTATACAGAGTCTCCCAATAAAAACGGAATCAATTTTTGAAAGCGAATTGCTCATGTATCATGTGATATGTTTCAACCAAATTTGATGATGCAATAGAAACGACAGTTTTCTATTAGCAGTTAAAATTTGGATGAAAAATGTTCATTACTTTTGAAAATATTGGCAATTAAATGAATGCACCCAGAAAACCATTTTAACACGATATCGATTTTTCCGTTTTGCAGCGCGCACCTATACTCATTGAATACATTGAGGCGTCGCACTTGTTTAATACATTCAGTACAATTTGACACATTTTACTGACAAAAGTGCATTTTCATTGCATCTTTTCTCCTAATAAATAAACTTTTAGAGCTGCGATGTAACCAAAACAAAACATTAATACAAACAAAATATTGATTCATAATACATGTAATCATATGCACTTATTTAATTACTGACCAAATATGCCGGCCAGCGCTCAAATGACAAGTACTTTTAAATTATTTCAAACAGCCACCATATGGACTCAATTTTCAATTGCGGCATTTGTATAGTGGTCCCAGTTATTTATAAAAAAATGAACCTATAAAGCATGTTGTTATAGAGACGCATGCGCAAATCATCTCGTCAATATTACATAAAATTACTGATTGTCATCGATATGATTTCATTTTGACCAGTAAAACCTATACTTAGTAAATGAGTATGGGCATTTATTGTCTGGCGAGAATGAATATATCGTGGGACCACTATATATATCAAATTTTGAGAAAATTAGTACGTACATGTACAACGGTAAAGAATTCAACAGATGACTGTCAGTGAGCTTTTACAAACAAACAAGGCGCAAAATCGATTTAGTGTTAAAACGGCTTTTTAGTGTCTTTATTAAATTGCATATAACTTTGGAAGCAATACATATTTTGAAGTGCAATTTAGAGGGCATATGCAAAAATAATGTATCTTCAGTACTGCAAATTCAAAAATTAGTTTTTTTTGCTTACGCTTTAAAATATTAGACTTTCAAATAGGGTTCCGTTTTTTTGGGACACCCTGTAGTACAAAAATTGTGCACACTGAAATATCTTAGTGCCTAAAAGTACTCACTTCTGATGAAAAGTGTAAATGTTATACAGAGTAGTGATTTTTTTGGAAGTTGCACTTATGAAATGGACAGTGCAATAGTAAGGGTTGATAGGGCTAATCCCCAAAATGAAATGGATATTCATCATCCCCATCAGTAACAACAGGTAGTGTTGTGAATAAATTATTACACCAGTCCTCGCCGTCCATAGAACCTTCACACACGCAAGCTTTGGTGCATGGCTGCTCATTTTTGGAACAAGGACAATTCACCCTGCAGAAATTTGCTACATTTACAAGCAATGTCATTAAGAAGCTCTAGTGGAGCAGCAGGCTGTGTCATCATCAGGGGAACGTACATTCCGGTGGTTTGATCAATTTCATAACCAAACTTTATTGGATCAGGCAGTACAACATTCTCGAATAGAGCAGATCTCCAGATTATCAATTGGTATAAGCAGTGAAGGAGGTGAAGGGATAGACTGTCATCAGTTGGGGGAAGTTTCCGAGGTTTAGTTTTAGACCTTTCGACAACCATTGATGCTCTGAGGGAATTCACTGATATACACATGTGCTACTGCCATACAACAATGAATGCCAATAAATGTAACTGTTGCTGATTTAACTCTGTGTGTGAGGCGACGACTAGCTCCCAGATCAGAAAGATCAGTGAATTTAGAAGAATGATTTTTCATAATCTGAAATGCCTTCTTCTTTCCAATTCCAAAGAATGAAGAACATGTATCACAACCAGTGATGCAATAAACAGGCAACAAGACAGTTCTCTGGACTACAGATAACTGCTCATGTATGAAATGGACTGGAATATATCTTGTCATATCTGTATAGACAGCTTTTCTTCCAGTTCTGAAGTAAATCCTGTCCATTCCAAATGCCTGAAAATGATGTAAAAGTAGAACTAATACGTCTGTATCTGGACTGAAAACAACAGCTTTTGAAACACCAGCAGACTTCGCATACATCAAGTGTAGCAGAAGTGTAGTGTCAGCCTCTTTCTGGTTTGACAAACTATGGCAATAAATGGCATGAGAACAGACTCGGAAGACATGGTCACATATTCCACCTGAAATGTAGATTTCTTGATTGTCGGACAACATATCCTGACAATTCTCTGTCAGGTATTGTGAGTATATCTTTGTTAGTTCAGCCTTACTTCTGCTACTGCTCAATAGCTTTTTCCAGTCAAGAATTGGCATTTTGTATTGCATTACAACTGGTGTAGAAACAGAAATCTTTTCTCCCCGTCGTCTACGAGCTGTACCTTTCAAACTATTTGGGATGTATCTATAAAAAACAACATGCACACATGAAATACCGTTACTTTGGAAAAGAATGTACCTACAAAATCTAGACACCATGCACAAAAAGTAAGTCACGAAAAGTAAGTTTGACTCCTGGAGTAGGCTGCAATATTTGGACCACACCCATACCATCAATCAGAATACAATCTGGTAATTCAATACTACTTACACTACATGGAGAACCAGAAATATTCTCAAGTTTATCTAAAAAATCAGATTTTTTTGTTAGACAGCATAACACCATCGTCAGTAAACAAACCAAGCGGAACTGGGGAATTTTGTAATGATAAGACCCTCTGTAAGGTACCTTCATAAAAGCATTGATGGCTTATAGCCGCAAATACATTTCTTCTCCATTGATTGGAAGGAAGTTTGATGTGGCTTTAGCTGCTAACCTGCCAGTACTCTTGCGCATCGTTTTCACATTTGGTCTTGCCATTGTTTCGAAAAAAATTCGAATTTCTCTGTCAGTCTCTCTGAAATGAACTTTGTAAGCATATTTTTTCCAGTAGCAAAAGAGTTCAGCAAACTTGTCTCAGTATCTTCAGACACTTCAACACCAGTAGCAAAATTCACCAATTTTGATGGAGGATTAGTTAGGGAAAAGGGGTCAATGAAAGTTTCATTGAATAAATTGAGCATGCTTCTTACTGCCTCATTATAAGTTTTTGTGTGGCATTTTGAATCAGAGTGATGTTTCTTTGTCTGACAGTCTGGATCTTTGTTTGGGCTGTAGGCATCAGCGTATCTAGCTGTCACTGGCCGCGAAAGAAACCATCGACCTAAAGCTTTATCATTGTGTGTAATGCCAATAATACCACCAGAAGATTTCAGGGCCTTGTTTTCTGTTACCTCCAACACATAATCATTCCATACTGCATTAAATGAACCTCTGGTTAGTTTACTGACAAAAAGACCTCTATTGAAACATTGCAACAATTGGTCTGGTATCCTCTTCAAAGCAAGGGGTCGGTAAGTCATGAATTTGGAATACTGTAAACCAGGAAATCATTTCGCGCTTTTTAAGTTAGCGTCTTTCGCCGGTGGGTGTGATCCGCGAACTTTTAACGCCACGAATAGGCTACTTTCAATAAAAACGCGAACTTAAATCGCTTTGATAGTTTTTGTTTCGGGAAAACCTATACTAGACGTATTTGTTACTATGTAAACAAAGGAAATAGCTTTTTCATAACAGGATGTAAGTGAAAAGTATTCTTCATTTCAATCTACTTTCGTTTGTATCCAAAAATACATAGATATTGTGACATATTGAAAAACACAACATTGAAAGATAAACCAACTTATTCAGCTAGATACCTGCTTGAAATTGAAAAAAGAGGTCGTTTGGCATTCGAATGCCGAGTATGATAGCAAACGTCGATTGACGTTTAAAACCTCATAACTGTGGTTTGAAATTAGCCACAGCTACGAGGTTTGAATCGTCCTTCGATGATATTGAATAAAACTGTCATTATCGCTTCTCGACCCTATAGGTAAATAGGTGTGAAGTTAATGTAACGCTCAAATTCTATGAATTGTGTTACAAACTGTAATCCAGTATACTATAAAGTGTGATATAAAACAATGGGTCGATTGAAACTTACTTTGACCAAACTGTCAATGGCGACTAAAATATCGTAAATACAGTCATAATTAAATATGTAATTATCCAATTCCCCATATTATTCAACATATAAATTTTTCAATTCCCCCATAGCGTGTTTTCTTTCGCGCGATTCGCGGACAGCATTGATCCGCGAACTTAAAACGCGGCGAACAAGCCCGAGTGCATGAAAACGCGAACATTTCTTGACGCGAACTTATCCTGGTTTACAGTAAACAGTCCGATTGGAAGTGAACAGAAATGGCAATAGTTTGGTTTTGGTATACATATTAAGATCCCAATTTCCATGTCTTGATGATTCTAAAAACATTTTCAGTGGCAGAGACACTTCATTTAGGTAATCATCCCAAAATTTGAACAGTGGTGAGTTATGCCTAGATCTACCTTCTGAACGGAACATTTCAATCAGAGGCTTAATATCTGCTTCTACAAGTCAAATTCACCACATTTCTGTTGGGACCTTGTAAACTTAGGGAGTTCAGTACCACATGCAGATACCATAACATCTTCATGATTACAAGATCTTATAAACTTTGTACGGCAGACTTTATGATAGCACAATTCTAACTGACCGGAACGTATTTCAGCTTCCTTTCAAACTTTACTTTGTGATATTTCGTCACTCTGTAATTTGCAAATATTCAGCAATTTTTTCAAATTTATTTGGATTTAATGTTGTCTTTGTATCAGAAAACTTTTCAAAGCAGAAACAGCAAGTTGTGGGGCTGATGTCCAAGCGCCTGTGCTTTGAACTCTTTCCAATAGCAGGCTCTGCCATCTAACTGAAAGGGACAAATTAAACGGGGTGATATTTACCTAAACACCGGTGTTTAACAGTTTGTATAGAAAACCAAGGATTTTTTTTTTAAATAATTTTGGAAATGGGCTTATTTAGAAAAGGTTTTAAACATAAAAATGAAATTATTTGAATGTTATGCATGTGTAAGTTTCGGTGCAAAAAGATGTACAAACTAAAAAACTAAGAAGTATTGACAGACAAGGTCAGCTGACAAACAGTGTCATTTTGACAGACAGATTTGATATTCAGTATTTTAGTAACAAAACACATAATAAATGATAATGTAGTTGTTCTATTGTGTAGAAAATGATTTAAAGTAATGTTTACATTTAAGTTATAAACATTGTTAATTTCACATTAGAAATTATTGTTTGAATAGTGTATTGTTTACATTTGAAATCTGGAGCCAAACAAACTTCAAGGTGCAAGGGTAAAAATACCTTGTGTAATTGATCCTACCACTTTTAATATAATAAAATTCATTACCCAATGTTTTATTTTGATGGCTCTCTTAATAATATTTATGCTATTATAATGTAATAGGAAGTTATACTTACCAATTGAAATCATCTTATAAGCAATACAGGAAATCTTCCATTTTCAGTTAAAAAAACAGCGAATTCAGACAATTGATGGCTATTATGAAATGTTCAATTTAATAGATATTCCACGATTTTTTTGTTTAAAATCAGGAATATCTATTGTACAGACTTTATTTTACTTCATGATACACAATAAAAATGAAAAATTTAAACTATCTCTGAATTACTGACAATGTAAGTCACTATAATAGGCATTTTTACCATAAATTTTACATTTTTAGCATAAAAAACATATTTTTGGTAAAATAAATTTGATTTTTTTATATTTTATTATAAACAACAACTATCCTTCTACTAGAAAAAATAAAGAAAATGAACCAATTGCAATATTCATTAGACATGCCTTGGCTTATAAAGTATGCGGAAAGAAAGTTCCAGATGGCCGCCATCTTGGCGGCCATCTTGGATTTCTCAGACCGCCACCTGGATCAGCGAATGATCCAGACAGTTTTGAAAACTATAGACCCTTACGAATATTTTGGTATATAACATGTCTTGTTAACAGAGGTGTCCCACCTACTCAAAAAATAGAGGACTTTTTGCTCAATAATCACCCTACCATATCAAAGGCAAGAGGAACGAGTCAAATGACAGTCGGAATACTCAGAGAAGTGTACTAAAATGATAATTGATGTGGGTGGCAAAAGTGTCTTATCTATATCGTACATGTGTATGATTTTTTTATTGCAGCCTTGTATTTACCCATCTAATCCTTTACGAAAAAAATCTCTTTTGTTTTATGCAGTGCTATACGATTTATAGAATCAAACCATTGTTGGTATTCAACATTTTATCAGTTCCCGAAAGTGCTTTAATGCCAATATACGCAAGTACGTTTATTTATCGAAAACTTTGTCTTTTGCTTCTGTAACTCGATTGCAGAGCTGGTCTACGATTTTGCGGCATAGAAAAGATATAATTTGTTACATTCTTGCTTGCTTAACAACAGACAAACTCTATGTCAATTTCATAATCAAAAGACGTAAATAAATCCACTACTTAGAGTATTACATGGAAACATTCTATAAAAATATCTCTGCAATCTATAACTTTCATTCGTTCATTTTCCACACACGTTTAATGGACTAGAATAAAGTTGAGCCGGAATCGATAATTATGTTGCTTTTCAACGAAAACCTCGTAACTGCAGCTTAAAATAAGCTGCAGTTACGAGGTTTTCGTTGAAAAACGAAGATATTACCCTTATAGTATTTTGAGACCAACATCTAGATCCTGATCGTACATACGCACAGTCGTCTTTATTACTCCCAGAGAAAGAGAATTCGCGATTAGGCTGTACTTATGTAGACTATCTTGGATCTATATATAAAGGTATCAAATTCCACAAGGGACGTTTTCTAGTTTGCAGCTCTTTTGTTTACAGCACCTATTCTTTCGCGTTTCAAAACTTTCAAATAATACTCTATGCTTATTTTTTGTACTAGCTCATTTTTTTCTATTCCCTCTCTCCAAAAGAAAAATACCAATCCGTTTTCTGATTATCAGTAATTTGTTCCTTTTCCAGGTTTGCCGTCAAAAGTGTCAAACATGTAGTATTAAAGGATACTGAAATGGTTGGGTCATGCGAAAATAGGCATACTGTAAAGTGACCAAAGCATGGCAAGTTAATACAAGATTTTGACAAAAATATGTACAGCAAAATATTCGTACAAAATATAACACTTTAACACAAATAAATAAATATTTAACAAAATTACAATATTACACAAGCTTTGAAAGATTTTCTTATGAATTAAGAACTGAAATTAAGAATAAGAATGACGAACGAAAAAATGACATGGGACATCATTTGTCCATTTTTTGATACAGAAAGAAAACACTGCTTACGAGCAGTCCATAAAAGTACGCGTTTATTAAAGTGACATTTCACATTTAATTCATTTTTAAAAGTATGTCTTGATGCAAAGATTGTCTATTCTAATGCGTAGAAATGCTATATCAGTTTTTTGAAGTTGTTATTCATATGCGAAAAATGCGTATTTACAGTTGAGACAGAAATGACAAATTCTATATAAATCTAAACTGTTGTCCACAACAATTTGTCTAATTTTAGCACAAAAATATATATTTCTCGTAAACGGTTCAATATTTTGACTTGAGATTTTCAAAATTTCCATAAGAAAAGATGCTCTTTCAGATAGAATAAAAGTAAAATTTATGTAAAAATAATTGTGAAATGTCACTTTAAATAACCTGTAACTACTTTCAATAAAACACGATTTAAAGCTTCATAACAATTAAAATTTCTGAATTCTTCAAAAATGAGCTTAAAACATAGTTTTTCAAAATACGTTTTCAAATATATACTGGCATTACAACTAAACATAGAATACTTGAAATAAATCTAAATATGTTTCATAATTTGTTTTAACTCTTTAAGACTAGATGTTAAGAACATAAAGCTTACATTTACAAATGCATGCCGCTTTTCAACAAAAAACTTTATAACTACATACGGAATTTTTAACTATGATAAATAAGCGACAAATGGATTTCTATTAGAATGACTGGATTTCATTTCATGAGTGTACATGATTTGTCATAAATGACCATTACATGCATATATATATTGCAAATAAACAATACACTTTTCTGTCATAAGGTAGTTATTTCCTCTTTCAAATCGTGTGAGTTTCATGCACCATTTTGAATGAAGACGACTAAATCATACACAGTTTAATGAATTCACGTTACATGTTCTTCACAGATTCGATGAAGACATTTCAAATGAAAGTATAGCCTTCACAAACGCTGCCCATTTTAATTCAAGAAAAGCAATGTGACCATGCATATCGTCGCTTTTCAACACAAAAATATCGTAACTGCAGCTTAAAAGAAGCTGCATTGACGAGGTTTTGGTTTAAAAGCATCGATATGTATTCTTTCCTGTTATCCCTAGGCACTCATGATGAACATGTCTGACTTCTAAATAAAAGAAAAGGTTGTATCAAACGAAATGCGAGTCGAAATGGAAGAACATGTGGTGAACGAAATATTGTTATTTTTATTCCATTTTAAAAATCATTGAAAAAACCCTATTATTTTGTCATTGAATTTGAAAGGTTTTGCTAGCGAGTAATTCCAATTTCAGACGTGTGTAATATATCTGAGTATGTAAGAATCCAGAAAGGTATAACGTTGGTGTAAATGCAAAACCTCGTATGTCGATTCTTGCGATTTTCAAAGTACAAACTTGTGTGCCCAGTTTAGACAATTCTCGCAGGTTTTGAGATATTTTTACCAATCAGTATCAATGATACATTATTTATGAACAATATGTCCAAATTTCAAGTAAAACATTTCAGTTTGGGAAAAGTTATTACACTTTTTTCCCTCCCCTTTAAAATCTTCCAAAAACGAGATACGAGGTTTTGCAAGAGGAATTGAGACTTTGTTGCGGGCATTTCTCCATTTTCCAAGTCTATATCTTTCCACAGTGGAAAAACTTCGCATATTGTGAAAATGGTTCTACCGATAATTATAAGATATTAGTTCTACTTTAGAATGCCGAAGAGAAAAACAACATCTGAAAAAAATACTAAATAAAGTTTAGACGTGCTATTGGAAAATCTCTTATATGTGATTCGTTGATTATGATAAAAAATATGATAAGAATACGTGAATTAAGAATTTCAGCAGAAAAAAAGTTAAAATTGCAAAGAAAAAGTAAGGACGCTATTAATAAATTGCAGTAGAGTATTATATAAATGGCACTTATATAAAATATTAATTAGTGTTCATGGTACAATACAATGATTTCACAATTCACAATGATTAACCCATTACCAGACGACAACATTTCAGACTTGTCCTAATCAAAAGATGTTGACTTGTCCTAATTCAAAGATGTTGCAGACGACAATTTAATGTTCAACAAATTCAATATCTTTGGCCTTTTCGAGCCTGTCACAAGCAATTTCTTCATTGTTTACCAAGGTCCTTATCTTATGGGGCCCCAAAAGGTGACATTGTGTGGTAATGGGTTTTAAATGTGGCCCTTCAAGCTAAAAGGTACCATCCGAAAATTCCATGAAACAAAAATAAGAGAAACCAACCAGTCTCATCAGATCGTGGATTCGAAAGAAAGAACATAATAAATTGTAGTAAGACAAGAAAATTACCTGCAGAATTTGCTTACAATGAAAAGTTTCGATCTTAGTCAACCTGTGCAGTCCGCGCAGAATGACTGGCGTCGATACATTTTACACATTCCAGATGGTCTCTTTTAGCGTGATGGATCACATAAAAGTCGGAAGCACAAACATCACATAAAAATCACACTTTTAAAAATGATTGTATTTTCTACAAATGAGCGATATTTGGTGAAAAATGATTCAAAATCTTTCAAACTGTTCAATTGCACAATGCCTGAAAAGCACGGGTCGTTGAAAAATATGTCGCGGCTTTTCAAAGAAAATCCCGTAACTACAGCTTGTTTAAAGCTGCAGTTACGAGATTTTTATTGCGACGAAATGTCCTCGCTGTTCTTCAAAAACCTTATAACAATGTCAGCTTGTTTAAGAGTGCAGTTATAGCGTTTTCGAAGAAAAGCAATGATATCATACTCGTTTTTGAAACACAATTTCGAGAAAAGATGGATTTGTTTTAATTATATGAGGAATTTTCAAGTCCTCTCTTTCAAGGTAGCGAAGAAGCGCAGATAAAAATCAGTCTGTACCATACACGTAGGCCTATCTTTATCTTCACTTCTTGCTTTGAAAGTTTTTTTTGTAACGTTTAAGGTAGGTTCACACTAACGAATTTTCCTTACGAATCCTTACGATTTGGACATTCGTAGGCCATCCGTGAACATTCGTAAACAATACGCTGGCATCCGTAAATAACTCGTAAGTATAAAATGCTTTATTTCTCAATGTCAGCTGCTTGATGATGATATGGAGATTATATCTTATTATTTACAATCAAAAATATAATAGACATAGTAAAGAAATCGTGCATATTCATAGATTTCGTTTTGAGTGGCCCATTCGGAAAGTTCTATCGTATATAACCGCAAGTATTCGTAAACAACTCTTATGCATTCGTAAACAACTCGCAATAAATCGGTGATATTCTTAGTGATTCGTGCTCATACGGGGACATTTTTTGACATGTTGAAATTTTTCTCACGAATGTCCACGGATTAAATGTTCCGTTATTCAATCGTAAATGACTCTTAGTTAATCGCAAATCATCCGTAAGTGATTCACGAATATAATACGGCAAGTTTACGAATAAAAACGAGCCGGGATGTTTAAAAAAGGGCAATTATGATATGAAATTCAGAGAATGATAGTAAAACAGATCAGGCTTCCCAAAGTGCCTGATGAGGGTTATGTTTGATGGAGAAGCTGCGAGAGGACAGTGTGGGTCCTGGTCAGACCTTGTGAATATGCAGAGGCTTAAGATGATAAATATTTATCTTACATGATACTCGTATAAGTACACTTTTTCGAAATCATTGCTCATATACTATACTTCGATTCAAAGTTGATGACAGATAATTATAACCTATGATAGAGGAAATACTATTTAATGTTTTGCTAAACGTCAAACGATTTCCAATTGGATTTGCAATAAAATGATGACTAAGAGCCCTTTTTTTCAATGTGTTTATATGCACTGGGGTCATTTTTTTTATCCCATCACAAAAAATGACGATAAGTCCTTCAAACGTTGTTCGATGTTCAAGAAAAATTGATTTATTATCAACGAATATAAGATTGAAAAAGTAAAAAAAGTAAACGTGCATCGGAGAACAACTTTCAATAAAGTTTTCATGAATATATGGGTGGGGTCATAAATGACCCAATACGGTAGTATGAGGGTTATTCCGGTAGAAGCAATTAAGTTTTCTTTCCCAAACGATAAGATTTTTTGTTGTTTCGATTTGAAAGGAGTTACAGACAAAACAATTATTGATGTAAGAAGTGTAAACTTTGTATGGTATTGAATAGAAAATTCTGAGTGAACAGAAAGAATTGCATTGCTGATTATCAGCAATTTATTCTTTTCTCTCAATATTTTCCCAAACCATATACGTCAAAACTAGGTCTTGTTTTGGAAAGGGTTAATGGTTTTGAAGAAATTGTTGGTAAAACCCAAGCTTATTTCGTTCACAAGTCATATCGTCTTGTCGAATGTCAGATTTTCAAAAACGAGGTTGTCTTTCTTACAACAACAACAACAAAATAATAACAAAGGACTCGTAAACATTCGTAACTAAGTCGGCAATACTCCTATTGATTCGTAAATAATCCGTAAACAGTCCGTAAACTTGTCGTAGAAATACGTAAACCGTCCGTTAAATTCGCTCAAATCGTAACAAGACGTGAACTTATCGGCAATGTGATTACGAATGTCCAATTCGTAAGGAATCGTAAGAAAATTCGTCAATGTGAACCCACCTTTAAGAGACATATTACATAAAGGTCGCTTGGAATCCGTATCAAGCAAAGCAATTTGTATTTCCCAAACAAAACCTGTTTTTGACATCTCTCATAAAGGCGGTTTGGCAATACATTGAGAGAAAAGGAGAAAACACTGATAACCAACATTTACCCCTTTTCGCACAAAGTCTTCCATGTTAAAACTTGCAATTTTATTCTTAAAATAAGCTTTGATTTTTCTTTAGAAGGGACAGCTTTCAATTTGGACTAGTATAATTTTTAGTCGTTTGGTATAGGGTTAATGCAGCCAAAGAACACATAATAAAGACAAAAATAAATTTGACAATCCTATTTGATATATTGAGGGAGAAGAAGAAAATATATCGTCTTTCAGCTCGATATTTTCGTTTTCACTATATAATTTTCCATTTTTACACCGTAAAAGTTTGTGAATGGGCGATCCCATTTTCTTCCTCGTCTTCATTTTGGTGTCGTAAAATTCCCAATATTGGTCCCCCTTTAGAAAATAGGTTTTACCTGAAAAATAAAAACAAAATGTCCGTCAATTTATGACAAGTATAGACCAGTCATGATATAATGGCACATGTTTATAAATTTTATCTATATAAATAAAACAACATCGAATTCCAAACTACTGTAAATTTGCATGTGATAGTTCGAACCTTGCAGGCGTCTCACACCTGCAAGATTCGAACAAACACATGCAAATTGTTTTGAAAATAAGAACGCATTTTTCTTGTTTACACAGGAATAAAATGTAAACATGTGCCATAATATCATGACTGAACTATAAATTTAATGTATTATTCTAACAAGACATGACACGTGGGTCATGCAGTATAAGTCAGTGTAACCGTATTAGAGAAATCGACCTACTTCTTTCCATTCAAAAAGATAGAAGAGATTTCCAATGTCTTAAATGGCTATCAAAGTATGTCACTTTTATTTCATTTGGTGACAATCAAAATGTAGGCATTTTTCTGCAGAGAAAATCATCTTTTTTTAAAGTATTCCATCCGACGTTAGAAAGAAAACGCTTCGTGTAACTTAGGCGTACGGACGATGCCTGAACCAGCAAATATATCATTTCGAACTTTCCCCATTGCCGTATAAATTTATTGCAGACATACACTTCTCAAAAGGATCACAGGGTACATTCTTCTGTTTTGGATTGATAGCAGTTGAAAACGGCGTAAAATTCCAATAAACCAAACCAATCTACTTTGGATTGAAAAACGTTTTCTGTATAGGCCTAATATACTAGTCAAAACTTCTAACCGGCCACTTAGTTTCTGCAATTTATGACATACTTATTGACGGGATAACAACAATCATTGTTAGTCATTGTATAGTATAATCATTTTCAAACTACAAAAGATGAAAATGTTACCAATATTCCATCTTAAATGTTTTCAAATAGACACACGTTTCACTATACCCCTAATTTTCATTTTCATCGATTTTAACATTGGTGGGTGGGGTATTATGTAGAAAATCGATTCATATCTGGGCAATATTAAATAAAATTAAATTTCTTCTTCGAAAATTATGTTTCTTTGTCAATTTACTAGCAATGTTGATAGAGAAAAAAATGATTTTATTTCGTCCTAAATCTGAATTATTGTCTAATTTCTCAGTTTTTGTGATTTTCAAAAATGGGGGTTCTCGTCTTTCAGGTAACGTCAAAGAGTCACATTAACATTTTGACACGCGACGTTTGTGCTATATGATCTTCAAATGACCACACTTTCCATAAATGAAAACTTCTTTCCGATCAGATCCTTGTAAACATTTCAAAAATTTGAAAAACAAAGTGGCCGGTTAGGAGTTTTGACTAGTATATAAGTCAATTTGCAAACTCGTCTACTCTGATCGAGAATGCCAGCGATACTTGACCTGGCAGAGCATCTCTTTGCTACATGTATTGTCAGATCATTATTCGTGCGCTATATCAAACAACAAAATCTTACCATCCCAATGTTGAAAGGCACTATCGAGAGGCACTGGTACATTTTTCCATATACTCATATCTCGTGGGTAATCGTATTCTATAAACTCGTCCTTGGCATTGAGTTTCCAGTACATATCACCCGTCACTAAATACGTGCGCTTGTTATACGCCCACACAAAAACAGCGTCTATCTCTTTAATATCCCGGCTCAAACCGAGCTCTGTCAACGGTTTGCCTTCTATGGGAAAATTATTTATCATTGAGTTGCTGCTGAACACCCAATATCTATCACCTGTAAATGACAAGAAAAAGTCATTTCATATTTAAATATGAAACAAAATTGAGATAAATGAATAAACAAATATGGCGTGTTTTATTTAATATGGGAGAATTATTGATCATCGAGTTGCTGCTGAATACCCAATATCTATCAGATAAAATAAATTATATTGGTTAACATGTTTAATGACCTGACTCAAAGCAAGCTTTGTCCCTGTTTTGAACATTCAATAATTTCTGAATTAAAGCTGAACACCAGGGCAGTTCAAAACTTTCTTTGCAAGGATTAAAATGTATGAAAAATGAATTCTTCGTTTCTTCATGTGTTTTTGTACGTTTGTCGCAATCAACGAGGTTTCCTGATTTTTTAAGTTTGTCTTCAGTTTGAAATTTAGTTTACCTAATATCACTCATGAAACGACACCTCAGCGATATGCTAGTATTCTGTAACTGTACAAAGTCAATGGTAGACACATGTACGAGATGGTCATGTAAAACATGCAATTGGAATATTACCTCTAAAAAAGACTATTTTTCCATCGAATCTTTCATACACAGCATCTACGCCGTCTTCAGGTAAATTAAACCAAAATTTACTTATTTGTGTTGGAGCACCTCGTATACCATTAGAACCTAGTCGCCAAAACATCTGAAACAAGGAAAACAAAAATTACAACTGTCATTAGGGAACATTTTTTTTCAAGTAAACCATGACGTAATTTCGGACAAACAATATTATTTCGTTGGTGTTGTTATAAGTTTTCGTTACAGCTGCAAGATTCGAATCAATGTAAGCAAAATTGCGCTGAACCGTCAAGATTCAATCTAGAATTGTTTTAGTAAAACTAGTGTCTTTTCTGTCACTTATCTGCATTAAATAGAATCATTGTGCACATATACTTACATCGCCTATGAATAAAAAGACCTCTTTTCGTATAACAGTTATAGCATCTATCGAATGTTTACAAGGGTTGGTCTCGTTTCTAGGTCTCTGAGGGGGTCTCGGTGGATGTGACCGGTCGGGAACGTCTTTTTTAGGGGCGTCCGTCACAGGAATGACGTTAGGTATATTGCCGTTACCTCCTTTTGGACCTGTTAAATGAAATTATACATCATATAATGGAGTCATAACATCGGCGCTTTGCAACAAAAACCTCAGAATTGCAACTTATTTTAAGCTGTAGTTATGAGTTTTTTTTAAAAGCAGCGAAGTATTTTTTAAAGCAGAGGTAATTTTACGAGAAATGCCAACGAAATTGTGTTTTAATAGTCAGAGCTTAGCTTAAGTAGTAAGATAAAGAATGCTGAAAATTGATTTTTCTGTCCCTTATAAGTGCTTTTTAATGACAAAAATATTTCGATTGTTAAGTTATTTCAGTGAATATGTCACATCCGTTTGTCTGTAAGTTAGTGCACCTGCTATGCAACACTTACATGGATTGAAATCCAAGTTTTATAGTCTATTATCAAACTTGTTCTATTTACCGACATAGATTACATTCGCGAAATTATAATCAATCAAAATATCCATAATTCATTAATTAGAAAATTTCGTTTTTGAAAACCTCCGTTTTCAACAAAAGCCTCGTAACTGCAGCTTAAACCAAGCTGCAGTTACGAGGTTTTTGTTGAAAAGCTACGATGTCTACTAACCATATCTTGACTGTATACCCTGGACGTCATCGAGTGGTAGTTTGAAATTCTCTTGATATCCCTGATACCATGGGTACATTAAGGCTTCGGTATCGCTAGAGTGGGCAAGACCTAAAGCATGGCCGAACTCATGCGCAGCTACCATGAACAAATCGACGCCTGAAATATTTTAGCGACATGTATTATTATGTAAAATGTATATAGGCCTAAGCATTGATGATGTTGGTTTTGAAGAAAAACGTAGATAGCTGCAACTTCACTCATACTTTTGTAATGTCGATGATGGGGTCTTACATACAGAAAACCAATAGTATAAAAGACAAAAACACATTTGCAAAAGCGACCGACTCCTATCCTATTTGATAAATGAAACATAAGACTCAAGAATTACAACGGCTGAAGATGCACGAAAATAATGTTTGGCATCAAATAACGGTTGTAATCTTTATTTTTTTTTATTTCAGACTTGGCTTAAGACATGTAAAGGTCGTTCCTCACCGAAATGAAACATCTGTTTAAACTATGTGTTCGGTTTCACAAACAACACTAAGAATAATCTAAATACCACACATATCTGTGGTTACCTACCTTCCGAGGAGTTGAAGGTCCAAGTCTCCGCGTCATCAAAATGTGTATCACCACCTCTGTCATCACCGGGGAAAAATGCATGGGCCAACACGGAACCTGTAACGAGAATCAGGGGCATGTAAATATTCATATTTCATTTAACACAACAAGGTCTCTTCAGCAAATCGTCGTTTGTCTGTATAAAAAATGTCGCGACTATTACTGATTGATTTCATTTGGCATAGCACAGCTTTCGCCTTTATTATCAAAAATTACACTCTTGAGCTTTTACCTAAAACAGATCTGTTATATTTTTTTGCATTCCCTTTGATCCTTAAAGTATTGTGATTGTTGTAAGGCTTTTTGCAAAATGTGAACATGTCTTTCCTCAAGGTCATTGCCATGTCAAATGAAACAAGTAACACAGCTGAACTTATTTGATTTCTAAAAAAAAAAAAGTAGCGAAATGCTACTCTGTGTGGAAATCCACCAAAAACTCGAACATAAGATATGAGAAGAGTACATCTGTGCCAATGAAATGTGTAAGTAGCTCCATGATAATTACGTAGAATGGGTTATGCCTAATGTAATCACTCGTTTATTACCGGTAATTCCAGGTAATATTGGACGCGTCATGGGAAAATATTGGTGTCTCATTATGAAGATGCTGGCAGGTTGGGGGTCGGGTATATTCTTCATTAACACGTTTCTACGTAATGAGGTTGTATTTTCCATGACAATACACACATGTCCATGCAATTATTTATAGAGATATACTCTGTGTGACTAACTCGCTGAAGTTACAGCTTACCAAAGTTGTAGTTACGTCGTTGTTGAACGTTCATTAACGACACAATATAACAAAGTTTCCTTTCATTAGACAACTAGTCCATTCATAAGTTCATGGTATAGTACTCAGGGTTCTCCTCAGAACAATTTGAAGCTGTAGTGGTGAAGTATTGATGCAAATAACTGTTATAAAAACATAATGGCAAAAGAAGAAATTGCTCATGTTGAGCAATTTCTTCTTTTCCCATCATGTTTTTATAACCAATCATTACTTTTACAATCATAAAAATGCATAATTTATCAGTTTTTGACATAAAATGCCTCTATTTGGAGACAATTTTGAAGAAATTAAGCTGTTTGGTCCCTTTGAAGCTGTAGTGGGATTACACTGATTTACATGAAGCTGTAGTGTGGCCGATACAGCTTATTGGGCTGGAGAGAACACTGAGTACTTAAGATGACAGAATCTAGATGCATTTTAACGAATTATAGTCATGCTTTGCAAATCTACGAACACGAAACAGGATGTTGGTGATCATTGAGAATTTGTGTATTGAGTGTTCGATTTAAATATTATGTAATAAATAACAAGGCCATTGCTGTGACATCCATCGTATGTTCCGTCGAGGTGTTTCAGACCTTTGACAAGCCTGAATTCAACCAAGTTCAGACCAAATAAATGCCTATATTGTCAGTTAATATCCATCTCAGCTAAAACGACCAGTTTTGTAAGACTCCATGATAAGTGTTGGTAAAATAATAGGATGTGAGTGAAGAGCAACAGTTGTTTTAATCGAGTATATTTGAGAGCTTGCCAAAATGGGTCGTTAAGATACATAAATAATGCACAGCTCGAACATTAGTCCCGTTTTTGAGCATATCTTAAAAACTTAGTGACATATCACTTCTTGTGAAACGATTAATCAGACATTTGGAGACAAAAGAATTTCAGTCGTTCATTTCTATTTATTCATACATATACTTGATATTACCAGAGCTATAGTAATGGCTTTCAAAAATGCAATAGCTCATTCATTGTTAATCAGATCAGATCTTTTATTGTAGGTACTCATTAG
The DNA here is from genome assembly GCA_963680895.1 of Fragum sueziense. NCBI lineage: Eukaryota > Metazoa > Mollusca > Bivalvia > Cardiida > Cardiidae > Fragum > Fragum sueziense. The sequence goes on from OY804603.1 coordinate 34,832,097, forward strand.
AAACGTCTCATCGAGACGATTCAAATGAATGCCCCAAAGAACTAGATTTTGAAATAACAATTTTTGATGCCAAAACCCCTTGTAGGTCTAGATCTATATGATGCTATGAAAAACCAGACTTCATGTAGGTAAAGTACCAGCCATCACCGTTTTCTTATTTTACTCTGAATGTTTTCTTCGTTAAAAACATGTGTACACACATTTTCGGAACGTTTTTTGTTATATATATGCATTAAATTTTGTTTCTGGACCAGTATAAGATTTTGTCGTTTTGGAGAAATTTTAAAGTAGCATTGGTACAGAATATGCTATACCTTAATTGGATCCCTTTAAGTGCATGTTTCTAAATTGGCGGTATATGTGACCCAAGTCTTTTATTTTATTTAACAAATTGGCTCTTAGAGGCATTACACCCTAGTAACCTACATTTCAATGAATACTTGAGTTTCAGAGTTCGATTTCGTTCAGGGGCTTAATAAACACCAAACCGGACGCAGAATACACTAGGCCCACAGCCATATACATATTTTAACCTTTTCCCAGTACTTTTGACCGTTCAGTAATGAAAACCTTTGAAAATGGCGAGAGTAAAAGAAAACGTTGAGACAAGAGAAGAAAATACAATTCATCAACATTTTCCTCTTTTGCCTCAATATTTTCAATAGCTTTTTTCCTACATGTACAAGGTACGTCAACACATTGTTTTGTTTGAGAAAGCTAAATATAAATTGTGTTTATACGCGTGCTGATCTTGATCTACATTGGTCTGAAAAGTCATAAAGACCCCCTTTCAAGATCTCGGCTTTTTGAGCACTATTTACCTTTTCCATAAAAGGGATAACCGTGGCGGTAGCCCTCTGCGAACTGTATCAGCGTGTTTGTCTCCTTACAATAAGAATAGTGATGAGATTGTACAGAAACACAGGCTGATCGTATTTATGCATGCTGATCATGATCGATATTAGTCTCACATGAAACAAGAGGACCATGATGGTCCTAAATCGCTCACCTGAATCAAGATGACAAGAGTGATAATGGCAATTTTGTCAAATTCAAAGGCATGAAACTTATAAGGACTTTCTGTTTGGAAACAATTAAGAAATAATTTTGTTCTAATCGATCCTGTAAGGTTGGGTATGAATTAGCACAATTGTTGAGTTAGTTAATTTTCAACAATTATTTCATGATTTCGCAATATACAACATAGGGCTAATTTTCAAAGCATACTGATCTGTTAGAGATTGATCATTTATGATAGGCTCAATTAACAAGATTTTGTCTGTGATTGATAGAATTTAGTGAAAGATTACCATCTGATTAGCTAAAGCTAATCCCTTATTTGTTTACATAAGATAAACATTGGGCCAGCCTGAGAGCAACAGATAAGGGAAATAGAAAATTGGCCCAATGGTTTATTTTTAAAGAATTTTCCTATGATTTCTCTAAGTCTGATAAGCCCTTCCTCCCTGCCATGCCCACATTTTTTGACCAATGGAAAAATTTGTGAACACATTTTGAAAAGAGTAACTGAAGGAACATTCCAGTAAAGTCTGGTTCAATTGGGAACAATGGTTGATTTTTAAAGAATTTTCTTATGATTTCTTTAAGTCCGATAAGCCCCTTCCTCCCTGCCACACCCACATTTTTTGACGAATCAAAAATCTGCGAAACAGTTTTGAGAAGGGTCACTCAAGGAACCTTCCAGCAAAGTCTGCTTCAATTGGGCACAATGGTTGAATTTTAAAGAAATTTCTTATGATTTCTCTAAGTCTAATAAACCCCTTTCTCCCTGCCACAGTCACAGTTTTTTACAAATGAAAAAAACTGTAAACAAATTTTGAAATGAGAGACTCAAAGAACATTCCTGCAAAGTCTGCTTAAAATTGGCCCATTGGTTGATTTTTAAAGAATTTTCTTATGATTTCTCCAAGTCTGATAAGCCCCTTTCTCCTTGCCAAGGCCACAATTTTTTACAAATAAAAAGATTTGTGGTCAAATTTTGAAAAGAATGACTCAAGGCACATTCCTGCATGGTCTGGTTCAAATTGGCCCAATGGTTGATTTTTAAAGAATTTTCTTATGATTTCTCTAAGTCTAATAAGCCCCTTTATCCCTGCCACGGCCATGTTTTTTTTTCAAATGTAAAATTTCTGAACAAATTTTGAAAAGAAAGACTTAAGGCACATTCCTGCCAAGTATGGTTCAAATTGGCCCAATGGTTGATTTTTAAAGAATTTTCTTATGATTTCTCCAAGTCTGATAAGCCCCTTTTTCCCTGCCACGGACACAATTTTTGACAAAAGAAAAAATTTGTGAACAAATTTTGACAAGAATGACTCAAGGCACATTCCTGCAAAGTATGGTTCAAATTGGCCCAATGGTTGATTTTTAAAAAAAATTCTAATGATTTCTCTAAGTCTAATAAGCCCCTTTCTCCCTGCCACGGTCACATTTTTTGACAAATATAAAAATTTGTGAACACATTTTGAAAAGAGTGACTCAAGGAATATTCCTGCCGAGTTTGGTTCAATTGGGCCCAATGGTTGATTTTTAAAGAATTTTCTTATGATTTCTAGTCTGATAAGCCCCTTTCTGCCTGCCACGCCCACATTTTTTGACAAATCAAAAATTCACGAACAAGTTTTGAAAAGTATCACACAAGGAACATTCCTGCCAAGTTTGGTCAAAATTGGTCCAATGGTTTAGGAGGAGAAGATCTTGAAAGGAATTGTGAACGGACGGACGGACAGATGGACGGACGGACGGACGGACGGACGGACGGACGGACGACGGACAAAAAGCGACCACAATAGCTCACCTTGAGCACTTCGTGCTCAGGTGAGCTAACAAGATTTGACTTCAAGATTTCAACCCCATTTACATAATTTTTCTTGTCAAAAGTTGATAAAACTGTGTATGATTAATGCTAGATTCTCTGGATCCATGTTTGTCTCAAATGCCGCATGGGAGCCCCTTATCAAGTCCCGACCGAAATAATATATTTTTGCCTCATATTTACCTTTTCCATCAAAAGGATAACCGTCGTGGTGACAGCCCTCTGCGAACAGTATCAAAATATCCGCCTCCTTATAGAGTAATATGGATCTTGATCAGACTGCGTGTATACCCAGGCTGATGTAGATGAGCGCTGATCTTTTTCCAGACCCCGACTGATATTTTAAGGTATATGACCCATCATTAAAAACTCCACTTTCTAGCATCAAATTACATACTCTTGTAAATACACTTCAAATAAGTTGATTCACCGTGCCAGATTTCGAGATTATGCTTCAAGAAGAAAATAAATTACAAATATCTTTTTACTCTATATTCATACACAAGGGAGGTAATTTATAACATTTTTGTCATATATTTCCATAATTATGCATTAATTTAAAATTCTAAACCGTTCAAAATGCGTATGTTTGTATTTGGAATGGAAATATAACACATTTTAGGATTTACTGGCACTTTTCAAATTTCGCCTCTGGCTCTTTGGTGCTAATGATGGGTTGTATACGTTAATATCATCTTCGTTTCATCTGTCGCTGCTTTTCAACAAAAACCTCGTAACTGCAGATTAAAATAAGCTGCCGGCCCCTGTTTCATCAAAACATTTAAGTAGTATTTTTGACTTACCAATGTCTTAAAAATCGCTTAAAACAACAATCGCATAACCCAGGTTTTAATAGAATGGCGATACGCTTTTCTTACCCTAAGCTTGTCGTAAGTTGTCGGTAAGTCAAAAATACGTCTTAAATGTTTTGATGAAACAAGCCCCAGGACTTGACGAGTTTTTGTTGAAAAGCGACAATATTTACCTTTTCCATCAAAAGGATAACCATCATGGTGGTAGCCCTCTGCAAACTGTATCAAAATGTCCGCCTCCTTCCCACGTGGATGGTAGACTTCCGTAAACGTTAACGCCGTTACGTCACTCCAAACTTTAAACGCGTCAAGAATGGCACGTCGTACACGTGCGGCACTCATGTCTGGCGTCGTGTTCACGATTCTGAAAATATAACAGAAAAAAATTAAGTTTCCATTTGTTCGTGAATTCCAGAAAATACCTTAGCCTAATAGGCCTACTACAGTTGGCGCCACATCGTATTGCACGTGTTTATGTTTTGTTTAACGTTCAATTACATTTAAACAAATATAAACATTGTGCCATACGATGTGGCGCTAACTGTAGCCTCAGGCAAGTCAATTGGGTCCACTGGCTACGACAAACCGTTTTCAAATCAGTCACGTATTAAAACTTTTATTGTTGTAGGACTTTGTGTCACGTAATTCCCCGACGTGCTGTTTGGCCACAGCTTTGGCGCAAATGGTAGCGCATCTGTCTCTCATTTGAGAGGTCCCGGGTTCGATACCCGGCCACGGCGAATATTCTTACTGACAAAAATGTCACCCATCAATGGTTTGATATCGTGAACCTATGTGGGGGAGCAGCAGTAATAGAAAGAGCTCGGGAAAATATGATACAAAAGTAGAACATGCTGATATGTAAAATTTTCTGCTTTTGCCTCTATATTTTTTTCCGATAAATTGCACAAAAATCTTTTCTGTATACATGTTATATTCGTCATCTGCGGCATCATTTATTTCTGACCACCTCAATCTTTTGCGATTTGAGAAAAGGTTAAGTAAGGAAAACAAGAGCGAAGTTATTGTCAGTAATTATTGTAGGCACATATTTGTGAGGGCCCACAATGACAAAAGGAAGATATAGATCGGAAACACACTTTACAAACAGACATCCGAGGTCCTTGTGTATATGTGGAGGGTCGGAAATCATGGCGGATACAAGATTCACAAGTCAAGTATGCTTTTAACCCTTTCCCAAACAAGACCTGGTTTTGACGTCCCTAACAGAAAAGGCTTGGGAAAACATTGAAACAAAAGAAGAAACTGCTGATGACCAGCAGTTTCTCCTTTTGTCTCAATATTTTCTATGCAATTTTTTTTACACAAATCCTATCTTTAATAACATCCATTTTGTCATTTGTAGCATTTATTGAAATGGATCACCCTAAAATTTTGACGCTTGGGAAAGGGTTAAAACTTGTCCCAAACTACAAAATAAAGGGTTGTGCAATTTGACAGATGCTGCAGACGACGAAATGGGCGTCTGTATAGAAAGGATTTATGTACAATATAGCTCAGAAAATATTGAGGGAAATGGAGAAATTGCTGATGATCAGCAATTTCTTCTTTTGCCCGAATGTTTTCACAAGCCTTCATAAATAGGGACGTTCAAATCAGGTCTTGTTAGGCAAGTCTTGTTAGGGGTTAAACCTTTTTCAAACGACAATATACTATTGTATTATAGTATTGGGATGGTAAAATACCGGTTTCAAAGATGCTGCAGACGACAATTTCAAGTAAATGGTGTTGTGCGTTTTGTTCTTTTTTATACAAAACATTGTGGGAACGGAAAAATTGCTTGTTCTTCATTTTCCATATCATGCTCCATATCCATTGTGTTGTAGGGAGTAAAAAAGAGTCACTGTGTGGGAATGGTACAGCCCAAATGTATTTGATCCAATCTAGGACAATGTTTGGTACATGGTACTATTTGGAGGTAACTTAACCCATTCCTACACTTTCCGACACCCACAAGATAAACGCTTTGGAAAACGTTGTGGAGAATGAAGAAAGTATATCTTCATTTCTCACAATGTTTTCTAAACATAATGACCAGAAATTGTAAATATCATATACTTGATTTCATAGTCTTTAACGTCATTGAATTTGGAGTAATCCAAATTTTTGCCGTCTGGTGATGGGTTAGGCATTTACATGATATTACATTTCAATATTAAATTAATGGCATTACAGACTCTTTTTTCATTCGAATACCCTTGACAACGGTTCCTATAAGTAAATGAAAACGGTTTTTGATTGACAGGACAAAAAGCCTTGATCGGTTCAGGTAAATTTACCCTTTTCCAAACAAGACGTGGTTTTGAAGTCCGTGAAAGAAAAGGCTTGGGAAAATATTGAGAAAAAATATGAAAATGCTGACAATCAGCATTTTCTCCTTTTGCCTCAATATTTTATGACTTATCCAATCTTTACCAACATCAACTTTGTCGTCTGCAGCAGCTTTCAAATAGGACCCTCCTACAATTTTGCCGTTCGGGAGAGGGTTAAATCTTGCATCATCAGTAGGAAAAATCGAGTGTGACTCATAACAACTGCCAGCGTGTTCTTTGTAACATAAGGAATCGTGACTCAGCTATTTATAAATAAGCTCAACACTACCTAAAGTAGGCTACATACAATTCTATAGGCACCTACGATAGTTTTGCGTCAATCCATCGAAAAATCCATTTGTCTCTGTTTGTTTTTCCACGAACTGATGTTGTCGACAATTTGCATGTAATGGGTAATTAATGATAATTCTAGATATCGTAATAATGTTCCTGGTTCTTTTGTAAGTGTGATAATCGAACACGGAAAATAAACTCATTCGATCTTTATCTTTCTGAAAGAGCGTTGGCCCTTGCTCAAATGGTAAAATCGTCGCTTTCGAGATTTATTAACCCTTTCCCAAACAAGACCTGGTTTTGAAGTCCCTAATAGAGAAGGTTTGGGAAAACATTGAAACAAAAGAAGAAACTGCTGATAACCAGCAGTTCCTACTTTTGTCTCAATGTTTTCTTTATCATATTTTACACAAATTATATCTTTAACAACATCTATTTTGTCATGTGCGGCAGTCTTTGATGTGGATCGCCCTAAAAATTTGCTGTTTGGGAAAGGGTTAACAATAATCCACCATAACATATCAAAACTCCGTGCATCTTCGGGTTTCATCCATGATCAGGAAAATTAACGAGGTGTTTTGTAGTCAATAATGTTAAGACGATAATATGGTCATTGTGATCCTAAGGCCTAAATTATATGTGTCGCTTTTCAACAAAAACATCGTAACTGCAGCTTAAAGTGACATTTCAGAATTATTTTTACATAAATTTTACTTTTATTCTATTTGAAAGAGCATGTTTTCTTAAGAAAATTCTGAAAATTTCAAGCCAAAATATTGAACCGTTTACGAGAAATATATATTTCTGAGCTAAAATTAAACAAATTGTTGTGGACAACAGTTCAGATTTATATAGAATTTGTCATTTTTGTCTCAACTCTGAAGGAGTATTTTCGCTTATAAATAACAACTTCAAAAAACTGATAGCATTTCTACGCATTAGAATAAACGATCTTTGCATCAAGACATACTTTTGAAAAATGAAATAAAAGTGAAATGTCACTTTAAAACAAGCGGCGATGTATTCAAATCCGCAATTTTACATAATAAGCATTTTTTCACATCATATTTTGCTAACAAGACCTAAAGAAGACGCTGTGCCAGATTGCAGCTTGATCAGGATCCATATTGCTGTTTCTGTGATCAGTTATTATGTCATCTGTAACCTAAAGCCTCTCTTACAACCCGTCGTTCGTCCTTATAAATCGTGCATTTTAAAACGCACGAGTTATAAGGACGCACGACAGGTTGTAAGAGTGGATAAAGAATTGTCCGGTCAATTCTTTGCTACGTACAGTCTGCGTCCACCAAAATCGCACGTTGCACATGCGTGCATCGCACGATTATGCCGAAGTTTTAGACGCAGACCGCACGTAGGAGCACGTACGACCGGTTGTAAGAGAGTTTTGACTCTTCAAATTGGATCACACTAAAACTATGTTGTTTGACAAGGGCTATAATAATTTTATTTTCCATGACGTTGTTTCACTAGAACGTCACAGACACAGTCTATCTAACTCACGTGACCACATAATCACACGTGATCTTGCTAATTACAGGTGTAACAGACATAACCAGCTGTCAATCACTGTCAGCGTACGTAAAATCGACAGATAATCTACAAACAGATGCTTGTGGTTTATTGATTAGGAAAAAAAACAAGATTAAGTTCATTAACCCATTCTCAAACAAAACCCATTTTCGACTTTCATAAGAAAAACATCATCAGAAAACATTGAGGGAAAAGCAGATTGTCATATGTCAAGATCTTATGAAAATTCTGAAAATTTCAAGTCAAAATATTGAACTGTTTACTAGAATTATATATTTTTGAGCTAAAATTAAACAAACTGTTGTGGACAACAGTTCAGATCTATATAGTATTGGTCATTTCTGTCTCAACTTTATAAAGGCATATTTTTTCTCTTATAAATAACACATTCAATAAACTAATAGCATTTCTACGTATTAGAATAAACAATCTTTGCATCAAGACATACTTTTAAAAAATGAAATAAATGTGAAAAGTCACTTTAACGAAACAACATTAAAACTTTATAATGTACATAATAAAAAAAGAAAATTTGGATAACCACTTTGACCTTCCCCAACAAGATATGGCTTGACCGTTTAAATCAAAGGAAACGTTTTATTTTCAAGGTCATTGATTTGTCGTCTGTAATATCTATCGGGTTGGAATTGTCTAAATTCACGCCGTTTGGAAAATGCCCTTGCATAACAAAAAAAAAAAAAAAAAAAAAAAAAAAAAAAAAAAAAAAAAAAAAAATATGTGCTCCATATGCCATAATAATGTTTATCATTATTTTTCTTTTGCTCTCAATGTTTTCTTTTCAAAGGCTAAATTAATACACAAAATATCGGCTGTACGTGAAAGGCGTCGAAACTATTGACTTTTTGGCAAAGGGTTCTGAAAATATTTCAGTAAATGATGAAAAACCATGTGGTCTTTGATGAAATTCCATCTAGTTAATTATGTATTACATCTAATTAGCGAGCAGGTAGTTTGAAGCAAGGCTACTTTGGCCTTGTATATTATTTTTTTCAATTATTTCATCGCTTTTCGGGAATCATCGTGAGAAAAGCTGGACTGAAATTCCGTCTATTTAATCCATTTCTTAAAAGTAATGCCTTTTGACTCTCTCAAAATGAAAGGTTTGGGAAACATTATGGAAAATGAAGAAATTGCTTGTGACAAGCAATTTCTTCATTTTCCACAATGTTTTCGTCTGCAAATTCTTTTAATTTGGAGCAGGCCACATTTCTACCGTCTTGATTGCAATTGTCTTTGAAAGCCGTTGTAATTCAAATTTTAGAAATGTGTATCGAATAGCATAGAAATATTTGGGGTAAATTGAAGGATTACTGATTATCGTCGACTTCTTATCAGCCAATGTTTTCCAAGCCGATTTTCACGATACGATGTCAAACTCAGGTCTTATTTGGCATGAGTTAAATTGCAATGGGCCAATATTTCATCTCATATCTACTTTGCAAAGGGCAATGGTACATTGTAAGGGTTTCATTGTTTGTAAATTGGCCTCTGGACTTTGCTTTTTTGGTTAATTGTTCCTTCTGGGTCCAAAAGTCTCCGACAACACTACACAAAATCACGATAGCCTAGTTATACAAAAACACCAGACTAAAACAAATCCAACAACAATACCAAATAGGGAAATCAGACGTGACAAGATAGATTATAATCTACCCTTTGTCAAAGAACACTTCAAAGTTTTGACTGACGAATAAATAACACCATTGAAAATATTGAGGGAAAACAAGAGATACGGATTAGCAGCATTTCGCAGCTTTACTTCAAATGCCTCATAACTGCAGCTGTAAACAGTGCAAAGCGATGATTTTCTTTTATTCATTTAATATTGATTCATACAATAGACAATTTAGCTTGGATTTTTTTTAAATTTGAACTAATCTTTGATTTTTGTTGTTCTGGAAAGGGTTAAACTATGCTACTGAAACCATCTTCCAATACCAGAACACGCTCAATAATGATAATACAAGATCAAATAAAGATAGCCAAACTTTCGAAGGAGACTATAAACGTCCAGAAACATTACAACAAAGAGAAATGACAGAAACAACCAGCGAAAAAAGAAGGATGTGAATATATAGTCCATTGTCTGCATGTCAACTTATTACCATACCAAAAATGACTGTGGAAAAAAAGGGAAATAAAAAGAGGATACAAATAGAAACCATGCATGTATCGGGTAATACTGGTTGGCTGTCTGCAACAGTTTAAATTCATATTCTGTCATGGGGCCTATGTTGTGTTAAAGCAACAACACAGATTCCATGCGTCTCCAAATTCGGCTTTCGACTTTATGCTTAAGTAATATACTCCTCAGGAATGAATTACGTCCCGATTTTTATCTCCATGTCCGCAGCAGTCGGAAATGAGCTGGTCAGCACTCGTCATCTCGGTATATACCATGTAAAACGATTCTCTGTTTCTCAATTGCGGTACCACTTTTTCTGTGTTCCCATGTACTTGTTGTTGAACCTTCTCTGATGCTATGAAGTACACATGTCCTCATTCAAGCAGGTTGTGATGATTTCTATTACATCGCAACCCAGCTGAACAAGGTCAAGGGCACCTCACTGACGAGACCAAGGTAACTGCTGCCTGATCCAGCGTGGTCTAACTGTATTTCCATCTGTATAAAGTTAACCAGCTATGCTACAAATATCACCAGGTTGTCGTTTACTGGTGTTTTGGGGTATCTGTAATACGCAGGTCTTTTACAGATGTTGATCATCAAGTGTCCGTTATGAATCCATGTAAGAATGTGCCCAAGCTGAAAATAAAGTCCGTCTCTTTTGCTTCATTATCTGTCATATTCCTCTGTGTATCTACAAATGATAGATAAGTAGCAAACAGATTTAGATTATGCGTCATGCGACGAGCAAAATCATCTCTTATAGAAGACTAAACAGTACACATACAAGTAGAATCCAATCAATCAGCGTCCGAGACAATTGAGTAACAACGAATGGTGAAGACAAATCTTAAAGAAAACAAACAAAATAATTTCTAAAACAACAACAAAAGAACATGTTTAAATGTCAAGACAGAGTTTCTCTGAAAACCAACACTGAATAAAAGGCGTTTTTGTCGAGAGAATTCGAAGCTGTGTGACGCCAGTTTCATTTGAAAAAGCATGCATTGCAATTAAAAATTCCTGTTTTAACATTCAAGACGGAAACCCTAATAGAAATAGCGCATCGTAAGATACTTTGCAAGTTGTCGCAACTACAGTTTGAATAAACTCTAGATGCGACATTTTGCCTGTCAGAGAACTAAACCTATCGTCATCCTATAATTAACACGTTAGAGCAGACGATTTTACTTTTTGTAGCAAACGACACAAAAGAGAGTCATAAACTTAGAGAAAAAGTACATATACTTAATGACAAACGCTAATTGAAATCTTCCATGAAATACACACAATAATTGACATCGAAAGTAAGACTAAACATTGAATAATATTACAAACAAATTCCGACAAAAAACATACATTTTCAAACGAAAATCTACATAGCAAAGCCATAATAAACACAAAAATTTCCCAAGAACCACAGAAACGCAAAGTTGGAGCCACCTTGCAACAATGTGACCCATATGTCTCAACGAAAGTCGGCGAGTGCTATGAAATTTAAGACGCAAAACCCCGTATTAAATATCTAACCAAGACGATTCGATTGGCTGAGGAAAAATTCGTACACTTGAGATTTGAGGGGTCGCAAGGGGTCTCCGGATTCCTTTAGCTTTTGTAAGATTTGAATGTAATATTTGTTTGCATTTGTTTCGATTTTAACGTCACTGTCAACAACATTTCAATAACATCCTGGCTAGTGGAATTTAACCTTGTATATTATGATCTGCATATATATAAATAGCTGGAATATTATTTTTTATAACCGAAACTATGAGGGTATAAGTAGCTGCACACACAGGTTTACTAAAAAAACTCGATTAATATAAAGACAGAAGTTCATGTTGGTTGACCAAAAGAAAACAAAAATCTCACACATTCAATTATCTAGAATTGGGGAATACAATTGCTAGCAATGATCTGTTTTCTATAAAGATTTGCAATTCTTTTATTTCAGCTCTCGAAATTGCAGTCCGATTTGTAGACATGGAAACGGAAATCAAAATATCCTATCACTTTTGCACACTTCTCTTTCTCAAGATTTCATATTGACAGAATTTATCTTGTCAATACCAACAACAAAGGAATTTACAAGTTTCAATTTCTGAATGAAAACCCATTTGACGAGTCTCTACAAAACTATTGTAAGTGCTTGTGGAATCTATATGCCAATACGATAGTGTTGTATAGATCAACAAGATTGCAAAGGATGTCGTTGCTTTTCAACAAAAACATCGTAACTGTAGCTTTAAACAAGCTGCAGTTACGAGTTTTTTCGTTGAAAAGCGACGATGTACAACCTGAATCTACAGAAAGCGTTATCATCAACAAGTAGGAAACTGTCATGTAAAAGACAACATGAATTACGAGCTACAAATTGTCTGTGATGTTTTGTGTTTTCTTTCCTATCTTCTTGGTGCTAAGTATGTCTGTGTCTAGGAATACGCCTTTCATGTATTTTTAGCATTAGAAAAGCTATATTTCGACTTTATGTATAAAATAAGAGTCCTTTTCAGACTGCAAAGGCAGTGTCTGACCCATGTCGATATGTTATTCTTAATTCTTTAACCCTTTCCCAAACGGCAAAATTTTAGGGTGATCCACTTCAAAAAGTGCCACAAATGACATAATGGATGTTATTAAAGATACAATTTTTGTAAAATATGGCATAGAAAATATTGAGACAAAAGGAGAAACTGCTTCTTTTGTTTCAATGTTTTCCCAAGCCATTTCTATTAGGGACGTCAAAACCAGGTCTTGTTTGGGAAAGGGTTACCATTTCTAGATATGAAGGTTAAGTTCGTGTCAATTTTCTTCAGTATATAAATGCAAAATTTAAATCGTCGTTTTTGGTCTGGTTGATCGAAATCGACATTTTTTCAATGGCTCTTTGGTCAGGAAAAGTTGGTCAGACTTTTATGACTAAATGATACAAAGACAAAAATCCTAGGCAAATAATATAAAAAGAAAATTTATGCCTACGTATATTTAATTTTATTCTGCAATAATAATAATTATTTATTGTTATAACCATACAGTAACTTTCGGGAACCCAGTCCCAATCCAAAGCCAAATAGACAGACCATTGATATGTAGCAAAGTAAGAAGTTTGTGAATTAGTGACAAAGCAAACATTGTGGGAAAAACTGTTTCATATGCTATTTTGCAAAATATGTAAGCTCCATCAGACCACTGTTAGGGCCTCAGTCCAAAACCAAAGCCATATAGAAAGACCATGTATATGTAGCCACGTATAAGGCGTTCATGACTAAGTGACAAAGCCTCGCACACTTCCTATAACTGTAAGTAGAAGTTTCCTGTAACTCTAGTGTGCATATGTTAGAGCCCGGATAGACCTACAAGAGGGCCAGATACCATCAAACTATGGGCCATTGTGATATAGAGAATTAACCCTTTCCCAAACGGTAAAATTTTGGGGTGGCTCAATTTGAAAACTGATGCAGACGATAAATAGGTTCTTTTAAGGATAATATTTGTGTTGGATATAGCTCAGAAAATATTGAGGCAAAAGGAGAAAATGCTGGTTATCAGCAGTTTCTTCTTTTGTTTCAATGTTTTCCTAAGCCTTTTCTATTAGGGACTTCAAAACCAGGTCTTGTTGGGAAAGAATTAACCGAGTCATTTGGGGAGGTGTATGCGTGGATATCTGTCCATTTTAGCCATAACCAAACAGCAGAATTTTGGGCCGTTCGAAACTCAAAGATCATGCAGACGTCAATTTCAAGTGTGTGAAATATTACATTTTTTTCAATTTGTTCTTTTTATGTAGAAAACATTGTGGGAAATGTAGAAAAAGCTTGACACAAGAAATGTCTTCTTTTTCGCAATGTTTTCTTACGCATTTATCTTTACGCGTTTATCTTAAAGTGACTGAAAAAGCGCCAATGTGAGGGAATGGGTTAAGAATAATAGTGTTCGTCTTTGTTGGTGCACACGAATTGTCTTCGTTTGCCTCAACGTTTGTCAAATTATTCCTTTTTAGGACGTACAATAAGATTTTAATGCGCAATGAGAAATAGTATTTATCGAGACTCGAAATTACCACGACCTTATAAACCATGAAACAGTCGGTCATTTTAATGACTGTTGGTCCCTTGCTTTGGTCTTATGATTATATGATATTGGGTTTAGGCTCAAATGGGATGCATCTTGAAACGTCTCAACGTAAATAGGAAACTAAATCCAATTGCCGTTGAGGAGATATATTTATCAAACACAAAGAGTGTCCTTTTTCCTGGTAAGATCGCAGCTTTGTGCATCATTATACGACCCTTCAATATTACACTTTTCCCAAAACAAGACATTTTAGAGTTGTTCACGTTCAAAATAAGACAATCAAATGTTACTGAAAACAGATGATTGTCAACTAATAGTAGATCAATAGGAATTTTTCTGGGGGAAATGAGAAAAAATGATGATTTTCTTTTTCAACCTAATGGATTCCTGATTCAGCATCATTCCAGGTTGTCAAAACAAGGGATTGATTGGGAAAGGGTTTATACATGTATTGGTTATATCAATTAATCTTAAACTTGTCCATGGCGAAAAGGGTTACAAATGACAAAATAAATTTAACTTAGTTGATAACTATTTCACTGGCTATGAAAGATGTATAATGGAAGAAAGGAGAAAATGCTTGTCACAAGTATTTTCTTTTGATCCCCAGTCTTTCTAATGTTGAATCTTCCTTATCACGGTCGCCATTCGATCTTCTTGTTGAAATTGCTATACATAAGGCATTAAAATATTCCCTTTCCTGGTAAGATAATAGATTTTGCATCAATTAACGACTTTTCGACGCGCCATCTGTTGGTGCATGTATAGATTATTGAATACTAAAGACTGTCATTTTGCTTGTGAATTAAAAGATACAACCTTTCACCAAGCGTCAAAAATGTAGACTATTTCAATTTGAAAGCTGCTGGAGACGACAAAATTAGTGTTGATAAAGATTCGATTTGTGTACAACAGAGAGAAAAGAAAAATATTAAGGTAGAATAGTAGAATACCCGCAATGTGGCCATTTTGAGATGCATAAAACTTCGGATTTTTTCGAGCTGCGTCGTTACGTATTCGAACCTATTCGGGCGCGGTCGAAAACATTCGGCAGTGGAAAGTTCCACTGCCGAATGTTTTCGATCGTGCCCGAATAATTCCGACGTCGTGTGAATCTCATTAGGGATGGACTACCGTAAGTCAAAAGGGTAAATGCTGGTCAATAGAGACATTAGAGAATGTCTTGTTTGAGGAATGGTCAAGTTCAATACCACCTAAACCATAACCACGACGAAGGATTTGGGATATGACTTCAACATTGTTTGAGAGTCAACAAAACTGCCGTTGGAAAAGGTAAAGGGCCACTTAACAACAAAATATTTCACATAAATATATTTAATACGCACAGTCCGGGTCCGCTTGTCATTGTTTACAAATAGGATCTGAAGCTTCTCTTACAAACAATGGCTATTCTTTCCATATTTGCACCGATTCATGTGAAAATAGGCTTTTTCAGTGAGAATGTCAACTCATTTCATAACAAATAAGTGTTCTTCAGAAAGGGTAGAGATGTTACAGACAGAACGAAGATTTTTGACAACGAAGATTTCAAGCTTTTCAAATAATTCTTTCGACATTTTTGTTTATTACGAATTGCCAAAATAGGCATAGTTCGGAAAGGGATTTCAGTGAATTTGTACTGACTTTGGTCGGATTAAGTGTTTTGTACCCTTTCTAAAACTAGACCCGTACACTGTTTTATTACCCTGCATTATTTTTTTGCGTAAATATTTAAACGCAAAGGATATCAAATGAGCCAGTAATATGTCTCGGGACAATCAGAAAAGCTATTGTTTAATTACGTTCTTTTTCACATAAAGTGTTGGTAAGTTCGTTAGGTAAACTGGACCGAGGTTTTGATGTTTCCAAATACAAGCTGATGAAAACATTGGGACAGAAAAAGAAAATGTTTCTTCTCTTTTGTCTCAATATTTTCTGAGCTATATAGTGCACAAATCCTATCGTTATCAACATTCACTGTATTGTCTGCAACAGCTTTAAACTTTGACTACCATACACTTTTTTCGTTCGGAATAGGTAATTTTGGCCATAAAATTCATTATTTCTTGGTAGAACAATAAATGCAACTTCATTAAATCTTACCGGAATGTGAGATCCTTTTTATGCCATTTCGACGTCGCAAGGACGTAACGTCTCCGACGTCGTTTTCTGACGTCGACGTCTCTTACGCCACAACGTGGTTTCTTCATGAGCTCTAACGTCCGTCTATCAATGACGCCTGTGACAGGGATATTACCCATGGCTTGGAGGGACTTTAGGGCGTCAACGTAGGAATCACGTGACGTCAAACCCGCCGGCCCCGTTTCCGTGCTGGGCCCATTCAAGTAACCGAAGTCTCCGAGGTATTTCTGAAATATACGGAGAGGAGAAATATGTCACTTCTTGTTGGCTTTCATTAACCCTTCCCAAAAACGACAAAAAATACAAAGAACTATCTATTTCTTGGCCGAACATATTGTTGGAAATGAAGACATTGCTTGTCACAAGCGATGTCTTCATTTTTCACAATGTTTTCTAAAGCCCTCAAAAAGCGTCAAAAAGCGTTATTACGCTGGACAGGGTTCAAGGAAAGACCCAGGATTTTTTCCGATGGGGTCTAAGCGCAAATCAAGTCTTAAAATGTAATAACTATGTAACGTTATACTAAATTTATATAGTCAAAATTTAATTTTCGGCCAATGCGAGGGGGGGGGGGGGGGGTCCGCCCATGAGGTTAAAATGTCCAACTACAGGTTATATCTGAAGATTTCTTAGGAAGATTTTCGGCTACTATCTTTATGCAAGTTTGAAAGTTATCATAATCGCCATCTTGGAACCTCAAATAGTGTTTATAGATATGAATTATCAGAAAATAACATATTTCGGAATAAATCATAGCTTCTCATCGTTTATTTGATTATCAACATGTTAAGAGGTAATATTTTCAAATGTTTCAAACTATCTAATTCTAAGCATAATCTTACAAGACTGAAGATAACCCCCAGGTTCTGATGCTTGTAGGGGAAATACAACGAGGAAAATGAAAACTAGCTGAAAATCAGCATTTCCCCTTTTACCTCAATCTTTTCAGTGCTGTAACACACATTTTCTACTTTAATAGTTACACCATTTTTGAACTATAATTCCATTCAATTTAGGGTACGGGTCAAATCCCTTTATAATGATAAGATACGTGTACACAACAAGATTGGTCAAAATTAAAGGTTGCTGTTTAACTTGTTACCATAATTGTTATTTTTTCACAACATGTCTACTAAGTCTCTATTAGGGAAGATAACTAGACAGCCCTGGCGGTCTGGACGCGCTCCACATGCCTGATTGTTTGTCTTGTTGAATGCAATTTCAAAGGTTCAGGCTGCATTAAAAATTCTGTGAAAGTTCTGTATTGACTATTTAGTACTACATGAAATTTAGATCAAGCTGAAAATTATACCAAAGCAAGATCTTATTGTCAACAACATTCTGTACAAGTTTTTTCTTGATTGGTCAATATTTGTAGTTGCTAGAGTGAAAACAAAGTCAAAATAGAGCTGAAAATGGCAATTTTGTCAATTTCAAGGACACATAACTCATGACATAAAATTCAGATCAAGCTGAAAATTTTACCAAGGCAAGATCTTATGGTCACCAACATTCTGTACTAGTTTTGTCTTCAATAGTCAATATTTGTAGTTTCTAGAGTGAAAACAATGTCAAAATAGAGCCGAAAATGGCAAGTTTGTTATTTTCAAGGGCACATAACTCATGATGTAAAATTCAGATCAAGCTGAAAATTATTCCAAGGCAAGATCTTATAAGCAACATCATTGTCTCTATGTTTTGTCACGATTGGTCAATATTTGTAGATTATAGAGTAAAAATAAAGTCAAAACCATCTATTTTTGACATTCAAGGGCAGATAACTCATGTTATCCTAATTCAATCCAAATTCTTTGAAGGAATCTAAGAGAGGGTCACCCAAGGATCATTCCTGTGAAGTTTGATTGAAATCCATCCAGTAGTTTCTGAGAAGAAGATTTTTAAAGAAAAAGTTTACGGACGGACGCACGCACGGACGCACGACGGACACACCGCCATGACAATAGCCCGCTGGCCTGAAGGCCAGTGGAGCTAAAAATCAAGAATTGATGATGTCCAAAGATAAGGGTGACACAGATGCCGGGGGACCCGGACCCCATCTCCCCGACCCCCTCTAGATCCGCCCTTGAATGTTGCGCTCAAAAGCTTAAGGGGGAATGCTCCAGTTTCCTAATTTTTTTCCCAGTAATATAATTTATTTATATTTTGTATGTTGAAATTGTTGAAATTGCTATTACCAACTGAAAAATAAAATAAAAATGGGTGGTCAGCGATCTTGTTTGAATTTTATAGACATTCGTATCACATACCCCTTCATCGAAAAAATGCACAATTTCTTGCACCTGTCCAATGTCACTAAAATGCTAATAAAATGATGTATATTCATCGTTTAGTCCCGAAAACGGATTTAAAGTAACGTCTTGCATTTAATAAAAACAGAAAATCCAATATATGTGCTATTATAAATGTGTAAATGCATAAAACAGCATGCTCACGTGTTCGGTTAGATCAAGGAAGCTGGAGTGTTTTTTGTCAAAATTTGCATATTTTTGGAAATATTTCAAGTTCTACATAATATAATTTGATAAAACTGCCTCATTGTATTAAGCAACATGTCCTGGTTATAATTCAAAAAGAAAATGTATAGGTCACCGAACAGCTACACATGAATAAAATGACGCAAAGCAGTGGTAACTGCATACACACTTACGACTGTCTTGCTCCTAATAATCGAATTTCATCTTGAGGAAATCAGTTTCGAATAATAAATACACTTTTACCGTCGAAAATTGTAAATTGTAATTATGTTTTATATTATTGAAAATATGATATCGAAACATATTGGTACGAAACATTCAATTTACTGCAGTAATGACCGAGTGTTCCGAAAAACTGGAGCATTCCCCCTTAAGATACCCTTTTCGCGCTCAAAAGCTTTTAAAAGATACCCTTAAGATACCCTTTTCTGGATTCCGCCTCATTTTCATTTTGAAGTGGGTCAGATATAAGAAATATGCTTGATTATCTAAGAGTATAGATTAACATACACCAAACACACGCCGATAATCTTATTAATCTACGATGTATTTTTTCTGGGTCGAAACAGACTTTTCTAGCTTTACTTTGATGGTTACGACTTACAAATCTTTGAGACAAATTATACACCAGAATTCTCTCATTTTTTGTTTCAACGTTTTTTCAAAACATTTCTTTCAAGGCACATGACAACCAGAAAGTACTTTTTTTGTGCGACATTTGAAAATTGTTTTCATTTGGACCAGATATAAGAAATATACGAGGATTATCAGAGACTATAGATTAACAGACATCAAACATGCGCCTATAATCTATGAAGAACTTTCTGGGTCATTTGATAGAATGATAATGAGATCAAGAATTAACCAAGTTATTTTTATTTTCTCCATTACTACAGACCCGTAGGAAGCAATTTCATACTGGAGGGACTGAAGCCCCATTGTCTGAATATAAGGGGGGAGGGCTAATTCAGACTTTCCCTTAAATTTAAGTATAAAATATGGAAAATTTGGCATTTTTGGTCAACTTTTTTTTTTGGGGGGGGGGGGGCTAAGCCTCCCTAGCCCCCATGTTCCTACGGGCCTGTTCAATCTGGCATTCTTATTAATTTTGAAACACAGAGAGCGGGGCTGAGTTTTTGTGTTACAGATTCATTTCTCTATTTTTCGTCTATCTCATTTTATGTTTCCAAATCATTATTTGGTCAAATCCTCTAACCCTTGTCAAAATTTGTGTTAAATAGCTACAGTTAAAAGTTGATAATGGATTTTTTTTCACAATGCAACATTTTATTAATAATTATTGTTCACCAAACCCGATATTGTGTGGACATATTGGAATCCTCTTATTAATCCGATACCAATTGAGTACTCAAAACATAGGGTCTGAATTTAACCCTTTCCCAAACAAGACCTGGTTTTGACGTCCATAATAGAAAATGCTTTGGAAAACATTGAAACAAAAGAAGAAACTGCTGATAACCAGCAGTTTCTCCTTTCTTTCAATGTTTTCTTTGCCATATTTTACAGAAATCCTATCTTTAATAACATCCATTTTGTCTTTTGCAGCAGTTTTTGTAGTGGATCACCCTAAAATTTTGGCATTTTGGAAAGGGTTAAAATACCAAATTTAGAATACCTTTATCCCCTCCTATCTGTTGCTCCGGGTGTTATTTGCTCTGTTTAATCCATTGCCAAACGACAAAACTTTAGGACGGTCCAAATTGAAAGATCTTGCAGACGACAATTTCAAGTGAATGGAATTTTACATTTTTAGGTCTATTTCGATAGAAAACATTGTGGGAAATAAAGAAATTGCTTGTCACAAGCAATTTCTTCATTTTCCACAATGTTTTCCAAAGCCATTTTCTTTTGGGGAGTCAAAAAGCATCACTGTGTGGGAATGGGTTAACACTTACTTGTTCCCTCTTCTCATAACGAATTTTTTTGAAGCGTATGTGTAATAAAATTCTTACAATTTCCAAAGTTTAAACATAATATTTGTGATTTTTTTAAGAATCTTATAGCTCGCGATAAATGACATGACAGAGCATCTCTAGCTCATTGCTAGATAAACTCTGTCAGGTCATTTATTGTCAGCTATTCTAAGTGATTAATGAATGGTCACCAAACGTTGCCGACACAGAATGACTAAATGACACAATCAACAACGATAATCCATACGTGACTGTCACACTAGACCTATACATGACACTCTCCCTTTAATTACCACTACGACCCTGTGTGACTTTCCTTCCGATACGATTTCTATTCTGAAGCGTTTGTGTAAAAAGTGTGTAAAATTGTGTAACATTTCTGTAAAATTGGTTTTCAATGTTTAAACCTGTCGCAAACAAAACCAGGTTTTGGCGTCACTGAATGAAAAGGCTTGAAAACATTGAGGCAAAAAAGAAAATGCTTATAATCAAAATCAAAAATAATCAAAATGTTTTCTACCTTTTTGTCTTAATGTTTTTCATACTATATTAGTCACAAATTTTTACTTTTATAAACACCCATTTCGCCGTCGTCCCAAATATGCGTCGTTTGGAAAAGGGTTACATGCTTAATTCATGGTCACAAAACGTTGCCAACAAAGAAAATGCTGATTATCAGTAGGCCTATTTTCCCTTTTTTTTGGTCATCAATGGCTACTAAGGTTACTCATTCAGAGACATCAAAAGCAGGCCTAGTCAAGGAAAGGGTTCCATACGACTCCAAAAAAGTCAGATTTGTGAATTGAACATTCTTAACCCATTACCACACAATGACTCTTTTTGACTCCCCACAAAATTATGGCCGTGGAAAACATAGTGGGAAATGGAGAAATTGCTTGTCACAAGCAATTTCTTCATTTTCCACAATGTTTTCCGTCCAAAAAAGACCTAAAAAATTCCATTCACTTGTCTGCTGGATCTTTTAATTTGGACCACCCTAGAATTTTGTCGTTTGGTAATGGCTTTAAAGTGATTCATTCACTCAAGGTCACGAAACGTTACCAACCTGGCAAGGCACAAACTAGAAATGACAAGCACGCTAATTCGGACATCACGCCGTCCAGAAATAACCGTGTCCATTTCTAATTAAGATACAGTACAGTACTAATTCCATGTGACTTTATCAGTAAGCGGACATTCATGAAACGAATGTTAGTACAGATATACAGGGTGTATCTTCACTTCAAAGACTTTTGTTGGTAAATACAATTGCATTCACAGTTCTTTTTCTGTCAAATTACGATATGTCGTATGTTTTAGTCTGAATATTTGATGTAATGAATTTTGTGCTAAAAATGGACAGGGTTTACCTTTACGTTTTTATTAACCGTCAGTGTTGTTATAAAATTTCGAAACTACGGCTTGAATCAAGCCGTAGTTACGAGATTTTACAACAAAGACAACGAACTATTATTTTTTGTCCGAAATTACGTCATGGAAAATTGGAAAAAATCGTTCCATATTTTACATGAACGTTTCAATCTGTATCAGTATAATGTTTGTGCAGACATTTCAAAATCGAATCCAAAGGATACAGGCATTTCGACATGCAACACAATTTTGTTTTCAAAACAACTCGAGTTTTATGTTATTCTCTTTTTGATGTTATTTTCCCCGCGTGGGTACAAAAAGTCTATGTTATTCTCTCAAGACAAACAAGTCTTTCGTGCGTAGAGTAATAAAAGTAACTGAAATCTAACCAGGTCAAAATTCAAATCCGTCGTTGACGGCGAAAAAAGGAGAAAATAAAATGGTATGGATTCCGTAAAAGGGACCTTTGAATTTGGCATAACAATAAAATAAGATCAGCTTGTTGTCCGTGAATTAATAATTAAACAAAACAAGACGTTAGTGATAATGATAATATTATTTCCTTTTTCTGGTTAAATAATTTAGGCTTAGAATTAGGCTTGGAATCGTCTTGAAAAGTAGCAACAGTTTCTCTTCAACTGTCACAATACAACAGACAAAAGAGGACAAAAGCAATCTAAATTCGTTGTTTCAATTCCAAACCTTATGGTGTGCGTACTCATTGGAATCGTCTCGATGAGACGATTCCAATGAGTACCCACAGCATATGGTTTGTTTAACAATTAATGAAATATTGCATCTTGAATAGCCATCACTCACACATATCTGTAGTTCTAATGGTCATAGCCAAATCCTGCAAGTATGCGTTCACTGCTTGCGAAAGAGTAAGGACAAGCATAGCGTCGGTGGGGAGTCAAAACCTCGTAACTCCAGCTTTTTCAAGCTGTAGTTACGAGGTTTTGCCTTACGACCAACGATAACGTTGCGTGATAGAAGTAATGAAACGGACATTATTGAAAGTTAATTTTAGATACAGCTTGTTCTCCGTGACAAATCTTCGTAAATTCTTCCCCGACCGCTTCCTACTCATGCGATCCGAATGGAAATATCGTGTAGGGTTTCTATATTAGCATCTTTTGAGCCAAAGCCACCATTTCTGGTGCTTGAAAGGAAAATTCGTAGCCAAAGGAACAGTTTTAGAAACACTTGAAAGAAATGAAGAAAATCCTGGTAATCAGCATTTTCTTCCTTTTTCATATGGTCTTCAGAATTATTGTCTTACACAGGAGCGTGTTTTGCTGAGTAGTCGTGCGCTGGATTGATCCCTATTCTGAATAAGACTCCAAAACAAGTCTCGTTTCCATATTGCCTTAGCGCATGTAAATTTCCACCTGATTAATTGTTGAAGTACAGTTTCACAAATCAAGGGCCCTTTAGATAAGGGTTAAACATTGCACTCATATATAGAGAGCATCATAAAATGAATGGCAAGTCATGAGCAAGAAACATTAGAAATATTGATTGTAGACAAGCCCATATGTTACAAATTGCACGATTTATTTTGTGAAACGTAGTGTAAAGCCTATCCTGCTTCATAAACTGTCAAAAAAAAATCCTGTTATTCTATAGAAATGATTCTATATAAATTATCTATTCTTAATCTATGAACAACCTGAAATTTGAAGATGGTATTTATATTACAAATGAAACAGAATGTTCCAGTGAAATACAAATATTATGATAAAGTAGAGTAAATAACAATAAAGGCATTTCTAAAAAACAAGAGCATTAATTTGTATTTTACGACCAGATACAAGGAATACGGATAAACCGAACTCAGCTTATCAGATTCAGCCCACTGTAAAATCTTAAATTCTTTTTAAATTTTTAGCATAGTGTGTAAGTATTGTCTTAGCAGATCTGGAGATGGGCAATACCGGTATCTATATTTGTAAGCACACTTTAGTCCTAACAAAATAAGCATTTCAACATTACGATATGTAGTACGCACGCTTATTCTTGTTGTTTTACAGCAATTCATAAATATGCCACAATCATGAGTGCAGAGCATTGAAATGCTAGGATCTTCTGATATAATGCAAATACGTGAGCTTTACGAATTTTGCAGGTAACATGAAGTTTTTACCCCGTTAAAAACTCATTTGCAATGTTTCTAATTAATTTCTCGCTAAAGAGTTCTACGCCCAGTGCCAATTCGACAGTTTTTGCAAATCAGCAGATTTATTTTCCTTGATTTATAAATGTGGTAATTCACGAATAGTGTGGTTTTAATAAACTTTTGTCCGAACAGTTTGAATGAGAATCACCACTGTAGAATGCAATATTAGCTTCAAATAAACAATGCTATTTTCGATGCTTTATTTGAGACTGATCCTTTCCTAAACACAACATATTTTAATGTGCCTACTACCTACTAGAAAATGCTTGTGAAATTATTGGGAGAAGGAAACATTTCTGATTGCTGTCATTTTCTCCTTTCACCTCATTATTTCTTATGCTGCACGTATATTACAAATAAAATCATTATCATGTCATCGGCAAAAAATGTCGCATTGGAACGGTACTTTTACAGTTTCGAAAATGACCCAAATAGGCCTATAGGCTATACTTCATCCAACGTTTCTGTGATCTTACTCCATTTCCAAATTTGGATGCTTTTTGATGCCCCAAAATAAAGACTAAGAAAACCTTGTCGAAAATGAAGACATTAATGTCACAAGCAACTTCTAAATTTCCAACAATGTTTTCGACACAAAAAGACACAAAAGATGTTACACACTGAGTTCACTTGAAGTTGTCGTCTGTTACATCTTTGAATTTGGACAAGTGTAAAATTTGGACGTCTGGTTATGGGTTAATTTATTACATATTTCGTCTCAATAGTATTTCAAATACGTCTTCACCTCATAATTTCAAACCCATTTTGTTCAGTAAAGAGTTAATAACGATAATAATACGCGAGTAAATGATGATTAACGCAGCTTTAGAGGTTTGGAGTACATGAGAAGTTGGCACCGTGACAAAGTAGGGAGTTATTGTAGCTAGTAAACCAGGTGTGTTTGGCTGGGCTTATCAGCAATCATTGATACCTATCTCTCAAGGATACAGATTTGTATATCTGCCTTTGTGATATAGTCATGTATGCCATGATAAGTATATTGTATAAAATGTTTTGGTCGGTGTGCTTTCGAATTTCCGTAAATACATGTGTAACACATCTTCTATTTGTTTTCGTCGATGCGAGCTATGTCACTATTTTAGCCATTGGTGAGAGTACGATCACATTTTAATCAGAAAATCGACTTATCCGATGTCAACACAACGAGTGTCAACTGTGTTTGTATTCTCGTCATCTTTTACATCCATTTTTTCAATTTTCTCTCATAAAGCCATCTCAGATAATATGTACAATAGCTGTTCGTTTATTACGTTGGAAAATGTCGTAACTACAGTTTAAATGGGCTGTAGTTACGGCATTTGTGAACGCAACCGACGTAAAATTTGATAGTCAAAATAGGGGTCGACAACCTGTGAGTACGGAGCACGGTGCCATGGAACTGGGTCACATTTCTAAGAGAATTTTTCATCTAGGGTATAAAAACTCGCCGCCAACAGGTAGAAAAGTAATCATTAGGCAGTAATTATTTATAAACTTTCGTGTCACAGAATCCTGCAAACCTTGCAACACTGGCACTCTTAACCATGCTCCAGATAATTCTTTGACTTATAGGAAACCATTCGAGTTATTAAAGTTACAATTTGGGCTACATACTTAATCCGACTATCTGATTAAATTAAGGACTTGGGATTGATAATATTTGATTTGAAAATCTTAACCGGAAAAACAGAGAAAAATATACTCAACCTTAGATCGTATACTAGATTGCAATTTATGAGAACGTGTTGTCTTATTGAAAGAAATTATTCATGTCTTTGAACAAAATGGCTAGATCTAGGATACCGTGCATAAAGCAAATCTCCGAAATAACCCTAGTGTCATCCTCGGCTCGACCTCGACTTGAAGTCCAATCCGAACGACAATCGAATCAAATGAAACTGTGTTACAAGTTCGCCACTATAGTGGTACCATCAACATTGAGACTTTTAACTATTGACTGTCCTACGTGAGAGGGGTGTTGTGATTACAACTAACGGTAAACGCCTTCTTAAAATCAGGACGTTTACATACCTGGTTTACCTGTTCAGTTAGACTCGTCTGTCCAGAGGTCATGGTTTATTTATAATGTCACCCATAAGGAAACCAGATAAATCATCATCAGCGATATAAGAATAACAGGCAACGGATTGTTTTGTCTTTCTGCAGACTCTGGCATGTACCCATCAGTACCAATTAGCCCCATTAACTATCAATTAATTTACATCATTATCTTGATTATTTTGGACTGCTTTATTCCAACAATTTCTATCAGTGGGATAATATTCTAGCTATTCATTTTGACCTTTTCATAGTATCTGTCGGTGATTAAAAGCTTTATATCCTTTTGTCTCAATATTTTTAATTTGATAATTTAAGAAACGTATATCCTCGGTATTAGTAAACATCGTAATCCAGCTTTACTCGAGCTTAAGTTACGATGTTTTGCAATAATACTGACGATATGTAGTATAACATCAATTGTACGTTCTGAAACAGCTTTCAATTTATACTTATATAGATCTTTTACCTATTGGAACTCCGGAAAAAAAATAAATAAGCCAAAAGCTTGATAACCTCTGTATCCTCCCCCTGTCAAGCCCAATTGATTTTGGGGGCCAAAATAGAGACATCGAACGAAAACATAGAGACAAAGGAAGAACATATACAGAGCCAGCATTTCTACTTTTGTTTCAATATTTTTCTGTGTGTAATATTGGACAGAACTCCCGATTTTATAAACACATTCTGTTTGTCATCTGCAACAGCTTTCAAACTAAAATAGGCTTGGTTTTACATTTTTCCATTAAGTAGAAAGGACAAAGACCAATGTTATGCGATGTAATTAGGTGGCATAATTTGATTACATTGTACTAATACGTTAATGAGTTACTCCAACATGAGCAAATTACTTGTAAATACGTAAGCGGATTGAGGATATAAGATGCATAGCGCAATTTTTCCTCCAAAAACCTCGCACAGTAACTATAGCTTTAAAGCAGTATACCCCTAATGAGATTCACGTGCCGTCGGAATTATACGGGCGACGTCGATAACATTCGCCGGTGGAACTTTCCACCGCCGAATGTTTAACGACCGCGCCAGAATAAGTTCGGATATGCAACGATTACGCTCGAAAAAAATCTGATGTTTTATGAATCTCAAAATGGCCGCATCACTGATATTCTACCTGTTTCGATGTTTCTTTTTAATAAATTGACGATATAGCTCATCAGACATTTACTTTACTACGCATTTTTGCATGCTGCATGATGGCTGAGGAATTGTGTATTTTGTGTAGCTTTCAGTCTGAGAGTTGTTCATTTAAATGTTCCCTTTCCGACCATGTCTACTAGGAAAAGGATAAGTAAGATACGTTTTCAATAGATGACCTAGATTGATATGTTTCCTCTGAAGGCTTTAATTCCACAGTACAAAAATCGCTATATTTAGTCATCATAGGAAAAAATATCTGATTTGTAAGATACGGAAATGTTATTAGCAAGCGCCAACGTGACTTTTGGAACGTTTAAAGTGCTTTTTGATAGAATTACACTACATGACATAACATACTAACAAAACATAACAACTACACAACAACTAATCTGATAGGCCGAGCCATTCGTCTCGTCCAATCAGATGGATTGAATTGTAAATCAGATTTAGGCATCTATGTAGAAATTTAAGTGACTATGGCCCCAGATTACTAAAAGCTTTACAGCGATATTCACGAGGATGGAAAGTTACTTGAATGTCGTGACCAGTGTCGCCGTTTTGAAATGGGAAACCGTTTGGGATCAACTATTCTAGTTTTAATTTCATCCCCAATGTCAGGCTTCATGTCAAGTTGCTTATTGCATCTATAAAGAGGGACCCCAATGCAGGCCAATTACGTCAACAAAGAGCGACTCTCATGAAAAATTGCGATTTAGATTAGAGAATATGTATCTTGCACCCAAGCTGGATTAACCCGTCACCACATACTGACGTTTTTGGACACCCCACATAAAAAGGCTCAGAAAACTTTGAGGAAAATAAAGAAATCGATTGTGACAAGCATTCAATAGTCTTCATTTCCCACAATGTTTTCCGCTAAAAAAATGTGCAATTTAATTTACTTGAAATATTAGTCTGCATCATCTTTGAATTTGGCCCATTGCAAGTCGAATTGAGACTACATTGTATTCTATTTTACCTTTATCCCATTTATAATTCTTTTTTTAATCATGAGGTGATGGAAATTGAAAAGAACCGTATCATACTATTGTAATATATATTATTCATGGAAGTACTGGTTATTAATATGAATTTTCTCGTTATTTAAGGTTTTCTGATTTTGTTTTAAATGCAGCAGTCTAGTTTTTATCATTTTGTCTGGCAATCGTTTTAAAACAATAAATCAAATATGACACTCCGACAAGCAGCCATAAAACATGGGTAACGCGGCGTTTTTAATTAATTATTCTAAAACTCATCAATATTTCACACGTTTTTGTTTCATTTTTTTTCTCCAGGTAGAACCAGCTTTATCGTCTGCTTCCAATAACGAGCAGGTGAGAAATTAACCTGAATTGACCTAATGTTTACCCATTACCAAACGACAAAATTATTAGACTTTCCCTAATTCAAAGATGGTGCTGAGAAATTTTTCAGGTATCATACGTTGATCTTTCTCAGTAGGAAACATTGTGGAAAATGAAGAAATTGCTTGTCACAAGCAATTTCTTCATTTTCCACAATCTTTTCCAAAGCCATTATCTTTTAGAGGGTCAAAAAGAGTCATTGTGTGGTAATGGGTCAACCCTTCCTCAAACGGCAAATTCTAATACAGTTCCAATATGAAAAGATGCTGCAGACGACAAAATGAGTGTTGGTAAAGAACGGCATTGTGTACAATAAAGTACAGATGATATTGAGATGTTAAGGGGGAATGATGGATAGCAGCATGTTCTTCTTTTGTTCCAATGTTTTCTAAAGCGTTTACTATTGGGGACGTCAAGACATAATTTTTATGTCCTTAACCCATTCTCAAACAAGACCTGGTTTTGACGTCCCTAATTGAATAGGCTTGGGAAAACATTGAGACAAAAGAAGAAACTGCTGATAACCAGCAGTTTCTCCTTTTGTCTCAATATTTTCTGTGCCATATTTTACACAAACCCTATCTTTAATAACATCCATTTTGTCATTTATGGCAGTTTTTGAAGTGGATCGCCCTAAAATTTTGTCGTTTGGGAAAGTGTTAATTGGGAATGGCTTATACTCTGATCTCCGCTATTTCCACAGTAACTATCAACTGCCTATCTCGTTGGAACTTGTAAGACATGTACATCCCCTTTCAAATGGACAAGTCCGAAATTTTGTCAGCTGGTAAAGGATTATTCCTATTACAAACAAGACCGGATTTTTACGTCCCTTATAGAACAAGCTTGGAAAAACATAAAGGCAAGAGAAGAAAATGCTGATAATCAACATTTTCTCCTCTTGCCTCGATATTTTCCTTGCTATATTACACAAAACTCCAACCTTTATCAACATCCATTTGTTGGGCGTCGGTAGCTTTTGTATTAGACAACCCTAAAGTTTTGCTGTTTGGAAAAGGGTTAAACAATTTCTATGGAACAAGTGCTATCTCCAGACAAAGTTCCATCAAAGGCACTTTGGGGAATACAGAGATAAGGCAATGTTGGTAATGGATAATGTCCATATATGAACAACGCCACTCCTTAACCATTTTCCAAACCGTCTATATTTGTCATCAACTATGGACAATAGTTGAGGTTTACACGAAATCTAAAATACATTACAAAGGATCGCCCTCTTCTTTCCACAGAAAGGCCAAAGTATTCCATAAAACCTATTTACGTGTGTGAACCAGACGGTTTAAAAAATACTGATACCCAGCATTTTCTCTTTTTTCCTCAGTATATCATATACCAAGCCCGTAGAAAGCAATTTCATATTGGGTGGGCTTAAGCCCCTTTGACTGAATATGGGGGGTAAATGAATTTTCTATACATTGTTTGCTTTTTGGCCAACTTTGGGCTAAGCCCCCCACCCACTCCTGCTCCTACGGGCATGTATACAATATCATACATAATATTTACTCAAATATGGACATCCATTTCGTTGCCTAAAAACTTTAAAACTTTCAAGCTTTAAAACTTGTATTGTTACATCGCGAAGTTTCACCGTTTGGGAAAGGTTTAAAGAGGTCTAAATCTTGCCTTAGTAGAGCATCAGTATCTGTAAGGCTAGACTAGCATGTACTCCATTGAGAATTGTGAATCAATGATTGGTTTTAGCAATAAGACATTTTATGACAGACAGTCCGAACTAATGGCCAACTGGATAATGTTATATGATATTGAAAACGGTGAATGCATTTGGTCTGTGTGCCGATATTTCAGCCCCTTTCGAAGAGGACAAGCATACGTGTACAATGGTCACTAACAGCAAATGACCTTTGGACCAAATTAGAACCAAATATGTTAACCTTGTAATATATAACATTGATAATTGCACAAATGGAAATGAACTGGTATAATATTAGCACGCTAACGAAAACAATGAAATAACACAAAACTAATTGTCTGCAAAGTCTGCAAGTTTATTCTTATCAATTGTTAGAGTATTATATAGCAAGTACTGACAAACCATGGTCACTTCTCAAGGTAGTCCAACTCTAACATGATTCACATGACGTCGGAATTATTCGTGCGGCGTTGTAAACTTTCGACGATGGAACGTTCCACCGCCGAATGTTCACGAAGCCGCCGGAAAAGATTCGGATTATAGGATACGTAGTGAATGTTAACGACATCGTACGTAGAATTTCGACGCCGCGTGAATCTCATTTCGGGTGCATTATCGCAAGGTGTATGTGGTCCGCGATATTTGAGAGCTTGCCTAGGAATTTCTTTCGTTACATACATTTCCAATTGGTTCATTTATTCTACATAAATGTCATTGGCCACTGATATATACCAGTGTGTCACAAATCGATGATGTCTGTCATAAATGTCTCGTTATTGTAATTGACATCGATTTGGTATTCAAAGAGGAATCTGAGACATTGTTCAAATTAATAATCGCCGGACATAAAACAATTCAAGTTAGGTTTACTTAAGTTCTGTAAAACAATTCAAATCTGGTTTACTTTGGTTCTGACATAGAATAAACACGAGGTCGTATTAGCACTTCTATGCAAATCTATCCCAAGCTTTTTTTATAAGCAAGTAGATCAAGCCAAATCTCAATATAACTATGTTTTCATCTAAACATAGCCACATTTTCTCAATCTCCGAGCAGAGTTGTCGTTCGTTACTCTCACATACATCTCTGCAACGGGCTGACGCCATGTTTGACAAGAATCTTGTCAAACCGAGGAAAACGTGTATTATTACTGTTTAACTGTTTCATGTGTAACATAATAAAGTAGACAAAGAAATTATGATTCTGAATATATTTGAAATGCATTATAACTGATGAATTTACCCATATACTTTGGAACTATTTTCTCAAGCCTCCTTACCGATGTCAATGAATTTTGTGCTAAAAATAGACTCGATTTACTGTTTTGTTTTGATAAAACGTCGGTATTGTTATAAAATCTCGTATCCACGGCTTGAATCAAGCCCTAGTTGCGAGATTTTATTACAACACTTACGAAATAGTATTGTTTGTCCGAAATTATGTCACGGTTAGCTGGATAAAATCGTTCCCTATCACAATGAAATGTACAGAAAAATTACTGCGCCCTTGAATGAATGACATCAATTTAATTTTTTTTAAATTATTATCGTTGGAAAATAATATCAAATTTTAAGGAACGTGGAGTGTGGTACATTCTGAACTTCGGAATAGAAAAATCATGAAATTATTTGTTATTGCCATTTTGATGTGATATAAAGTGACGTAATCTAGCAGATGATGACGCAATACCCTCTGAGGCAACTACAGAGGTGACACTCTCTTGCACACGGTTCATTCATTACATTCACCTCTGTAGTTGTCATAATTTCTTTGTCTACTTTATTATGTAACACATGAAACAGTTAAACAGTGATAATACACGTTTTCCTCGGTTTGACAAGATTCTTGTCAAACATGGCGTCAGCCCGTTGCAGAGATGTTTGTGAGAGTAACGAACGACAACTCTGCTCGGAGATTGCAGAGGTGAATGTAATTAATGAACCGCGTGCAAGAGAGTGACATTTTCTATGTGCGAGCTTTTTGTATGCTTCCAATTAGTAAGCCGAACCAAAACTGCCCGTTTGCAATGGATTGGATATTAATTTCAATTTTAAATTACAGTTTTCGAAATACGCCAAAATACAGGTCACTGTACAAAGCCTATTTTCTAATCTTACTCAGATTCTTTCTTATATTTTCTCTTTTGCTAGATATTCCACGTAACAGAATGGAAGAAGTTTGAATTCATATAAAGGGGTTGATTTTAAGCAAAAGCCCATAAATATTTATAAAAGACACGACGCGAATGAATACTTTATATTATCCGTGTTATCTAAAATCTCGTAAGAAATACACAACCGCTAATCAATTATTCAAGAATAATCAACTGCCATTCGATCAATTTTATGGAAAACAATGTAAAGAAAAATGGATTTCGTTAGGATTTTGCATTATTGAAGTTAACACATTCTTTTCCAAAAATGACATTGCAATTTTCCCTGTGTTTTTATCTATCTATGCCACAAATATATGCTCCTTTGGTGAGATGTTTTGTCGAAATAAATATTTTATCTACAGGGATGAACGTTAATAATGTCCGTGCTGCAAGATCAGACAAGGGAGTCCTTGACAAAATATTGTTCATAGAAGAAAAAATAACAACAGGAAGAACTTGCTTGTAACGTAAATGGTTTGGGTCTCTCTGTGAACCGAGAATCGTGTTGATTCGCTCTACCGATGTTATCAGTTCCAAAGTGAACTAGGGGAAAAAAGACATGTCTCTCCATGAACATAATGCCTCAAACATATTTCAACATGATTGCTTTATTTTCACTTAGACACCGTGTTAAACCTTTCCCGAATGACAAAGAATTAGCCTGTTCCAGTTTTAGAGGAGATGCAGACAATAAAGTGAGTGCTATTTGGTGAAAAGAATGTGTACATCACAGTATGGATCATCAGCAATTTCTTCTTTTGTATCAATGTTTTCCAACGCCATCTCTATATTAGACACGTGAAAACCAGGGCCCGTATTCACCAACGTTTCTTAATTGACTTTCTAAAGTAAAGTTCCATACCAACCAATCAGAGTGTCCGATTCTTTTGTTTATATTTGTCTCGGCCACTCTGATTGGTTGTAATGCAATTTTACTTTAGAAAATCAATTTAGAAAAGTTGGTGAATACGGGCCCAGGTCTTGTTTGGAAAATGGTTAATTGGCACCAGATGTAAAGGGTTAATTCTTCTTTCTGTGAGTCAAGCTAATTCAGAGAATAATGTCGTTTCGCTCTGTCGATTCTATCAGACCACTTGTGAATAAAAGAGACTCTTTGAGGCTTTTTAAAGCGTGACTCATACAGCGTCATCGCTCTTTGTTACCATGTTTAGTTAAAAGCCACAAAAGAGTTAGGATGGAATCGTGTTTTTAACTCATTACCAAACAGCGCACATTAAAAGATGATGCAGATGACAATTTTAACCCATTACCACACAGTGACTCCTTTTGACCTCTCACAAGATAATGGCTTTGGAAAACATTGTGGAAAATGAAGAAACTTCCTGTGACAAGCAATTTCTTCATTTCCTACAATGTTTTCTACCCAATATGACCAAAAAATGTCGAATTTCATTCACTTGAATTTATTGTCTGCAACATTTTTGAGTTTGGACAGGTCCAAATTTTGTCGTTTGGTAAAGGGTTAAGTCGATGAAATTTTCCATTTGTTGGTCTTTCTTGGTAGAAAAGACTGGGCAAAATGAAGAAATTGCTTGTTATTGCTTGTCACAAGCCATTCTTCATTTACCACAATGTTTTCCAGAGCTATTATCTTGTGAGTATTCAAAAATAGTTATTTTTTGGAAATAAATTACAGATTTTAGCTTGAACGTCGAAAACAAAGACAGGCTGACTGACTAGACGTTTTCCTTTGCCAAACAACACAATCTTGCACCCGTTGTTGGAGACAACAAAATAAAGATATTTGAACACCAGAGCATTGAAAAGCATTTTGGAAAAAGGAGAAAATGCTGTTTATCAGCATTTCGTTCTTGATGCTTTTGAAACAACCATATTTTCATATCAATCCATGCCTTAGTAAGTTAAAGACTATGGGGGAATCAGTGTGTATCTTCATCAGACTTTGCTTACGCACAGGCTGTTCTGGATCCGTCTTGGTCTCACACACATTTTGTCAGACATCCGCTCTCGAATGTATAAGTACGATGCTTCAGACTCTGACGTAATTCTAGGTCAGAGTGAGAAACTAATATTTACTCTGGTAAATGAGGCGAACTGGGACGGAAAATGTATTCGCTGACGCGTTGGAAAACCAAACGTTTCCCTCTTAATCCAGACATATTCAGCCTATGAGCAAACTCTGCAGGTATCAAGATGTTGTGGTGAAAAGAAAACGATTTGTACCCCTTGTCCCTAGGCTGTAGGTTCTAGTTTGACTAGTTCCACATGTTGCAAAGAAGTAACGATTGCATTTTAAGTTTTTAACGCATGTAGCGTTCAATACAATGTTAGAATGTGATAAATGCATGCATATAATAGAATAACAATATCTTGATCATGGATTTGTCCATTATCCATTTAAATAACTTCATACTTAAAGGCCCGGTCACATACGATATCGCGGCCGTTCCGCGGCCGTATCACGGCTAAAATGAGCCACCCGTGGAATGGACGCTGTTGGACGCGATGCGGCAGTGATACGGCCGTGCTATGGCAGTGGTATGGACGTGGTAGGACGCGGAATGAAATCGAAATTATTTTAGACGTGGTAAAAATTGCACAAAAATGTTATCGCGGCCAAACCACGGCTGACAGACGCGATGAGGCAGTGGAACGGACGCGGAATGGCCGTGGAATGGCCGCGGAATGGACGCGGTAGGCAGTGCTCCGGCAGTGCTATGGACGCGGTAAGACACGGAAGTTAGAATGTATTGAATATCGCTAGAATCAGCTACTCTTGCATCTCTTTCCGGTGTAAGTCTTAACTGGGATCAGCAGTGACAGGAAAATGGGCCCCTCCCTGCACTGACTTGGGATATTTTTTTAAGATCCTTACATCATTTTTGCCAGTTTGCTTGACAACTTTTCTGTTCTAGCATGATAAGCTTTGATTCGATATTTAAATTTTCTGTAAACTGTAAAGACTAGTCGTGTTCGACTGCCTTGGTGCTAGTTGCCTACAAGCAATGAGATCAACTCGGTGGCTTTATGCTAGGTTCCCTCTGCCGATCAAATTAAGTCGATTAAATCTTACCAATCGATTTATTACATATCGATTTTGCACGACACGGGTAATAAGAATTGGTCGGGGTTATCGAGCGTGATCTTCACCGCTCGGGCTTCTTACTTTGTTGTTTGTAATTTAAAATATTCGTTAGAGATCGCATAGAAAATTGATCGGGAAGCGATTTTGTAATCGGCTAGAAGATATAGCTGATCAAGAATCAATCGTGTCTGGATCTGCACCGCTCAGGTGTCACACTCATTTTTCGCATTTCAAAATATTCGTGGGCGATCGCGTAGAAAATTGATCGGGAATCGATTTTTGATCAGGTAGATATATAGATATATCTGATCAAGAATCAATCGTGTCTGGAGATTGAGTGTGATGGAGGTAATATATCGTCAGTGTAAATGCAAAACCTCGTTTGTCGATTCTTACGATTTTCAAAATACAAACGTGTGTGTCCAGTTTAGACTATTCTCTCAGGTTTTGAGATATTTTTACCGATCAGTATCAATTATACATTATTTATAAACAATATGTCCAAATTTCAGGTAAAACATTTCAGTTTGGGAAAAATTATTACATTTTTCCCTCTCCTTTAAAATTTTCCAAAAGCGAGATACGAGGTTTTGCATTTACAACGACGATATCTGACACGACCTGCACAAAACCTGCAGCCGATCTCCTCGACTTGTACTTGTTTGATACTTAACTGCATCCCGATCAGCTCGACCTCTGTGTCATCAGGCCAATCGATAAAATCGACTTCAGAGGTCGAAGTTGATCGACTAGAGATTGAGAAGAAATAATTAAGTACGGTTTAACGAGGAACTTGGTTGATCTGATCGGCAGTGTTTCTAGAATTAAGTTCTGGCAAAAACTAATTATAGGTTACCACTGCCGATCAAATCAAGTCGATCGCTTGAATTCCCCGACCAACCCTGACAAAACAACTTTTTCTCGATCTCTATCCGATCAACCCGACTTCAATAGTCGATTTGGTCGGATTGGCAGATGAAGCAGAGGACGAGTTAATAGTATCTGGATTCACTAGAGTACAAGTCGAGGTTATCGAGTGTAGGTTGGGTGCTGGTCGAGCGAAAGATATTAACCCGACCACAATCGATTCCCAGCAACTATCATTTCCAGAGCGGGTCGATTTTCTACCCGATCAATACACAGCCGCTTCCCGATCGTTTTTTTTTCACTCGAACGCACACCAATATTTTTTTACAATGAAAAAAAAAAAAAAAAAAATAAAAAAAAAAAAATAAAAAAAATAAAAAAAAAAAAAAAAAAAAAAAACAGAAAGAGGCCGAAGCGATTCAGATCAAACTCGATTACCAGACCATTTCCGATTACCTATGTCGATCGATATGGATCTAAACTCGATCGCTTAATTGAGCTTGGTCGAGTTGATCTGGTCGGCAGTGGGATCCTATGATAAATGACTTCTTCTTGATCTTTAGACAATCAAAACACATCCCCTACAGTCGTTTTGATAGGGCGAATCGAGTACTATACGGGGTGACCGAATGCAGGTTGGGTATAGGCCGGGTAAAAGATATCAATCCGATCACACTTGACCTTCAGACATGACTGACTCTCGATTAGATCGATCTTCTAAGCGATAAATACATGGTCGTTCATAGATCAATCTCCTACTCGGTCGCATACGAGAATTTTTGAAATGTCAAAACAT
This sequence comes from Fragum sueziense, assembly GCA_963680895.1. NCBI lineage: Eukaryota > Metazoa > Mollusca > Bivalvia > Cardiida > Cardiidae > Fragum > Fragum sueziense. The sequence continues at coordinate 34,869,401 of OY804603.1, forward strand.
TTGAATTAGAAGTCCGAGCGATGTAGATGAAGCTGAATCACCTAAACTACTCCCCATTACACATGTCGGCCGAACTCGATCTGTGCAAGATCGCTTGATATGGTTTGTTCAATTTGATCTGATCTGCAGTGAGAAAATAGCATTATATGCGTTTCGGACAGTTTAGCCGCGATTGGGCAGTGGTATGGCAGTGCTATGGCCGTGGAATGGCAGTGCTATGACCGTGCTATGGCAGTGATTCAGACGCGATGTGGATGCGGTATCTTGTCGCGTGTTTTAACACTAGACGCGGTTGGAAGTTATATGCCGTGCTACGGCAGTGCTTCGGCAGTGGAACAGCCGCCGGCGGCCGTACCACGTCCATTCCGCGTCCATAGCACGGCTAAAACAAAATTGACCCAAAGTTACCGCGTCCAACCACGTCCAAAATATTTTGAGATTTTTTAGCCGTGGTATGGCCGCGGAACGGCCGCGATATCGTATGTGACCGGGCCTTAACCAATTTGCCAAAATGATTCAAATGGGCATAGCTTTGGAATGCATCGCGGAAACATAAAGCGAGAAGCATTAAAGAACTTTCTATACATGTATTTGCATTTCTAAACAGTTTGTCCAGTTTAGTTGCATTTTGAAACAAATTAGGCGCGAACAGATGTCAAAACCGCTGTAATTAAACAATGCACCGATTATGTAATATTTGAGAAATTCAAATTCAAAACGATTTAAAAAGAAAACTTATAGAATTAATTGAAAGAAAATGGTTGCCCTCTTCCATTCAGCTACAGTGTCAAATTACAAAGATCGAAACAGCTGATTCATATCAACATCTGTAACTCCCTTATTACTCTGCGTATTCGTGTTCGTCTTTCATTAGCTGAATACCCGTTATTCTTAAATATCAGTAACAAATGCTTCACCATACTTTTGTATGATAATTGGAGGGTATGAGATGTTGCACGAACGCAATTCAAAGCCTGTTTGTTTGCTAAAATTGCAACACGGTCTAGAGTAAAAAATTCATTCAACGTAGAATTGTTAGGAAGACATGTATAATAATGAAATATGGATGTTTCTTCGTGAAATGTCATTACTAAAACACCAGTGCTCATCTTTTTGGTGCTTTTCCAAACTGAGAATAGATTTGTTTATTTAAAACGCAAAAATGAAGGCTAAAGTGCATCGTTCTGACGCAATGGATAATAATTAACTTTGTTTGAAACATCACCAGTTCAATTAATTCTTGCTAAATATAGCATTTCGTCGTTTTTCAACAGAAAACTCGTAACTGCAGTTTGTATTAAGCTGCAATTACGAGTTTTTCGTTGAAAAGCAGCGATTTTCGGATTATCTAACAACAACTCGACGTACTTAGTGCAAAGAAGAAACAGAGTCAGATAAAAAGAAGAACATGTCGCCACTAAGGCGACAAAATAAGCGATGCTTACTGGTACCGTTTAAAACCATTAAACAAAATTTACATCCCTTCTAGAAAAGAATTCGGAAAACATTGAGACAAAGGGAGAGTCAGCATTTACTCAATTTGCTATTTTTTGATTATGCACAAAAATATAATCTTCATCATCACAAATATTGAGTATGCACATCCTTTTAAATTGTATAAGAAGAGATACTAATAAGAGGGGATGATAGCTTCTCAAAATGTAGATTATCTTTCGATGTTCATTAACCCTCATGTTGTGGGTACTCATTAGAATCGTCTCACCGAGACGATTCAAATGAGTATACACACAACATAGGGTTTGGATGTGAAATTACAAATTTAGAATGTCTTCACCATCTCTTATAAATATGTTGCTCTGGTATCAGTCCAAAATTTGTCGTTTTTGGAAAAAGGGTTAACAAAGTAAAAGCAACAATGTAATACAAGCAGGATTACTTCCTTGTAATAATGACGACAGTTAATTGTTGTTATTTCCGTATTAATCATCTATATAGGCCCAACAGACGTAAACATTGCACCATCTTCAGGACAAGAGGGCTACCTTGAAAAGTCTTCCAATCTTAAAATGGCAAAGAAGTAATATACATGGATAGTGCCTCTTGTGCCTGACAGGAAAACATGTCATACGAAGCCTGCCAACTCTGTCAAATTGGTCACTTTACAGACAGGGAAATTGCAATTATCTTTAATCTATGACTTTTGAACACAAACGCTTTTCAGGTATTTGATATCCATAAAAACTTGGAAAGTTCTATTGAGGAGAGAAAAAATATTATGGTAACCAACACTTTCTCCTTTTTTGATTTTGTTTTATTGTGCACGAAACCTTTCTTTTTTAACATTCATTTTGTCGCCTGAAACAGGTTTCATATTTGAGCAGTCTGAAATTATAGTACATCGTTTCCAATCTCGCAAATTTATCTGTACAAAGGCGCGTTATGGTTTTAGAAGCTGTTCAGAATTCATTGTAAAATAAAAAATATCTTGATGGGGTGAAACATTGTTGATAAGATAATAATTATGTTCACAGCGTATTGATTTACAAGTATAACGCGCACAAAAAGCTTGGGAGGCGATAAAATTTCATTGAAACATAAAAAAAGATAATCATAAAATAAAACATTGAAAACCAGATATTACAAGACCTACCCTCGAAAGTGCAAAGAAAAGCTATAAATTTCATCTTTTCAAGAGGCGTTAAAAAGCTCATTGAAATGTGAATAGATAAATCTTTGGATAAGACCTAATGAATCACAAAATCGTGCATATTCATTGCATTTGATAGAAAAAAAACCATTATCCCTCTGTGCTGATAAGACTTGGCAATAGCAATGAATTTTGTGCTAAAAAAGACTGGGCCTACTATTATGCCTTGATAAACCGTCAGTGTTGTTATAAAATCTCGTAACTACGGCTTGAATCCAGCCGTAGTTACGAGATTTTATAACAGCACCCACGAAATACTATTGTTTGTCCGAAATTACGTCACGCTTTACTGGATAAAATCGTTCCCAATAGTGCAGTCTGACAAACATTTGTTGCGTTTGAATAACTCAATGTATGCATTTAACACTGCATCGACTATGGATGATCTCCATACAACAATTTACCAAGTCTTACAATGAAATATTTTAAAGTTTTATCCACAGCTTTTACAGTTTCTAAATGACACAACTTTATTTTTCCTGGAATTGTAAATGGCTTATAACATAATTAACCCTTTCCCAAACAAGACCTGCTTTTGACGTCTCTATTAGAAATGGCTTGGGAAAACATTGAGACAAAAGAAGAAACTGCTGATAACCAGCAGTTTCTCCTTTTGTCTCATTATTTTCATATGTCATATTTTACACATATTCTACTTTTCATAACTTCCATTTTGTCATTTGTGGCAGTTTTTGAAGTGGATTGCCCTAAAAATTTAACGTTTGGAAAAGGGTTAAATAACCAAGAAATGTACTTATGATATAAGAGGTCTATGTTAGAAGTTTATCTTTATTCTTCCATAAATATGTTAAATCCTACTCCACTGTATAATCAAGTCTTGGAACTAGATCATTTAGATATTATCAGGAAGATTTTCTTGGAAATTCTTGTTATAAAGTAAAGCAATTTCATAAATGTACTTTGACACAGATCTATCTATAGAAAAAGCTTGAAGTCCTTGAAATACACAATTTGATTTGATCAGTAAAACTTTTCTTGGAAATACTTGCTAGGTACATGTAAATAGCAATTCAAGAAATTCATTTCTTGAATGGACTTTGACCACACATCTATTGAAACAAGCAAAGTTAGCAAATTTTCTGTTCCATTCAGAAACACACAAAAAATTCTTAATGTCTACATCACCTTGTGTTATATGTGAAATGGTTACTCTTTTCCATACGACAAACATCAAGGATGTTTCAATATCAAGGCTGTTATAGACGACAAAATGGACGTTTATACTGTAAACAAAGGATTTATGGAAAATATCGCACAGAAAATAGAGACAAAGGAGAAAATGCTAGTTATAAGCATTTTCTTCTTTTTTTCTCAATGTTTTCCCAAATCCTTTCTACTGCAGACGTAGTGGAGAAAATCAAGTTTTTTTCTGAAGTGGACTTTGTCATCGAAATGGAAATGGTTATTGAAATTCGTATGGAACGGAAGGGGTGTAATGTGTTCTTTAAAACAGTAAACAAAACTTATGATTGAATCCGTTTATCATTTATTTATATTTCTGTTTGGTCTGTATTATATTATTACATAAATTATAATTCATTTAATGTATTTTTTATAATATATTATCATCTTTCCCAAACAAGCATGGGGTTTTACGTTCCCAATAGAAAGGGCATTCGGTATTCGAAGTATTATTATCTCATACAAACAAAGATATAGTAAATGACGTACTATGCACACTCATGTGCTATTTTTCCTTTCCAAAACGCACAATAATTAATGCAAACAATGGAAAATTAATTTCCAATATGCGCATGCACTCGTATGACTCAAAGACAAAACCGCCGACCTTTTAACAAACAAGAGGACCATGATGGTCCTAAATCGCTCACCTGAATCAAGATGGCAAGAGTGATAATGGCAATTTTGTCAAATTCAAAGGCATGAAACTTATAAGGACTTTTTGTTTGGAAACAATCAAGAAATAATTTTGTTCCAATCGATCCTGTAAGGTTGGGTATGAATTAGCACAATTGTTGACATTTTTTTTTCAATAATAATTTAATGATTTTGCAATATACAACATAGGGCTAATTTTCAAAGCATTCTGATCTGTTAGAGATTGATCATTTCGTCCCTTGACAGCCAGAAGTGGCTATCAGCAGTTAAATTTTAAATGCTGATAGCCACTTCTGGCTGTCAAGGGACGATTTATGATAGGCTCAATTAACAAGATTTGGTCTGTGATTGAAAGAATACAGCATAGGATTACCATCTGATAAGCTAAGGCTAATCCCTTATTTGTTTACCTAAGATAAACATGGGGCCAGCCAGAGCAACAGATAAGAGAAATAGATAAGAGAAATAGGACAGATTTCTCTGAGTCTGATAAGCCCCTTCCTCCCTGCCACAGCCTGATTTTTTATCAATTGTAAGAATTTGAGAACAAATTTTGAAAAAAGGAACATTCCTGCAAAGTCTGGTTCATTTGGGCCCGATGGTTGATTTTTTAAGAATTTTCTTATAATTTCTCGAAGTCCAATAAGCCCCTTCCTCCCTGCCAAGGCCACATTTTTTGTCAATTGTAAGAATTTGAAAACAAATTTTGAAAAGAGTGACACAAGGAACATTCCTGTAAAGTTTGGTTCAAATTGGCCCAATGGTTGATTTTTAAAGAATTTTCTTACAATTTCTCTGAGTCTCATAAGCCCCCTTCCTCCCTGCCATGGCCACATTTTTTGACAAATGTAAAAATTTGTGAATAAACTTTGAAAAGAGAGACTCAAGGAACATTTCTGCAAAGTCTGGTCAAAATTGGCCCAATGGTTGATTTTTAAAGAATTTTCTTATGATTTCTCCAAGTCCGATAAGCCCCTTCCTCCCTGCCAGTCATAATTTTTTGACAAAGGTAAAAATTTGTGAATAAACTTTGAAAAGAGTCACTAAAGGAACATTTCTGCAAAGTCTGGTCCACATTGGCCCAATGGTTGATTTTTAAAGAATTTTCTTATGATTCCTCCAAGTCCGATAAGCCCCTTCCTCCCTGCCACGGCCACATTTTTTGTCAATTGCAAGAATTTGAAACAAATTTTAATTAGAAAGACTCAAGGAACATTTCTGCAAAGTCTGGTTCAGTTGGGCCCAATGGTTGATTTTTAAAGACTTTTCTTATGATTTCCAATAAGCCCCTTCCTCCCTGCCACGGCCACATTTTTTGACAAATGTAAAAAATTGTGGATAAATTTTGAAAAGAGTGACTCAAGGCACATTCCTGCCAACTTTGGTTCAAATTGGCCCAATGGTTGATTTTTAAAGAATTTTCTTAAGATTTCTCTAAAATCATATAAGCCCCGCCCTGCCACGCCCACATTTTTTGACAAATCAAAAATTCACGAACAAGGTTTGAAAAGGGTCACACAAGGAACATTCCTGCCAAGTTTGGTTAAAATTGGACCAATGGTTTAGGAGGAGAAGATGTTTGAAGAAATTGTGGACGGACAGACGGACGGACAGACGGACGGACGGACGGACGGACGACGGACAAAAAGCGATCACAATAGCTCACTTTGAGCACTTCGTGCTCAGGTGAGCTAATAATCTAAATAATAATTCGTCTGAGAGACAGGAAATTGAAAATACATGGGCTCGTCACCCAAAGGAACAATTAAAATGTTCCCATGCACTCAAAACCGAACCCACATTAACCCACCAGGGGAACGGCATAAGACCGCAATTAAAAGTATAAGAGCAAAAATATTGTCGCTTTCCAACGAAATCCTCGTTACTGCAGCTTGGTCTAAGCAGCAGAACTTTACGAGTTATTTTTTATTTATGATGGTATGGGAACTTGTAAAAATATTGGTTGGGCATTTGCCTATGTCCTTATAAGTTCGAAAATCTATTGCATGCTTCCCATATTCTGGACGAAGGTTTATATTTTTTCCATATTCTGTACCAAAGAGAGGACCTTTACACGCGCATGTCATGAGGGTGGGGTGGGTTGTTGGGGGGGGGGGGGGGGGTAGCTATGTGCCAAAACTCCACACAGTAACAATGCCTTACATCTCTCTAATCCAAATTCAGGGGAGATAACTGCGAAGGAGATTGCTATGTGCCATGACCCATCTCGATTTTGTCAAAACGACTCATTACGATAATAATTGTAATCGTTATAATTTGGTAGAGTTTATAATGTACCAATTCATATTTGGAGATGCTTCGTAATAAAAAGCCATTTTTGTCGCCCGAAGCAGATTTCAAATTGTAACATTTGAAATATGTGAACATTGGAAAGGATTAAGGCATTCCTATATTTCAAACGGTAGTTGCTTTTTATACTATCCTTTTTTGCATTCTTTGCCTATATTTTTGCATTCCTTTCTTGAAATCCAATTAGATACAGGTGCAGAGTATAATTGCATTGGGTTTTATGAATAAGGTTGCTTAGATTTTTGCGACCGCGAACTATTTAACATGTTAAGTGAAAAGGGGTCAATAATTCAATCGGTAACTGTTCGCCTGGAGTTATGCTTACACACACCATGTATGTAACATCATTAATCTTTTTAACATGTTCATCAACATTGTTGTTTTCAAAAGTTTATACCAATATCTATCAATGAAGTAAAGATGTCGTTTACCATTGTCGCTATAAAGGAAGATATTATGACCGATATCAATTTACAATTTTAGTTTTCAACCAGGATTTATGATATCAGTTACCGTCGCTTCTCAACAAAAACCTTGTAACTGCAGCTTGTTTTAAGCTGCAGTTACGAGATTTTTGTTGAAATGCAGCGATATGTTCAATCATCTTCTTCCGCATATGAGAACAAATCTGGTTTTTTCTTTTTTAAGCACCTGCATCGTAACTTTTATAGTTAGGACCCGGTCACACATTTATATCACTGTCGGAACACGTCTAAAAAAGGTATCATGTCAGCATAATTTTGGACGTGATGTTGAAACGGTTTTGTATGTGACCATGCCTTAAAAACCCTCACATAGATCTTTAAAAAATACAGATAAAATAAACGGAATATTTGTGGTCAGACATAGACAGCTCTAGACAAAGAAAGTGAACAGATTCCAACTTTCTCGCTGGCTGACTTCTGAAGGCTTACCAGTTACCACTGATATCTAGATAAAGCCAGATCTGGAAAAATGGCCCTGCTGACTTTTGAGACCAACATGTATCCAGACCAGCCTGTGCATACGCAAAGTCTGATCTAGATACATGTTGTTCCGTAACTAGCATCTTCGTGTCATGTAGCAACAATGAGAGATCGGTATAGATACGGCTCAGACTTCATTCAGGCACAAATCAATCTGATTACACAGGGTTCTCAAATCATATTATCATAAACTCCCTTTTGTCAGGTCTCTACCAAAATGTTTACAGATCTATAAGCAAGACAAGAAGTCTTACAAACAGTTTTTCTTAGATCTTTCACAGCATTCTCATAAATACTGGTGTTATTTACGTGCATGTCCGCCTAATATCAACCTGTGGTCATTAGACCTCTTGGAAGGTTTATCATAAAGTGCTAAATCACCAACGCTGTGTGTTGCGAATAGATGAACTGAGTTTATTTAGAAATTTCAGAATTCCAGGGAAGTTGGTGTGCATATTACGTAACGCCGTCCCTGATAACACTAAAACCAAAAAAGAAGACCCATATCTGGTAAGTCTCGCCAACCTCTATTGTGATTATGAAAGTCTAATCAGGGATGATATCTAAATTCCTAATTCCATTATGGCAATGAAATCACATAACCATACCATTTTCTTTGCCGCCACAATTCTAGATCTATCTATCTTTTCTTTAAAGCAAAATCAGATATTGTTAGTGAAAGACATGAAAGAGCTTTTTCACGGTGTATAATCATGCGACAAATCTTCATTAATTTTGTGAATGTTTGACCAATTTGAATTCGGTTTCAATGGAGAAGATGAAAAAATGTCAGGAATAAGCTGGACGTGGTGGATTTTTGAAAAATCAACTGACAAAATAGTCATTGAAGAACAACCAAATATTTGGTTGATCTTAAATAACTTTTTTTATCGGCTGAGTCTTCAAAACTCCACTACGCCTAATCTTATGCGTGACGTCTGCTTCAAACCGAATTCAAATAGGTCCAGTATTAACAAAATTATTGAAGATTTTCTGGAATTGTTGTATCACGTGATTATCAACAGTGTATTTGAAACACAGTCATGTAGGCCCACTGGGTATACGTTTTAATGATGCAAGCTGACGTATGAGTGAAGTTGAATGAATTGGGTTTATTTATACAACGTGTGATATCTTTCACCTGATATGCCTAGATAAAAAGTCAAAGACCTCAAGCTTTTTCTCGAGCTCAAGCAGATTAGCTCACTCAGACATAAATAAGATTCCATAATTCCTCTTTCTTTTACAGCATCACCCTTTCCCAAAAGGCAAAATGTGTGAACTCTAATTCTACAGAGAGGTGTTGGAAACAACAAAATAGAAGTTTATATAATATAATTTATGTACGATTTAACACAGAAAATGTCAAGGCAAACAGAGCAAATGCTGATTATCAGCATTTTCTTCGCTTACCATAATGTTTCTTTCGGACATTTTATATTCGGGATTTAAAGCCATGCTTTGTTTGGGAAAGGGTTTAATGAGTGTCGATTACGGAACCAAGCTCTCTGATTTTTTACCGAGAGTGATGTCACGATAAAGCTCTTTAAGGAGTTACTTCCGGTGGACTACGAAACCAGCCGGAAACTAGGATATGGCACGATAAGCTACGAAATTAGGGTCTTTGATTTTACAATGACGTGTAAAATTACTCTAAAAGTACACTCTAAAAACAAGAGCTGTCACTGTAAGATGACAATGCCCCCGACACCGCTTTGATTTTAAATTATGGCCAATCTATGTTCAAGGTCAAGGTCATCCAGGGGTCAAGGTCACCAAAGTATGTGCCTACAGAAAGGTAATGTACCAAGGAATGTTGTGGTAAAGTATGAAGCGAATATGTTAAGTAATAAGGAAGTTATGGCCAATGTTAAAGTTTTTGGACGGAATGACGGACGGACAGACAGACGGACAGACGGACGGGCGGACAAGTCAAATTTATGATGCCTCCCTATCGGGGGCATAATAAACAATAGTCAAATATAAGTCTTGCGTCACAGAATTTCCAAAAAAAATCTGCAGAGTATAGAAAATACATTATTTAAGATGATTATGCACCGTTGGCCTCTAAAACGTCACCGAATTTCTGCGGTATCATTTTAGTTCGAAATACCAACGCACAGACACAAATACACAATAGATTAGCATCATTTATCATTATTAGTAATTCTACCTCTAACAAGCCATGTATTTGACGTATCTAAATAAATGACCCCCAAAAGCGCAGTAGAAAAAAAGAACATTTTGAAGACAAGTATTGCCCCTTTTTAGTGCTGAAAATCACATCACGCAAATTGTTACCACTTTGTAACATTTATGTTGATATCCGAAACACCTTTTCGTCATTTGGGAAAAAAAGATTTTATGTTTTTAATTGACAGGGGTGGTCTATCATATATTTTTCAATGAATTTAAACGTGACCACAACAACTGTCATAAAAATTTAAAGCTTCAAAAGTATTTCTCATGAATGATAATATCAACATTTCACCGGTCAATTAAAATTCATAGATCGGATGATATTACAAACCGATAATTATTTTGATGGATTGTCGGTTTCATTTTTAACATTTTTTCTCGTAAAAGGACAAACATATCAAGTTTTAAATGGTAGAAATCGTTGTAAAAGAAAAATCGCAAATGCAGCGATTTTTATGAGGAATCATTTTAACAAGAACAAGCACGTGATCTAAGAGCAGGGACTACATATAATTATGATGCACTCGGTTCAATGACAATATTTGTCCCTGTTCAATGTTCAAATATATTTTCTGTGTGTAAACAATTAGTCTACCAGCCTATGATTTTTGTTTGGAAATTCTCTGAAACATTTGTTTTTCAAAGTTTCTAATGAATATTAAAATATCCCTCCTCAATCATTACCAGGTGTATTTACGGGGTTTGATTTTTAAATAAACGTTTTGTTGGTGCCACAGAGCTTGCCTATATTCGCTTTTCTTCGAAAACCTCGCAACTGCAGCTTATTGTAAGCTGCAGTTACGAGGTTTTCGAATAAAAGCAGCGATATGCATTTTTACTACCTGGTGCAACATTCCAGCATTCCTTTCAAATATCTCGAATTAGCCGACATGATATAAAACTATCAATTTATTTACATTTATCGTTTAGTTTGGTTTTGACAAATGAGAAAATAATCTGGAGAAATAAATACCCAATTGCATTTTGTGTCTGTATCGTGTTATTGCAAGCTTCGGAGTTGAAAATGCCAGTTCTCGAATTTATGTTATGTTTTATTGGAATTTCCAAACTTTGAAGAATTTCACACATTAATGAAATCCAAAATGTATTGTTAATACGCCTACCATTGAAACAATTTCTGCGACTTCAAAGTATAACGAGAGAAAAGGATCTAGTGTTTGCATCTACATCTATATCCATATTTGCATACAGATCCAGATCCGATTCCTTCGCATGGACATCGTTGGTATTTCGGTTCGCTTTGCAAAAAGCAGAGACATGGGAAGAGGAGAGCATTCAAATTGTCTGTCTCAGATTGTCTTGATTGCTCTCTTATCGAAACTGGAATAGAACATGGTCTGTTTGGGGTTTGAAGTTTTGGTCTATCAACTGACAGACCGTTGTTGTACAGTCGATTAATCCTCATATCTAGGTGTAATGCATCATTCACAAAAACATGTATGTGTACCGTGAATGTGCACGTCGTTCTTTTTATCAAGATATACAAATCATATAACAAAGGCGTAATCGTCTTTTTTTATCCAAACTGTGCGTGTTTTGTTTTCTCTTGAGAACCACAGATAGACGGAAAATCTAGAGATACAAACATCAAAGAGATCTGAGGATGAGTTAACGTCTCTCAACCTAAATACCGCATAGAAGGTAAGGGCCCTCGAGAGCTTGAGCAAAGAAATGAAGTGAAAGACAAAATGTCGAATAACTCAGTCATGGTCGACAAAACCCTATATTGTTGGTGCTCATTAGAATCGTCTCGTCAAGACGATTCTAATGAGTACCAACAACATGGGTTTTGGGTGAGAAATCACGATTTATGAATGTCTTAATCATTATTATCAGGATTTTAGGCGTCCTTGAGACTTTGTGTCATATCGCCCTAAATAGCCCTGATATGATTAGTACCTAAATATATCATTTAAGGTCATATCTGTTTTCGTGGTTGTTCGATTTAAAGGTTTATGTCTAAGAAATGTTATATTTTAGTTAATAAACAGAAAATGAGTAAAACAATATAATTTTATATAGTAAAGTCCCAGGACAACTTTATTTTCGTCTAAATACGCTCAAATTATTTAACGTAGATTAAAATTGGTAAACTACACGATGTAATATGGAAAGATCGTTTCATTTTGGAGATGGAAAAGGTGTGCATTCGCAATGCACAGCTATAAGGGTTCAAAAACCACTGACTATGGTCTGCGTAAAATATCTTATTGCATCTCAATTGGGATAGTCTGTTTGAAATTCGACCATCTTCATTGTTGCACTAGAACATTTCAAGGTTACTTTGCAAAAGAACAGCAGACACGTGTATATCAATTTTGTTAATGACGACCAGGCACTTTTTATGACCAGTTCTTAAAAAGTTCTTGCTATTAAAATATAATGCATGAAGCAGTTTAGGACGTCTGTTGTGTAAATAGCTCTTTTGAGATAATTAAAATGAACACTGTGATACGTAATATTCAAATCCCCAAAGGAATGCCAAGTCTATTATTCTGTTTTGTTTCAGCGTCATAATGATAATAATTGTATGTATTCCTTAAAGAGACGGGCAGCATTTGACTCTGTTAGTAACGCCTATTACATTCTAAATAGATTGTGGATTACTACAATAATGACAATCTGTAATAGTAGCTCACTCTATCATTTTACTGCCACTGCCCCAAACTTTTTCTTTTCTGGATAACGGTACATAGGATTAGAAGCTATGTAATGCATGTAGTTGTAACCCCCATCATGACCCAGACAGCCCTAACCGTATGTTATGATAATGACCACAATGTCTGATAAGCCGTAACCGGACACCACAAGATTTGTATGCATTCTGATTTCCTGACTTCCACAGCTTTATTGATTTTTTTTTTACTTTTTTCCATGTTCATGAACTATATAATACTAGAACGCCAGAAGACATGTGTCACACAGAAACCTAACTTCATTCATTTATTGAAAGTGAGGATTCACCTACATCATCTATGTACAGATAACTGATTCTGAGTGGCTTTAAGCATTAATTAACCCTTTCCAAAACCAAATATTTCAGAGCTGATACAGACGATGAAATAATCTCAAAAGCAGAAAATGTGTATGGTATATTACAGAAAAAAAGAGAATATGCTGATCATCAATGTTTTCCTAAGCTTTTCATAATTGAGAGATGTCAGAACCAGCTAGGTCTTAATTGGGAAAGGACTAAGACCACGACAACCGCTTTCGCAATTGCACTGCATTTTCTCTTTTTGCCTCAATATTGCCTGTGCTATGAGTATGGCATGATTTCCTTTAAAATTGGGACAGTCTTACCTTTTGGCTTTTTGGAAAGGCTTAACATAGGGTAATATTTACTTTTCGAAATGAATCTGATATGCAGGCTTTGGTTTTTTGGAAACTGGGTTAGAATTTGATATTTTTCAATTCTCTAGATAGATCTACAATATAATTGGAGTCCAATGAACATAATCATGGAGTAAAAAGTTAAAGTCTTACCTTTTCCCCCTATTATTTCTAAAGTTAGAGTAACAAGAACTAGATAGAAGTCTTTACTCTTTAGAAAAAAATAAGACATAACAGCAATAATGCATGCCAATTTTTCTAGAATTTTTGTGGAGGCGATATCAGCAGGATGCATATATATGTAATTCTCAGGCCCACAGGAAACAATTTCATAGGGGGGGGGGGGGGGGGGGGGTAAAGCTCCAGTGTCTGAATATTGGGGGGCTAATTTGGATTTTCCCAAATTTTCAGTGTGAAAAAGGAAAATTCGGCATTTTTGGCCAACTTTGGGAAGGCTTAGCCGCCCTAGCCCCCCCCCCTTTCCTACGGGCCTGATTCTGATCTTTCAGCAGAACTGTTTCCCAAACATAATATGGGTTTAGCGTCAATAGTAGAAGCAGTTTGAGAAAACAATAATAGCAAAGAACAACTTGTTGATGATCAGCAATTTCTCCTTTTATCTCAATATTTCATGTGGTATAGCGTGTCCAAATTGTATTCCCATTAATTGATATCAATTTTGTCGTCAGTTTCATCTTTCCAAATTGGAACAGCCGAAAGTTTGAACATTTGGGAAAGTTTCACAAAGTGTAACATTTCTTCAATTAACACTCTGCAATAGTCCATCTGTGTTTGCTTCAAATAAGCATGGGCTTAAAAATATGCTCCTTTTCTCTGAATGTTTACAAATCAAAATTTTAAATTCTGGTACACAAATGATATGACATTACTGTTGAAATTAATATTCAACAATGTTGAAAGATCAGGATGCAAGTATGAAAGGCATATGTTCCATTTATTTAAAAATTAAAAAAGTTGTTTAAAAGGAGAAAAAAACTTTTAAGTTTAAATTTGAATTAGAGCTACTACATCTGTCTAGCCCAGCCAACACAATGTTTATTTATATTGGGTGATAAATGGACATCAAGCTGGGACTGACCGGCGACTCTGTGATGCTACTGACTGATAAGCATTCCTGACTGAATTGGTTATGTAAACCGCTAACGGTATAGAATTCATCAGAATTGAGTACCTTTAGTCAGTAAAATGTAGGGGTGAGCTAGTAATCTCGACATATCAATAAGCAATGTTTGTTATTGGAATCCTTACCATACTGAGTACATGTTTGCGTCTTTGGGAAAGGTGTTTCAGAAGCATAGACTATCGAATGCAATACCAAGCAATGCACATGGATAAGTAAACTCTCTTACGACGTATTTACCACACACAATGTCGAAAGCAATGCAAAACAGACAAATACAACCCCTATCCGCGTTAATTTGCTACTAGTTAGACTGAACATGAATGTAACATATCTTTACTAAATGTCACCTAATTTATTTATATCGTGTATGCAAACTATCTGTGCTAAAATGTCAAACCAAACAGTGTTATTTTCCACATTAAAGTAACATAATTCAGGCAGAAATAATCGACGGTTATGTAAATGAATAAAAATGTCGTAAAGCATCGTGAAATAGGCTTGTACGAAAACCACTAAAATATCATACAATCAGGTTTTTGCATTTTTGGTGATTTTACGAATTGAACAGGGATTGCCGATCAGATCAAATTACTAAATCAGGGGTTGGGTTGCTAAATATGTGTTCTATTCCACAAAATTATTTTGTTAAATCAAGATGCTGGTGTCAAACACAAACTCAAATTCTGAAGACAGCATTATAGCTAGAGACATGCATGGTTAAGAAATGCGGGCTGATTATGACCAGAAAGCGATTTCGGTCTGCTACCGCGATATCTGTCCCGAATAATTCAAGAATAGTTATTATGTTATATGTAATGGCAATTTAGAATCTATGAAGGCTTCGGTCAAAAATGGTCGGTAAATCCAACAATCGTTAAAATACAGTTTTGTACATAACATGGTTGTTTTATTCTTTTGAACTTTCAACCATTGTATCTGGCCCCCTGCAGAACATGGTTATTTAGTTACACTTTAAGTGTTGCCCTTCTTTATTAGACCACAAAGGCGTGTTTGCGGTCAATTTCATCTAAAATGTTAAATGTTAATGGTTATTGCACATGACGAATACCTGTTTTTATTTTACAACTTGCTTCATGAACAGCTTTTAGTTTCAAATGCTAATTTTCTGAAGCGATTATCTACGAATATCTATTTTTATGCTTTGCCTTAGTTTAGTTAGCCTTAGGTTTTGTCTAAAACATTCAAAATTAGTAAGGAGTAGATCTTGGCTACTTAATCTAAATAGATAAATACTTAACATAAATCTTTATTTTACAATTTGCAACGCAAAAGATATATATTTAAACAAATTTTATGCAAGAGGCCAATACACTCGTATAAAAAAATCGTCAATACTGTTACAGAGTCAATCCCTAAAGTGTCGGTAGCGGAAGAGAACACTTACTTACTTTATGATTCATTAACAACAAACAGGTTCTTAACGTACTCTTGTGGACAAATTGTCGTTGACACAGTTGTCAAGATTCTTGGAGTATCTTTGTTATAAAAGATCAAAGACAAAGATCAGATTAAGCAAAGATAACGCACAGTATTGGCTCTAAATGGTATGTTTACATGAACATGTGCATTGTATTGTATAATATCGGAGGTGTCAAAGTCTTCCACCGACACTTCGTTTTCGTTTGTTTTTCCATAATCTGTATTGAAGAAGCATACTTTCCTAAATGAAATGTATATTTGGTATTGTCGAATTTACCTTGAATAATTTGTTTGTCTTTTTATATTTGACTTTTTTATTTATGGGGGGGGGGGGGGGTGGGGGTAGGTGGTGGGTTAGGAGTTTGAAGATATGATATGGTTTAATCATCGATAACATAATTATGAAGTATTGTGAAATTAGTAAATATGTATACGGAGAAAGTGTTTCACAATTGATTCGCGGACACTATGGGTACAGTTTGCAATATTATCGTTATTCTATATATTATGTTGATAAATGTTATAGGCATAAATTAAAATCAGTTACAGATGACATTGATTCATGAATTTAATGCAAACTCACATCCATATATTATACAGCAGGGGGTCCTTTCATGACACGAGATTAATGAAAATCTGCAGTCTGACAGTTTATTAACAATAATCCAACAATTACTTCTCTCACATGGCTAAAACATATGTCCCTATTATGTATGTTTTGTGAAAATCTTAAATCGCATTCAGTCAGTACAAAGGCATAACATTTTGTTTATTTGTTTGTGGAATCATTCAAGATTTCTCTACAGAAAGGTCTAAGAAACATTTAGTTGCATAATTATTCAGACTGATCAGTATTTAATCTGTGTTTGTAAATGTCATCTAGATCTACATCTGTTTGTCTATGCATCTATATTCGTTCTGTATTTGATGTACATTGTGAATTACCGTTCTGGGAATTGGGAAAATTGCCTTACTAAGGCATGCACATTAACAACTTATACTACTATACGGTGAAACAATGACAGTCATTGGTCTTATATCTGACTAAAACGTGTATTATATAATAGGACCGGGCGACCGCATCTCTGTAAGGCAAGAATTCTACCCCACCTTGTTCCTTCGTAAGGAACAAAACATCTTCCCAAGCCAAGGACTCTATCACCACGTTGTTCCTTACGAACGTAAGGAACAAAGTGGAGTTAGAATCCTTGGCTCGCGAAGATGCGGGCAGTCGCAACGACATGAAATAATGAGACAAGGTCAACCCAGGGTGGTCTAGATAATTTTGTAACATTTAAAGCAACGATCCTAACCCTTTCCAAAACGATAGGGAAATAGATTATTTCCAAATGAAAGTTGCTGTAAAAGACCAAATGGGTGATGATAAAATTGGAAATCGTGTAAAATTAATCTAAACTTATTAGATTGTCGTCTCTTGTCTCGATGTTTTCCTAATGCTTTTAAATCACGGACGTGAAAAAAAAACAACATGTCGGGTTTGAGAAAAGTTTGAATAAAGAAGACATTCTACATTTGGGCATTTCTAATTCTGGTACAGTTTCCACAAAGATTGTAAGTTGGTCAAAACTTGGGTTGTCGTAGCTTAAGGTCTTACGTACGACCAGGTCACAGCATTTTTGAGAGTCAATGATTCTATCTTCACTTTGTTCGTAGTAAGCAAAGAGCTGGTAGAATTCTTAGCTTTCGAAGATTAGACCATCGTCAGGACACGACCTTTCAATTAAACTGCATCCTGAGCCATACATGACCGCTCTATCGCAGAATAATGAATTGTGTATCGGTCATTGTTCTAATACATGAATTACATCACGAAACCAAATTAACCGTTATCGCAAAACTTGTTGAATAATTCATTACACTGTCGCATTTCGTACCAGACATTGGTTTATAGAATTACCACTTTGTACCGTGTTGAATGAAATCAATTAGAAATTAGCCCAAACACTACTGGTCGTTAGAATATTCTTCATTTGCCTAAATGCTTTCAAAATCTATCTCCATCAGATACGTCAAACCCTAGTCTTTCTTTGCAAGGATCGACAAAGATAAAAAGAGTATAAATGTGTATCTAATTTCAATCTAACGTATCGATTACCTACTAGGCCGGCGACATGAAAGACAATTAGGACCTCGTGTAATGAGATCAGATATTGTCTCTCAAATAATCAACTTCAGCCAGTATTATAATGTAGAACAATGACACATTTATAAGTAATTTTTATCTTTTTTATGTTTTGTTCGTTGTCGAGCTTCTTCAGTTTCTTAAACCCTGCGTTGTCAATGTACCGTTGTCAATGTACCGTTATGTACTCGTTGACGATTTAATTCTGGTGAGTACCCACAACATAGGTTTGTGATTTGAAATAAGCAGAAAGAGAATTACTTTACCAGATCTACAATATAAAATCTGGGTTAAGATTTTATTACAAAGCCAAATAACATTGATCGATGGAACCCAGTGTTGTGGGTATTCATTGGAATAGTCTTGTCCAGACAATTCAAATGCGTACCTACAACATATGGTTTGGATATAAAAAAACAAAATTAGAATGTCTTCACTCCCTCCTATCTGTTGCTCCGCCTTTTCCTCCAACTTATCTGTTGGTTTGACTGTACCGGACTGTACACCGTGACCCCAATGTTATTTCATATGACCCTAATTTACCGAGTTAATCTTTTCACGATCTAATCTTATCTCTCATCTTGGCCTATGGGGATTTGTTTCTGTATATTTAACCCTTTTCCCAAAACAATCAGAGGCATTGGCGAACCGTGTGATAAATTTATGAAAAAGAAGAATATTAATTGACTATCAACATTTCCCACCATTTTTTCTACAAATATTTCTTACACAGCTACTTATAGCCTGTGTTCTAGCAGAATAATTATGTTGATGCTGATAACCAAGATTTCTTCTCTACCTTTAATGTTTTGATTTGATGTTTTTCTTCTCTTTCATTTAGGCGAAAAGATCGTTTTGTGCAAAATGGGTCATAATAATACAGTGCTTTTGCACAGATGTAAAAGTAATTAGGTCATATCGTCGATTTTCTCAACATCCACGCAACGACAGCTTGTTTTAAGCTATAGTTGCCACGTTGTAGAAGAAAAGCAGTGGTGTATTTTCTCAGGACAGTATTTTTTCAGGAGTATTTAATTTTGAAACCATTGGAGGGATAGAGGTTACTATATCTGGGTCCCTAAGAAGTCATGTTTTGATAAAGCGTCGGTGTTGTTATAAAATCTCGTAACTACGGCTTGAATCAAGCCGTAGTTACGAGATTTCATGACAACACCTACGAAATACTATTGTTTGTCCGAAATTACGTCACTATAAACTTGATAAAAATGGAGCCTATTTTGAAACCCATGAAGGGATAAAGGTTATAAGATCTGGGTCCCTGTGAAGTCAGATTAGATAAACATACTTCGTGAAATAATAGTTTGCATGTGGTATACCCTTAACATACTTTAATCGCGCAAAAAGCACAGGGTGTAGACCAAGATCAGCTTACATTGATGATGAGTTTGATGTACGTGTAGATGTCTTGTTGATGTTACATTTGTATTGATGTTGTTAATTACATAGCCATTGTGGTTTTGAAAGATTTTAAACTGACAAGAGCTCTAAATGCCCTATGGCATGGATAGGGCTTGTTGTTTACATGGGTGAAAGTTGGAAAATTTCAAAATACTGAGCTTTTGAGCTGGGGGCCAGGGGGCCGCAGGGCCCCCGGTGGGTCCAGGGCAACGCCCTGGCCAGGGGTCCAGGGGGCCGGAGGCCCCCGGGAGCTCTCGAGAAATAGCGTTTTAAAGACCCCCAGGAAGGCGTTCATGACGCTATACTGCAATCTTTTAGGGCAAGTTTTCCAGATCATTTATCATTCAGTTTCAAATTATAACTCAATATGATGCACTGTTTTATTTTTTTCTTTCAATTTTGAAATAAGAATTGTTAGATTCTAGTATGACATGCCATCAATTTTCAAAATGTGCGCATATTTCAGGGTTTTGCAACCATTGGCAGATCAGTCTTCTTGATTTGTGAAAATCAAGACTGCTTTGGATTTTTTTTTCGGATACATCAATGCAACTACACTTAACTATATTTGAATAACTATTGAAAGTTGACTATCTCAAATTATCTTGTAAAAGGGTGATACGACTACCACCCCCCACCCCCCCCAATCCGTCCTTGCGAGACGTTGAACATTGCTTTAGTGTTTCCGAAATTGCACTTTTGTCATCCCTCTTGAGGATATTTCTCGTGATTGATATCATTTCAGTTTAGAAATATGTACGTAATATTTAAAAGTCACAAATTAACCAATGCGCTATTGAACTGTTTGTTTGTGTAACTTTAGTCTTTTTAAAGTGACATTTCAGAATTTTTTGTCATAAATTTTAATTTTATTTTTATCTGAAAGAGCATATTTCCTTATGAAAATTCTGAAAATTTCAAGCCAAAATATTGCGCCGTTTACGAGAAGTTTATATTTTTGTGTTAAAATTGAACAAATTGTTGTGGACAACAGTTCGGATTTATATGCAATTTATCGATTATGTCCCAACTTTAAATGCGCGTTTCTCGCTTATTGGCAACAACTTTAAAAAACTAATAGTATTTATACTCATTAGAATAACCAATCTTGGCCTCAAGACATACTTTAAAAAATTGAAATTGGAATGAAATGTCCCTTTAAGCCCGTAATTACACTAAGTCGCGATAAATCAAGAATTTGAATCTCCAATGACGATTTATTCACGAATCAACTCCCTTTCTCTCTCCATAAGATTATTTTTATTTCACGATAATTTTTCGGTGAGATATAATAAGAGATTTCATCGCAGAAACGTCGACTGCATCGACGGACACTCGATGATTAATTTGAATGCTAAATCGTGCCGATTTTCTGATGTAAAGTTGCAGCTAAACCAAATTATAGATCTAGGTTAAATTTAGATTTCGGTCGGCAAGCGATAATGTCATTATGATACGAAGAAAATGATACCTTGTCAGTCTATTATCCAGAATTTCAACGGTAAATAATCCAATCAACATACTATGAAACAGTCACCAAAATAACTGAATAGGTGTTGGCGGTGTTTTTGAAGTCACTGTTCAAGCCCAGATTGAGTAGACGCTACGTCATCAAGACGTCATATTCTTTTTTTTAACACGAGAGATCCGACTGTACCGCGTGCTTATTCATCTGAGAAGCATGTCAATCAACTTGCAAGTCAATGAATGGGCGGGGACAATCCTCTTTTTCAACCAATCTGTGTTTCACAAGCATTGTTTAGTAAAAGATCTAGAGGTCAATCGTCGGCAAAGAAATTTTACCCCGAGTCTCATTCTAAATCGGTCACCCTTTACCGCTTAAGAAAATTAATTAGAATCGAGACTTAGAGTAAATAGATTTAATAGAAAATTAATTTCATGGAGAGTTTTCAAAAGAAGATTGATATTCAAAAGGTTGACTTTTTAGCGAAAAGAAAAAAATCTTGCAGATGCAGATCTACCCGACTCGTTCTTATTTATTTATACTTGCCGACGTTCGCCGACCAATCATTTCACAAACAAGACTTGATTTTGACGTCATTGGAATAAATAGATAAGGAAACATTGAGAGAAAAGAAGAAATCGCCGATAATCAGCCATTTCTCCGTCCCCACGATAAATACTTTCCATGCTATAATTCAATCGATTTCTTTTTAAAGTAAGTTATGTCGTCTGCAACACCTTTAAAAATGGAGCAGTCTAAAATGTTTCTGTTTGGGAAGGGGGTAAACAAAATGACGAAAATTGAACATGAATGTATATGAATATCCATGAATTACACATTTGGGGCAAATGATTACACATGCACAAGAATCAAAATATGTGAGCTGAAAAATTTATTCTGGTCTGAATCGAAGGTAAGAAAATGCCCATGACTTTTTGTGCCGTCTACGATCGCCTACCGGTCGCTAGATTCAGACAATTTATTTCCGTGGATCGATCTTCGGCGACGGAAAACTCTTTGTTTGGTAATCGTCGGATGTATATTTCGGGATCGTCATCACGGAATCAGCCGAGTAGTTACGAGTATTTTTTCGGTGAGCTCGTTTCTTTGCTGTGATCCCGTGGGGTTTCCCATTGATAAGCTGACTAGATGTGTAATAGAATGTTTTTGTTCTGGTCTTCCCGGTATTGAATTAAAAGATAGGATCTCCAGGTATCTTCAGATCTACAAGAGAAAGGGGTTACCCCCCCTCCCCCTCCCCCAACTTTTCTCAACGGATTTACGCGATTTGGAAAAACGACCCCGGCGGCCGTCCAAAATACGGAAATCCGTAATAATACGGAAAACTTTCACCCATGTGTTTAGAACATTTTCAGAGTCGGGTATAAAAAAAGTCCCTTACATCCGTGTTTCAAGATCAGACAGAGCATAAGCTTATGATCACTAGGACCTATAATGCTCCCTTTAATTTTCTACGGGTCATGGAGAAAACATTAGAGAACAGCATGGGTCAGGTTCAGACCGTGTGTATGCGCAGGATAATCTGGATCTACCGATAGGTTGTTCTCAAATGTCAAAATGATTTCTCTCTACCCCTCCCCCCATTTTCTTTCGTGTGTTAATGTTAATGAGGTTAGCTTGAATATATCGCTTATTCTCTTCGAAATCGCGTATCTGCAGCTTAAAACAAGCTAATAAGAGGTTTTCGTTGAAAAGCGACGACATATCAAATATAGCTTGGGCGCTTTCATTTGCAAAATGGTTGTTCGGACATGAAATTAGAAATACTGAATATGTGAAAGATTCAACACTTATCAGATTGTACACTGGCTGATCTTTATCGATATAGTAAGTGAAATCGATCTTCATTTTACACAAAGAGGAGAAAAGATAAGGATTAGTAAACAAACACTTGTTTACATGTATGCTAACAATTATACTTATATCCGGATTTCTGGGTTACAAAGATCAGTGTAAAATTATTGTAAATTTAAATTTCAATGTGTGCAGAAATATGGTAAATGGCATCCTAAACAACCTAACCAACATTCATTATGTTCTCTGAAAACGTGGATTTTGATTTTGAATATACTGTGTCTACGCACAGACTATGATATTGACCCATGTTGGACTCAAATATGATAAGTACCCTTTTTCAGATCTCAGCTAATTCATATTCGTTTACAATTTGGTTTTACGCTTACCCATCAAATTGAAGTGGTGTATGATTTATTATGGTGCATATTTTCTAAGGTCAAGATAAACACAGATTTCTGACAATGTAAACATTATGAATTTTCATATTGACTGTTGTGTGATTTTGATTGAGTTCAACCCTCCGTTCATTTCTACTGCTAAATTACAAAGGATGGTTCATCTAACCATGTGTTCCTGGGATATATCGCACCAATATAAACGCAACATCCAACCCTAGCATCGCCTGCTTGGCTTCCATACTTAATGTGCTTCGAGCGAGGCCTGCTTGAGCATTTTAACACGTCAAAAGTCATGTCTTTTGTCGTCACAAATAAGACAATCCAAAGGAGAGCCAACAATAAAAGGTTGTGTGACATATGTCTGAAAATGATCATTCATAATTCTTTAACCCTTTCCCAAACAAGGCATGGTTTTGACGTCTCTGATTGAAAAAAAAACATGAGAAAAAATTGAGACAAAAAGAAGAAACTGCTGATTACCAGCAGTTTCTTCTTTTGCCTCAATGTTTTTTGTGCCATATTGCACACAAACATTTTCCTTTTTAACATGAATTTCGTCGTCTAGAGCAACTTTCCAATTGGATCACTCCAAGATGTTGTCGTTTGGGAAAGGGTTAATCCATACCAGACGGCAAAATTCTAGACTCGCCCAAATTGAAAGATGCAGACGACAACTTCAAGTGAATGAAATTTTACATATTGGTCTATTGTGGTATCAAACATTGTTGAAAATGAAGAAATTGCTTGTCACAAGCAATTTCTTCATTTCCAACAATATTTTCTTAAGCTATTATCTTGTACGGAGTCAAAAGAATTTTTATGGGGACAGGGTTAATACTGCAATTACTTCCTTGTATCCGAATCTCTGTGTATGTCCGAATATTGTGTAAGTAAAGAAAATCAACTCACCACCATCTCAAATTCTCGTTGTCTCTGCCAATCCGTTATATCCTTATAGGATCCAGATCGGTCACAATGGACAGTCGGGATCAGACACGTAGTTATATACAGTACAATTATCACAGACACTTTAAACATTATGCTCGTAAATCGACTATTCAAGACCGAAAAGTCTAGGTTCTGTCTATTTGATTTTGAACATGTCCTTGAAATTATATGCTGATTGTCATAATTTTCACACTTAAGATTGGTTCGAGCGTGAAGACTTTGCTCGAGTATTTGTTCAGGGTCAATGTCGTTAATATCACATATGTTCGTCTGCAAACATTCGTTGCAGGGATTTAGATCTAGATCAGATTCCATCTTGCTAAGCACGAAATAGACAGTCTCTATGTCAACTATATAATCCTTTATTTACACTCCTTGTGGCAAAAAATCCAAAACCACACTTAATCACTTCTATAAACGTTTAACCGACTTTAACACCTAAATTGGGGAAAGAGAGTAAATTGACATTACTGACTTCGAATCGTCAGCTTGACCTAACTTACACTACATCTAGATTGAATCCACCTTATTCCTCGCACAAACCCCAAGTTGACATTTGCTCATTTGAATCGTCTCGAGAAAAATATTTTTAAGACACTTCTTATGAGAATCTACAAAAAAGGATCAGCCCAATATAAAGCCAGTCTTTTCGTTTTTCGAAGGAAATCGCCCAATCTTATATCATAGAACCCGAAGAAACGAATAGATATCGCTTTAAACAAGCTAAAATAAACGGGTTTTTGATGCAAAACAACATTTTGCAATAATTTATTATATATTCGACCTTGATCACGAATGAAATTTAATTGTATTGATTAAGTGGATAAGATAATGTTTATCTCTCAAGCGAAACATTTTATGGGGCGCTCAGTTTGACATAGAAATCCTATCTGCCTCGTTTAACCGTTTAATGTACCCCCAATAAATGCAAATGTATAATAATAGCATCATCCTTTTAAAACGTTAAGTTTAGCTCTTCAAACCCTGACCAAAACTGGCTTCGGTCGTTTCTAGGAAAAGAACTAACATTCCAGATTAGGAAGTTATTTGAACCCTTTCCAAAACAAGACCGTGCTTTGAAATTTCTTGTAAAGAAAAAGAGAACAATACTTGTGCTATAGCCTAACAGTGCTATATTGTCACAAAAATATCTAAATTTGTATCAATTTTTTTCGTCTGCAGTATATTTCAAATTGGGACAGTCTTATTCTCTCCTGATTTACAAAGGCCTCATTAAATCACTAAAAAAATCGCAAATTTGCCTTCTGTACAATACAACCAAGTTCTTAAAATGTAAGGACATGGGATGAATCAGACCCATATTGTTGTGACTTTTACCCTCCTAAACTCATTAACACTAGGTAATAATTTATACAATGTATATTGGTTAGGCCCACCCTTATACCTTAGATCAGTACATTGACGCTTATATTCGAAAACTTCGTAACTACATCTTAAAACAAGCTGCAGTTACGACGTTTTTGTTGAAAAGCGATGAAGCATACTTTCTGGCGCTTTATGAGAATTTGTTTCAGTTTTGTTCCAAAATCTCTTGTCAAACTAACTTGTGTAGAACACGTGCAAGCAAAATACCTGCAATATGCATCGTGCATACGTGTAAGCTATTTTTACACAGCCTTGATATTTCGGGGAAATAATTTTGGATTACAAGCTAATTTTACTTTGATTATGTTGTTTCAAGAAGTAGTACATACAGTATTATTTCGTACGGTATTCATCTAATATTTCGTTCTGTTAAAATGACACCGGACCGATTTATTATAGAGTAAAGGATGAATAAGGAGTAGCATGAATGTGCGAACATACAGTAACCCTTTCCAAACTAGCAAAAATTCAGACTAATTCCATTTGAAGGCTGGGCAATGGATATTCATAAAGACTCGTATAAATACTGTACAGAAAATATTAAGACAAGAGTAGACCACGGTGGTAATCAGCAATTCTTATTTCGTCTCAATATTTCCCAGGGTTTGCTACCAGCTTAGTCAAAATAGGAAAAGGGTTAATCGTTCAATAAAGAAGAAGAAGAAGAAGAAGAAGAAGAAGAAGAAGAAGAAGAAGAAGAAGAAGAAGAAGAAGAAGAAGAAAAAAAGAAGAAGAAGAAGAAGAAGAAGAAGAAGAAGAAGAAGAAGAAGAAGAAGAAGAAGAAGAAGAAGAAGAAGAAGAAGAAGAAGAAGAAGAAGAAGAAGAAGAAGAAGAAGAAGAAGAAGAAGAAGAAGAAGAAGAAGAAGAAGAAGAAGAAGAAGTCCAAACCACTGCTTATCGTTATTGTAATCCTTTATATCATAACATTTCAATAAGAACCATTTCACACCTCAAATTTCACATTTTCATAACAAAACTATATACATGGTGTATATTTACTATATTTATCCAACGCGTCTATACTGCCGTTTATTTATAAATAAAGCTAAAACCTAACACTTAACACATTCAAGCTACCTTGTTGCTCATATGAATGAGTAATAGCATACAACATACTACATTTTTCCTACAAATCTCCACACGCGTTAATGTTCTATGCTCCCCTCACAACGATTCCCACCGGTTGAGTGAAAAACTCGCGAAAAAATTCGATACTGCCAGCTTCCAGCCTGCCAGACGCTTGACGATGCTTTATCGACCAGTTCTGCGAGCGCCTGCAAGAGGAACCTGTGGATCACGGAATCGATTTCCGTTTCCGCTCTGGTGGCTATCGAGACAAAGCAAGATTTTTGGTTACTTTTTTTTGCGAGAATTGTATGATAAACCACTCGACGAAGAGCAAAGGGAAACATATTTTAAATGAAATTCAACCCTTTATCAAAGTATCTAATAGTGGCGTTCAGCACGGAAACATAAAGATAGGCCTACAACTTTCGAATGCGCGAAAAAAGTTTTATCCGAATTTCGAGTTGGTAGTAATTTCGATCTTCGGTAATTGTAGGCGATGGCAATTTTAGAGTGAAAACAGAATTTAGACTGATAACTATTACCAGTTCGTACGGTTGATCAATGGCCACATGGGTTTCCGTTTGAATATCAAAACAATTTAAGAGGTCGTGACCTAGTTTTGTCTAATGAACGGAATTGTCAAGCACATATAACTTAACCCACATGTTTAATTGTATGAAAACGCAACAATATATTAAAAGGTCGCCAACCTCTCGAATAAGTATGGTGAACAATTGAAAGAGAGCTTTCGTCAGCATGGCTGAGAGAGGACAAAATGACTCGGCTTTTAAATCATCTGTGAAACTTTGTCTCTCAGATCTGTATTTCGTCTTAAAATTTCGATGTTGACATTTGAAGACTTGTTTTTTTAAACCTACTAAGATGACAAATTGTACCCAATTTACAAATTCGAAAATGGGATGTATTAATAAAGAACAGCACAATTTAATTGCTGATAGTACACGTAGTTACTAATTTTTTTTTTTAAAAATAAAACGCCCCAATCACCCCCACTCGCACATAAGGTCTAATTACTAGTTGCAAAATTCTACACGCGACAATTTTTATCTAAAGGCAGTTAGATCCATACTCGCAGAAATACTTACAGCCTCACACAAACGTCGAAGGAAATGAAAGAAAAATGTTCTATTGATAGACTCTCATACAGACTTACTGGCGTTTTCATTACAATTTTCTCGTCAAGGCCAAGCCCCCATGATTGTTACTAATTCATAATCTCCGTAACAAACGGTTCATTAGGTTCATATAGAAAAACGCAGAACAACTGTCGGTAGAGTTTCAATATCTTGGCTTTATCCTTTCCGCAAAGGAAAAATATTGGAATAATATCAAAAGAAGAAAAATGTAGATGGTGCAATAAATGTTCGATGCTTTTCTCCGAGGTTTGTGAATTTGCAATTCTGATTCTGTGAACAAGAAAATATTGAGAGAACGATATGACATCCAGGCTTTTGGCGTGTTTCATTACAATTTTCTGACAAACCCAAGCCCCTGTGATTGTTACAAATTCATAATCTTTCCTAACAAACGGTTCATTAGGTCCACATAGAAAACTCAGCACAACTGCTGGTTAGGTCTCAATATATCGACCATAATCGTTTCCTAGTCGAAAAAGTCAGTTCTCAATTGGAAAGTGATGCGTTCTATATGTGAAATCAGTTATAATATCGGGTATGGCTTGGTAAAATGTTTAATTTAAATTAGTCCTTGCAAATGGACTGCATCCGCTTTATAAAACGGTTTTTGCCAGAATTTTTCTTTATTGAAATTTAATAAAGATTATCATATTTATGTTGTTGAAAGTTTTAACGATTATATTGAAGAGAAAGGACTAATTTTCGGTATATATCGTTGCACGATAAAATAGAGACCTGGGCCCGTATTCACCAACGTGTCTAAATTGATTTTCTAAAGTACAGTTACATATCAACCAATCAGAGTGGCCGAGACAAACATAGATAAAAGTATCGGCCACTCTGATTGGTTGGTATGTAACTGTACTTTAGAAAATCAATTTAGACACTTTGGTGAATACAGGCCCGGCCAATTACATTAAAAATTCTAAACTTTAAATTCTATCATTCCAAAATGTCGGGAAAGGATAACTTTATAGTGACTTGGCATTCTCTCTGTTTCATGCATTATGCATTTAATGATACAAAATAAATATTGATAAACCCTAAAACATCAGTTCTCGATATCCACCCCTTTTTTTTCAAATGAATAAGACCTTTTATGGCGTCCATTACGTAATAGGGCTTTGGAAACATTGAGGCAATAGAAGGAAACGCTGATAAGCAGCATGCTTTCATTTGCCTAGATATGTTTAAGCTTTCTGTACTATTTTGTACACCAATCCTTTTTTTTCTCTTTTTATCAATATTCATTTTAACCTATGCAATCTTTTCCCCCAAGTTTTGGAACATTTTACCAATTTTGGAAACGAGTTAATCAACCTTCTGAAACATCTGCGGAATTTAACAATAGATTTGTTTGAATAAATCATTTCCCTACCGACAAAATTTTAGACTGTTGCTATTTCAAAACTGATGTCGAAAAAGATAATATTTGTGTACAATATATCACAAACGATAAATCATTTTCTTCTTTTGTCTCAATGATTCCACAAACTATATATTTTTACTAGGGGCGTAAACGAAAGGTTTCGAGGAAATTGGAAAGGGTTTTATCTATTCCCAAACTAGTCCTGGTTTTGACGTCTTCAATATGAATGACTCGGTAAAACATCGAGACAAAAGAAAAAAAATCCTATAATTAACATTTTCTTGTTTTGCTTCAATATTTTCTATGCTGTATTTTAGACAAATTATATCTTTAAAAACCTATATTTTGCCATCTGCAATAGCT
The DNA here is from genome assembly GCA_963680895.1 of Fragum sueziense. NCBI lineage: Eukaryota > Metazoa > Mollusca > Bivalvia > Cardiida > Cardiidae > Fragum > Fragum sueziense. The sequence goes on from OY804603.1 coordinate 34,898,875, forward strand.
TTTGAATTGTACCGCCCAAAATTTGTTGTTTGGGAAAGGGTTAAAACAAGAAACAAACGACGCAATATTGATGAGTAAGAGCGGGTCACTGGAGTGATGCTGCCACGTGCTATTATTCCTGCTTCTTTTGTCTGCAAGTGATGCTAGAGTGCTCGCCCTTTGCATCCCGCGAAATCTGCTTCTATTACTTTTAAACATAAAACGTGTTGTTGATAATCAACAATAATTGCTCTTCTCTTCATGTATTCCTAACTATTACTAACCACGTCAAATACAGGTCTTGTTTATATTGTTTGATTCGATGGAAGTATGACAGCTGGTGGCCAAAACATATGTTCCTGGTTTTCACAAGCTAGTACCAACCCGTGGCCTTCTTTTTCAAAATAAAAGATATTACAGTATTGTATCGTAATACAACCACGAGTTGAATTCAGATTTCCTTGAGCAGCATTTTAAATGTTCTAAAACAAATATTGATATTTCTGTGAAGGAACATTTTCGTGTCAAAGGGACTCTAGATGCCACAATGTATTTTATAAATGACAACTTGTTACATTGTCATCAGATTAACATACGCTAATCGATAGAAAGAATGATACACAAGTGCTTTCACATGAAAACCTTTACCATTCGGTTTGTGGACTATAGAAATATTGATCAACATTTAATCGTTTTGAGAACTATTTGTATGTGCCTTTATTCCTGTGAGGCAGCCATTGTTGTGTTACGCAGATGTCACATAAGCGCATGTTTTTTTTATGACGTGTTATGCAATATGTTACTTCGTCTTCAAATAAACTCAGTCTAATCGATGCAACTATTGTATTGCGTGTATTTTTCTCTTGAACTGTTAACCAGTTCGTTCCTATTCACTTATCTTCGACAGAATTTACAAGAAGATTTTTAGGATCACAAGTACAATTTATTGCATTTAATTGTATATCTAAACGTTTTCTTTGAAAAATTGCAATGAAATGACTTTAATGATTTTAAGTTTCAAAGATTACATAATTCACGCCATCAAAATGAAAGATAGACGCATTTTGATAAGGATGTACGATCTTCGTGAGTCTTTCCATTTAAATGAACCAATAATTACTGGAATAATACCGGTCTATTATAGGGTTAATTCACGTTTTTGAGGTCGTTAACATTCTCAGAGGCCCAAAAAAAATGCGTTATCGCCTGAGACCGCAGGTCGAAGGCGATAACCCATTTTGTGGGCCTCTGAGAATGTTAACGACCGAAAAAACGTGAATTGACGCTATTATTGCATAAAATATGAATAATTTGCAAAGAAATGTAATAAAATAAGACGAATAACTAAAAAAGTTTGTGAAAATTTAGCCACATTTACACCGACAGATACCAGAGTTTTCCGGCATTCGACTCGACATATATCGAGTAAGTGCGATATCCAGTAGACGGGCCGTTAGATTTTCATCGTGTAGCTATGTAGTCAAGTTTCATCGCATCTTTACTGACATAATCTTCATTTGGGTTGGCGAAATCGTAACAATATTCGACTTAGTTTTCTTTTGGAAACATACTCTGGATATTCTAACATTCATTTCAGTGCGAGTAATAAATTAAAAGGTCAGAATTTCCGAGGTAGTTCTCTGGACCGTCTGGTTCGTTTCAGACATTCGTTCATTTCAATAAAAACAAAGTTGTAAAGGGAAAAATTGCAGTAACTATAAGAAGAACAAGAAACACATAGGCTTACCACCATATTTGACCTAGACCACAACCACTCAATTCTAATTTCTATCCTTCCATGTCCACGAAATCCACTTTTAGTTTAAAATCTGTCAGAGCTCTGCCCGTTTGTTTACTTTTTGATTCCAAGAATTAAACCTACGTCACTACATTACGTCATCAGATATGGTTACACTGGGAGACCTAGTTTACTATTGGGAAGTAAACTGGAAATGGGGTCTTACAAGAATTTACATCGCGGAAAAGGGAAATGACAAAATTTCGGCTTTATTTTCAATTTTCTGAAGCACTCACAACAAATCCCCGATCGAGGATATTTGAGTGCAAAACCGGTCCGATATCGCACGTGAATCTGCCAATTAATGCACGATTTCTTTGGATATCCGCCCGGTTTCTGCTGGTTATACAATGCCAATAACAGACTGAAAACACACATTTTAGGCAATAAAACAAATTAAGAGGAAAAAATGGGGCAAGGAAGTACTTAGACAATTGTTTCTACGTGATTTAGAGTAATTAAAATACGCATTATGATAGCATTCTCAAGTGTGCATTGCATTTACAACATCAACGCTTTTCAACAAAAACTCGTAAACCAAGCTGCAGTTACGAGTTTTTTGTTGAAAATTAGCTATGTTATTACATGTATATGTATTTGTCGAACTTTACAGACATTCCCAAACGTGAGTTAACAATCCATTACTGATATGAGTATTCATTTTTTCACAGCACAATTACCAAACGCGCACTCACTTTTGTATCAATTTTCGAATCTAGGCTAATTTAATATCCTCCGAAAACCCATTTAAACTGGACTGTTTTACAGAAAGAACTGAATTAGCTTTCATTACACCAGATGCGTTAAATAGGGAGATTTTCGTCCAACAATACCGTGACTCATTCAAGGGTGATGATCCCTTTATTATTCGTCGTGGTTCACTTAAAATTGATCATCGTTTTTTGTACCCTTCCAATATAATTTCATTAAGCCTTCTCTTGACAACCCTTGATAGCTTAACCATTTGAAATAGACGCTTTATGAAACATTGACAGAAAGTAATGTACTAAAATTAACATTATCATCATACCGACGTTTGCTCTTAAATGACATTATCAGAAGAAATTAAGTAAAAAAAAAAAAAAAAAAAAAAAAAAAAAATAACACACATTTTGTACTCTCTATCAACCAAGAATTTCAAAATAGGGTCAGCAAATTCTAAGCGAAATATTTAACCGTCAAGAAAAAAGAAGAGAATTCGTGTAAGTTCTGGTAATCAGAAAGAACATGCGCTATCATGATTTTTTCAAATTCTCAAACATTGTTGATTTCTAAAATATACACGTGCATATTTTTCCTGAATGCTACATTTATTGTGGCTTTTGTATGTCAAGGAAAGGGATTAAATACGATAAAGTACATGCCAATTAGTTTTTAACCAAACTCGGAAGTGGTGTCTTTATATCAAAAGGTTTTACAAATTGATCTGCTTTTGGTACGTAGGTTATCGAGGACGAAACAAAAATAATGGCGGAAGTGCCACTTGGATCCCCGCTTAACCGGTGTTCAAGTAGCCTTGTGGTTCCCACCTGCCAGGAAACAGCACGTGGAAGTGACGACAAATTCGTACAACGATCTTTTGATCTTTGCTGATGTCGCCTATTATATCATAATGCACTAGTTAACATCGTCCACAGGCTGCCAGACCAGTCCCAATCCCAGAAGGGAAAACAACCGACATCCTAATGGTAAACTGATCTTTAGCACTGTGCCGATGTCACGTATGATATCATATTGTACTAGTAGGCAATACGTCTTTCAGTTGGCCTGACTGGTCCAAAACACCAATGGCTTACAACCGAGAAAAATGGTTGTTTGGAGAAACCATGGGATTCGGTGCATGGCGAGTTAAAATCGGAAGTGGCCCCCTCAAAGCCGCGAACGGTGCGCTTTACCTCGTCAAAATCCGTAGAGTCTAAACTGAGAAATTCAACAAAACTACGTTTAAGCGGACGATTTTTCGGTGTGAACGTCCCCAAAAGTCGCATGGGTCAGCCACCGTGATACCCAATACCGGTAGTCCCATATAAATAAAACCATAAAACGTTTTAGAATCGTAAAATTCATGGGATTTATTTGATTATGCAGTCCGCGCAGCCAGACAAGGGCCGACACTTTTCACTTGTATGATTTTTTCTGAATCTGGAATGTTTTCCCTATCTTACTTTATGTTCATTTTTTTGCATACGATAACTGGCTAACCTTTACGGAGTCTGATAAGTTTGTCAAAATTTGGATCTTTGGAATTCTAATAGCGTGACGGGTCACATATTATCATTCAAGGCTTTGCGTTTGTCCTTCGTGAGATCATTATGTACTGATTGACATGAGACTTGCTGTCTGTTACGAGTGGACACAAACCCAGACTGCTGGAAGTTCAAAGAGAAAAGAAAATTACAGAATAGATTTACATCTTGAATAAAGCTCAAGAGTCAATAAGTAACAAATGCGTCAGAAAGATTAGAAAATTTAGTGGTACATCTAACAAGTAGTTTCTACAATTTGAAATATTGTTAATGGCCATGTTTTCAAGTTTCTTTCAAAGGGGGTGCAACTTTTTCTTGATTAAGTATGACTTTTTTTATTCATTATAAACAGTGATCTGCATGATCGGTGTTGCCAATCTATACGTACATGCATTTAATGAAAGTTGACCTTTGAAAATTGTATCTTTTTGGTGTTAGTTTTGCATCCAAAGATGCCTATATCAGCTTTAATTGTCTGATTTCATTTCGCATCATGTCAATCACTTATCGTTCACCGTATGAATCCATTATCACACTGTTTTTCTAACAATCATCCACTTAAACACGGCCAGGTGTCCAGACGTTTTTCTAGCCCGCTGACCAACAACAATATACCCAAATTAGGGCTAAATACAACACACAGGTCATTGATACCCGAACAGAGCAACATATAAAATAGGGCATAAGATGAGATATAAGGGTATTCTGGAGTTTTTATCTAAAATCCAATCCCTATGTTGTGGGTACCCATTGGAAGGATGAGACGATTCCACTTTCGAATTATCTCGGAGCCGAGCCCGGATAGCCCAGTCGGTAACGTCTGAGTCTTTCAATGCAGGGGTCTCGAGTTCGAACACCGGCTCGACCAGTATCCATTCTGACATTGGACAAAAGTCACTTGTCTCTCACCAATGGGTGTGAATCAATTATGTGAGGGAGCAGCTGGAGGCTTGGTTTGGATATTGTGGTTGTACTGGTGCGAGAAATACCAGGAACCCACGGTTAGATGCTCCAGCCGCCGCGATATGAAGATAGAAGTTGAAAACGGCGTAAAACCCCAATAAGATAATAATAATAAAAAAAAAAACAATCGAATTATCTCGGATCTTATCGTTTCTCAAGATCGGCTCGAACGTATTACAGTGGCCAGAATGGGAGAATTTCTCCCATATCACTCCGCAATTATAACAACGGAAGCAGACCAAACAACTATTTAAATCTACGCCAGAAAATATTTGAAACAAATAACGATCAAAAGTCATAATGTGATAAAATTTTATCAGAAAACAGAACAGAACAGAACACTCTTTATTACGACGTTAAGCACATAGGCTCATAGTCACAACATAATAATAGACCATGCATGACAAGGAAATGACAATCATGGTGCATGATAGAACAACAAAAGTATTACAATATCTGAAATGAACAACATTTCTTAGACAAGGAATACAAAAAATGATGTGATTTACCGATTATTGACAGTATATTTCACTCTAATTATAACGTTAGCAAAAGGATTGATTTGTTTTAATGACGTCATTTACGCTCGTAACCTTTCACGTTCAATATGGCAGTCACTGTATTACGCTCGAGATCATGTTGCAAACACGTTCCAAACGGCAAATGGTTGCAAACATTCTCGAGGGTCGCGATTGACGATTCCAATGAGTACCCACAACATAGAGTTTCGTGAACATTGAAATATATTTTCGCATTTTAGGGCTGACCACAGCATCCAGGTCATTGATATCCGAATCCCTTAATATGTCAACGTGTTTGTGAATCATCGTTCAAAAAGAGTTATGAAAATGTCTTGATTGCGAAAGAAGGACCTAACGATTTTGAGTACAACATAATTATGTCCAGATCAGCCTGAGCATGGGAGCAAGCTGACCAAGATCTATTTTGTTCTCTTATAGAATATCCATTGCCCTTTTAAAATAACCACAAGAGCAACATGAATTCTAATCAGCTGTACCAAGACAAAAGGCGATCCATGTTTCGTTGCTTTTCAACGAAAACCTCGTAACTACAGCTTGGCTTAAGCTGTAGTTATGAGGTTTTTGTTGAAAAGCATCGATTTACATTGCCATCTGCTACGCAATTGGGACTTGAACAATTCAAAATTATGTTATTTAAAAAAGGCTTAAAATGAAAACTAAGCTAAATCTCGAGCTATTTTTTATTCTCAAGGAAAAGGGTCCGAACTAAGTGTTACAAATAAATATACAAAGTTATCCTAACAATTGCCCCATGCCTCCAGATTCCGTTTTTGATTGATTGGTATATTATACAAATAGAGCCATTTTAGGAACCAATAATGTTCTCCACTAGGAAAAGCAACAGCGGTTACCATGGTAACCAAAATGGTAAAATATAATAAACTGTCGTTTTGCATCATAGGAAATATTAAACTGATACTATCAGTTTGATCGCTAATCGATTTGCGCTTCTCTAACCCTGTTCCCCATTTAACCCATTACCAGACGACGAAGATTTGGACTGTACCAATATGAAACGTGTTTCAGACGATAATTTCAAGTTGATGAATTCTTGAAATATCGTTACATTCTGGCTTAGAAAACATTGTGGAAAATAAAGAAATTGCTTGTTACAATTTCTTCATTTACCACTATATTTTCCCAAGCATTTTACTTCAGGGGCGTCAAAGTCGTCATTGTGGGGTTATGGATTAAAATATGACATAGATCCGTTCATTTTCAGCTAAATTACGATACAATTTGAAAATAATTTTTGCTATATCCTACTACTTTTTAAAATTATATGATTGATTGATGTTTTGAATTCCGCATTAAGAAAAGTTCAGAGTTGTGGTGTGGCGACTGGTTCATCTAATAATGTGTTCCTGTCATTTTCTCAGAAACTTCGCAACACGCTGTACAAATTTTAGCAGTGCGTTGTACATCCTACGTAGATGTTTTTACATAACGATGGGATAAAAACGGCACATGTTACAATGACCATTGTTAGATGTCACAAGGGATGTTGTGGGCTAGTTGTCATTTATTGTGTTCTTTTCTGTGGTGGTATTTTTTTATTTTGTAAATTTGAGCACATTAATGAAGGAATGTGTGTGCTTTGAAAAACAAAGATATCGTCGTGGTAAATGCAAAACCTCGTATCTCGTTTTTGGAAATTTATAAAGGGGAGGGAAAAAAGTGTAATAGCTTTTTCAAAACTGAAATGTTTTACTTGAAATTTGGTCATATTGTTCACAAATAATGTGTCACTAATACTGATCAATATAGATATCACAAAAACCGGCGAGAATTGTCTAAACTGGGCACACAAGTTTGTACTTTAAAAATCGCAAAAATCGACATACGAGGTTTTGCATTTACACCGACGATATACAAAAGCACACACAAAAAACAACAACAACAAAAAAGGAACAAAAAAGATTAACGATGCGTACATGTCAACATTGACCAGCTTGCACAGACTGCGTTGTCTGATCTGATCCTATTATGCTGATATTCACTATTTCCCCTTTTTTATCAAAGATTTCAATGTTTTGAAAGGAGCTATTTTGTTGACCGCAATTCCTCTTTTTTTTAAAGTCTAGTCTACTCTTAAAATGGTGTCATTCATAAAAGAGTAGCAAAAAAGCTAGCACCAACTCCCTTTTTCTGTTCAATATTAAACATTTTCGGAACCAAAATGAGCCCCATTTTGTCACGGAGCAATACATATTATTCATAAGATGGTACGATGCAATCTTCTGAATTTGTATAGAATTGTATAGATTGCTCCCCTCTAAAGAACGCCAAAAGACTTCTCATTTAGGAAATGAAGCTTTTCTTCAAAAATCTCGTAACTACAGCTTGATACAAGCTATAGTTACGAGGTTATTGACTAAAAGCGACAAAATATTACCAGGCAATGAGATTGGGTCGATGCATAAAATCAGAATACAAAATAATCAGAAATTCTGAACTCTTTGACAGGGTAATTTGTAAGAATCGTTTTAGTCATATTTGAATCATTTCTTCTCGTGCACTATACAAAAGTGCATATAACCAATTTTATTCGTTCGACGTTTCTTTGTAATGCTGTAAACTCTAATAAACCAGAAGAATATTGCAGGATGCATCCAACATGAATCAATATATACATAAGAACGATTTTGTCAAAATCATTATAAGAATGTTACCTTTTTCAGTTTTTTTCCCAAACAACAATTAAGTTAAGTACATTTCACCATACTCGAGTGTGAGAATTGTGTTCTTGGATGACTCCTGGTGGCTCAAAATTAACCTCGAGCATAAAAATGTTTTGCTATTTATCAAAATTGCTTGACATTTCGATAATAGAAAATGTGTATTATAAGAATTTCATTTGTATAATTCGAATCAAGCCTACTAAAATGGATATAAAACTGTTGCTGAGTTTGATCATTTATTTCAAAATTTTGCTTTCGTTACAATTAGTAAAGAATAAACATCCAAAGACACTTCATTGTATTGCGCAATAATCACTTAATAATTCGAGTGCACAACAATAAGCAAATGACGCCAAAACAATTGATCTTATAGGACACAGAACATGACATAATTATACTAGACGAAGATTCGAGCATTGTCATTTACTCGTGGTCGAATGCTATGTGACAAAAAGCATGTTCAATGATGCAAATACATAATATTAGTGATAAAAAGCTGAATTAGGTAGGTAGTTCATGCAATTTGCTAATGTATTGTACTTTTTGCCAAATTCTGAAATCGGAGTAGCAAAACATCAAATAGGGCTGCAGCTTTTGGTGGACAATTGGCAAATACGGATCTTGAAAAATGAAGATTGGATTTTGAAAAAAAAAAGTTTAGAAAGAAAGGGTTTATTAATTATCTATTTCAATAGACATTTAGATGAGACCGTTTAATTTGGGGTAACAAACCTTACATTTATTATTTCATTGAGAACAGGGACAACATGAAATTCCATTTAAAAGGCGACACAAATTGTCGAAATTAAAGATATACTTAAACGGCCAAGAGTGACATAAAAACCTGTATTTCGATACAAGAACACGTAATTTTAAGTACCCAATAATCCTTTTTCAGGAACGGACAAGTATTTGCAACTAAAATATACACGAAACCTTATTAAATATGACAGAAATGAAGGTAATTAATGCCGATAACCAACATTTTCCCAATTTTCCCAATTGACATCAACGTCTTCTACATTTATTATGAACGCAAAGTTTCAGTAACCTTTATCGTGTCGCCTACTAACATTAAATCATCGCATGGTGAAGGGTTTGAAATTACGGGGGTAGGGTTTTATGTCACTGGTTGCCGGCTAAGTATCACTTTAAATGTAATAGGATGTAATTACCTTTCGATTGACTCTCATATCACGTACCCATGGTGACTGGAGCGATGTTTCAGAATAGCATGCGAACTTTGAGAGTGCACGTAATTGTGTGGTGCACCGCACTACCAAATTCCTATAAATGTTGCCAGAATTAACTAATAGGGACATTTCATTCCAATTTCAATGTTTTAAAGAATGTCTTGATGCCAAGATTGGTTATTCTAATGAGTACAAATACTAGTAGTTTTTTTAAGTTGTTGCCAATAAGCGAGATACACGCATTTTAAGTTTAGAAATAATCGATAAATTGCATATTAATCCGAACTGTTGTCCACAACAATTTGTTCAATTTTTACACAAAAATATCAATTTCTTGTAAACGGCGCAATATTTTGCCTTGAAATTTTCCGAATTTTCATAAGGAAGTATGCTCTTTCAGATAAAAATAAAAGTAAAATGTATGACAAAAAATTCTGAAATGTCACTTTAACGGGTAGGTGAGGGTATAAATTTGATTTAGAAAGAGTACATCAACTTGATTCAAGTTTTCCCTGGACAGAAATTATCTAATTATACAGGTTAACTAATCCGTGCGATATTCCTTGAATATAATTGTTACTTACCTGTTTGTATGCTCGACAGACTATTACATGCCCCTCTAAGCGATTTCAAAATCTTCAAGTGTATCTGTATATAATTATGATATTATATCAAAACAACGATTTCTGTTCTTCTATAACCACGGTGTATAATCACGTGACTCAGAATTTCCGATAATCCTCAATATATTTTTTAATACTTAGCCGATTTGAATTCGGTTTAAAGCAGAGAAGGTGGGAAAATGCCAGAAATAAGCTGAATGTGTTGGATTTTTGAGAAATCAACTGATAAAAAAGTTATTGAAGATAAACCAAAATTTTGGTTTATCTTCAATAATTTTTTTACCGGTTGTTTTTCAAAAATCCTTCACGTCCATCAAATGCGTGACGTCTGTCCACAATCCCTGCTTCAAACCGAATTCAAATCGGTCCAGTAATTACAAAATTATTTAAGATTTTCTGAAAATATTGTATCACGTGATTATACACCGTGATTATGGCAATTGATTATTATAATTCGACATTCTGATGTTGTCTTCTACAAAAGCGTTCGAATTTAGGTCCATTCAAAGTGTTCAAATAGTTGTTCTTGTTGAAAGGGTTAAAAAGCCATAAGTGATAAAAACCACACGAACGTAACAAGAGAATGTGATCAAGTACCCTTTAAAGGAAGAAGTGTGTAATTACCTTTTGATTGGCTGTCATATTAGATACGGGTGACTTAAACAGGGAAGGTCATATGATGTGAAATCAATCTCTCTTACTCAAGAAGGTTAAGAGTAACACCATGCTCTTTTTGTAGATCGTCGCTTTTAAACAAAAACATCATAACTGCAGTTTGTTTTAAGCTGTATAGGTTTTCTATGAAAAGCAGCGATATTTACATGTAGTCATGAATATTATTATCAAACATGCAACAAAAAACATACATTGTATTCATGTACATTCAGTGTGAAAACCGTTCGCTGTAGCATAGGCTACATACCGGTAATAACTCTGAAACCACGTATCATATTAAGTATTAGCGGCTGTATTTTAGATTCTAAATAGCAGCGCAGCCCATTGAATGTTTATATCGCGTAGAATCTAATATGCAGACTCTATCTGACTTAGTGTTCGCTAGAGGTTCATTGGAGACGGAGGCGTGGCTATGTATAGACGTCACATAAACTAGACGGCAGAGAGTTTATGCGAAATATAGCTGCGAAATTTTAAAATGTGCTGCAATTTCATTGGTCCAAAAAGTAGGTCGAACACTAAATATAACACGAATTCGGTCAGTCTTTTGTCTATCGTACCTGATTTGTGTGTACCATAATTATGTAGAATATTGCCTTGGCAATGAAACATAATATGTTGTACATGTAGAGATAATGTTTGGGTGGACGGACAAACGATAAACCAGATAACAACAACTACTTGCTTTAGATCTATGACTCTATATTTGTATCAAAGAACATTTAAAAAATCGTTCAAGTATTTGGGATGGTAGTCTGTCATACTTATTAAGTCTATCAGACAATGAGTACTTACACAATCTAATGTTTTAGTCTTAAGATAAGTCTGATGATATGTGTTGTTTTTGATCATGAGATTAATAAAGCGTCTTGTGAAAAACAGATACCGACATATTCTTGTATAACAAAATAAATGTCTGTTGCTTGAGGAGGCTTTCAATTGTTTGTCAGCGTGCGAACCATTTGTCAACATTAGACGGACGAACGAGCGAACAAACGTGCGCGTGCGTGTAAATAAGTCGAAAAATACATGTATCTGCTAGATCATCACTGTGAATGGTATAAAAGTATTATGGTGGTATGTTATCAGACAATGCGTACTTAAACAATAAAATGTGTTCAGTCTCATGATAAGTCTTGTCTTTAATCACGAGATAGAGGTTTCCTGTGAACATAGACGCCAATATCTACAAGGAGATAGGCTGTCTATTGCTTAAGGAGGCCCTTTATTGTTTGTCGACACGCAAAACTTTCATTTGTGTAACATCGTTATAGCTTTTGGCGCTGTACTTTTATCGTTTGTTGGTTAAAGCCTCTCTTACAACCCGTCGTGCGTCTTTTTAAATCGTACGTTTTAAAGCTCTGCAAAATCGCACGATTTACAAAGACGTACGACGGGTTGTAAGAGAGCCACAAAATAATGTCCGGTGTATTTTTTGCTGCGTGCAGTCTGCTTCGTGGTTGCGTCCACCAAAATCGTACGTTGCACGTGCGTGCATCGCACGACTAAAAGTACGTTTTACACGCAGACCGCACGCAGGAGCACGTTCGACCGGTTGTAAGAGATGCTTAACCTCGTCATGTCACACAAAAGTCAAACTCCAAGGTCAATGTCACTAGGTCAAAGATCATAGTCCAAAATAAGGGTGCTTGGCTAATTGTATTTATGTATAAAATATCAAGGCTCTATCTCTAAATGTGCCATTGTGCCATAGGTAATTTTAGCTTTTTGGAAACTTAAGTCAGATGCCAGTGTCATTGTCAATTTTAAGATCTATTGTCATCGTCCCGAAGGTAATGTCTTGGCAGGATGTTTCCATGTAAGAAACATTGCATTGTCTGAAATAGTACACATAAATAGGTATAATGTATTTTTTGTCTATATAACAGACGCTGACACCGGCCTCACTGGGGGTGGACACGCGCTCAACAAACATAAAGCTCCAGTTTGTTATTTTTTGATAATATGAATTGACGAAAAGGCTCCGTTTTTTTCTCTATAATATCAGGTGACAAAAAGGGAAAATTTTGAGATGATGGTCTTTCTCCTATCTTTTTTTGTAAATAGCCACAAAACCGCAAGATAGAGTAATATAACTTTGATAAAAACACCTTTTTGAAATGAGTAGATAATGATTGCCCCCATCCTTACTCTCTTAGTTTTTAAATGAAATACTTTTTTTTTTTAATTTTGTTTATTATATGACATTTTATATTCCTTTAGATGTGGGTTTGAGTTTATTTTTTGCCAAACAGGACTTGAAACTTATGCAGATATATGAGGCTATAAGAAAATAGCTTCAAGTAAATCAGAATAGAAATGTTTGATGTTATGTACATATTCGATTTTCATATCCTCACTTTTGTTGTAAATTGTCACGAATTGTTATCATGTAAATGTACTATGCAATATCTCCAAGTATGGAGGCAATAAAGAATTGTATTGTATTGTGTATTGTATACGACCTTTATAGAAAATATATAGGAAAACATAGAAGAAAAAGAACCAACTTTTTTTTATTTTTGCCTCAATATTGATGTACATGGTATTTTCTTAATCACTAATGTAACACCAATTTTGTCATCTGCAACAATCTCAAAATCTATCTTTTTGAGAAGAATTAGAATAGGCGTAAACTGAAAGCTACGTGTACATGTATATTGGCACATTAATGTCGCACTAAAAATATCTTGATCAGGAAATCAAAACCTCGTAGTTACAGCTTGAAAAGGCTGGAGTTACGAGGTTTTAGTCTCTCATCGACGACATGACATGCTGTGGGCACACATAAAACAACAGCAGCAAAAAGGCAACCACCCACGGGCTGAACATAGAAAAGCAACACCTTAATTTTTATTAAGAATTCCAAATAGCCATTTCAATTATTGGCTTCCAAAAAGACAACCTTCCATAAAACGTCTACAATATGGAACTTTTTAAATGATAAACTAATATATCAAATAGAAGAAACCGACACACATAAGCAAAATCTTTAGACTACCTTTTCGTCATATGATATTTGACCTTACCACCTCTCAATTTATTGGACAAGAAAAAGCAATTTCGAGTTCTTCTCAGACGAACAACCATAATTGGGATTTATCCTTCGCAATAAATATTCGTAATTCATCATATTTTGGATGATTAAGTAATTGACTTGATTTGTTTAGGGTCCCGTGGTCTTTCATCAAACGATGTTAGTGTAACATAATTTTGGTCCAAGATTGCCAAAATAGATTTTCTTGAATGAAGACGGGATTTTCTGTCTGCTTTTATTATCACGATTTGCACACGAATGTCATAGTATTTCATCTTGTCGGCCATTTTTTGATAATCGACGAAATGAAAACTGTGTTTATTGAATTTCCGGTATTCTATTCCTGAAAATTATAAGTACAACAATACATTGTACATGTATATCAACCCTTACATAATAAACTAGACAAATAAGTAGGCCTTATCATGTGTTAAAGGAACACGAGATTTGGTACAGTCAAATGTATTTTTATGTGAGAAAAAAATAAACCCAGAACTTAAAGTAGCAATCAATATATTGGACACGAAAAAGCATTACAAAAGTTCCTTTCAGTCAAAATATACAACATACTAAACAAACGAAATATACTTTTAGTAAAAGCAAATCCTTTTGGGGGAATAAAGAAGACCAAGCTTAGCATGAATACATAATGTTGGCCAAGAAAATGCAATTCCCATGTCCCTGGACTCCGTCCCAGAAAAAACTGTCATGATTGGGATTTATTTCTGGCAATAAATATTTGTTATTCATGTCATTTTAAAAGATCAAATAATTGACTTGATTTGTTTTGGGTTCCGTGGTCTTCTACACAACGATGTTAGTCTAACTTAAGGTATATCACCCCTAATGAGATTCACGTGACGTCGGAATTATTCGTGCAACGTCGTTTAACGTTCGTTACGAATAAGAATAAGAATAAGAATATTTAATAATTCTCAATTATACTCATTCATGGGTTAAAGGCATACATTTAAACATACATAAACAAACAAACACATATTTAGCATATCGTCGTTGTAAATGCAAAAAATCGTATCTCGGTTTTGGAAAATTTTAAAGGTGAGGGAAAAAAGTGTAGTAACTTTTCCCAGACTGAAATGTCTTACTTGAAATTTGGACATATTGTTTACAAGTAATGTGTCAATAATACTAATCAGTCAAAATATGTCAAAACCTGCGAGAATTGTCTAAACTAGACACACACGTTTGTACTTTGAAAATGGCACCAATCGACATACGATGTTTTGTATTCACACCGACGATATGCCCAAACATCATTAACCCTCTCAACACAAGTCCTGATTTTGACGATCCTATACATAATATTAAGAACCCTTAAGAGAAAAGAAGAAGCTGATAACAAGTTTCCTCCTCTCTTTTTAGGATTATTAAGCGTTATGTACATTTACAAAGGCATTGACCAGTACATCTATTTGCCGGAAAATCTTAATAATTGATCTTTAAACCATTGATATTTAGCTGTATGAAAGGGTTAATTAAAATACATGACATTCAATTAAATAAATAACATACACAAATGTTGCTTTCAATGAAACATGCGTGTATGGGATAAAGCAACATATTGCTGGAAATCATAACTGGTTTGGAGTTCAAAATTTAAACAATTTGACATTCATGAATAAAAGACGCGACATACTGTATAATTTGCATTTTTTTGCTGATGAACATTCTTAAAAATGTGACAGTGTTATCATCACTGTGTACAAAGTCTGTTGCATTTAAATTTTCATATAATGCTTGTCTTTGGGCAGAGTATTTAGTGCAGCTAAATAAAAAATGTATTTCATTTTCAATCTCATTACATGTATTACACAACCTTTGTTCTTCAGATTCACCATGGTATCTGCCTTGTTCAATTCTAAGTCGATGCGCACTCATTCGAAATGAACTTAAGCATTTTCTTAGTCTTTTATTCGATAAAGCGTCAAGGTAAGGTTCAAATTTGAATTCAGATTTGATAAATTTATATGTCTGTAATTTTCTCATATCCTCAGTGTTTGAAAAGCGACGTTTCCAATAAGATACAAATCTATCTATTAATTTGCGTTTAAACGCATCTAGAAAAGCACATGGATTAAATGAAAACTGATTATTCCAGATATGAGAGAATCATAATTCTTGCAACTTGGCCTTTACAAAATGCACCCAAGTAGCTTTATTGCTGGAAGTATTTAATTGTTCTAAGTATGCCTTATTAAGCAATGAATCTTCACTGGAATTAATAGCATGTAACCAGAAATTAATAGTACTGGTTAAGATAGTTATCAGCATTGGTAATTGCCCCAATTCACTCAAAACAGATATAATACAGGTCTTTGAGTGTACTCCTAGAACATATTTACAAAATTTTATCAAAACTTTATCGAATTCGTCACTTCCTTTAAACGATAAGTCGAACAATTCATCCAATGTTTTGTTCTTAAAAGATGGTTTAAAAGCTGCCCAAATTTCACTTCCATATAATGAAATTGGTTTCACGAGTGCATCAACTATCTTCAGTATAGCTGATGGTTTCACATCCTTATCAAATATACTTTGTTTAACTGAAAAAAGAGCTCTTCTTGCTTTCTGATTAAGTGCTTTTTCTGCAGCAGAAAATTGTGCTGTGCTAGAAATAACAACCCCTAAATACCTGTATTGCTTCACGTGTTCCAATTCACACCCACCTACATAAAAGCTATGTTCCTTCTGTAAACGACCTCCTTTAGTGAAAGTCATGATTTTAGATTTATCGACATTTATTCTCAGACCCCACTTTTTACAATATTCATATACTCTAGTAAGGTTTTCTTGTAATTTCTTTTGCGATGTTGAGAGTAAAAGTAAATAATCTGCATAAAGTAAATGATTTACTTTTGTGTCATGAATTATCGGAGCATTTTCTGTACATAAGTCTGATCCGATATCGTTAATAAATATGTTGAACAAGAGAGTACTTTAAACATTACCTTGATGGACACCTTGTTTTATGCTAATAGGGTCTGTTAATTTGTGTTTGCATTTAATACGTGATGTAGAATCATGATACATGGATTTTATTAAGTTATAAACATTACCATCTACACCCGCTTTTTGGAGTTTAAGCATCAAACCATCGTGCCATACCGTATCATATGCTTTTCTCAGATCAATAAAGCAACTAAAGAGCTTATTATCTTTATGTGAATTTTGGATATATTTGTCTACAATTGTTTTCAAAATAAATATTTGATCTGACGAACGGAAATTTGTCCTAAAACCAGCTTGTTCCCTTTTGATAAAAGAACGTTGCTCTAGGAAGGACGAATCCTATTGTTAAGTATGTGGCAAAATAACTTGCCGAAGCAACTGTTCAGTGTAATTCCCCGAAAGTTGTTAGGGTCGGTTAAAGGGCCTTGCTTGTGAATGGGTATAATGATACCCTCTTTCCAGGAGGCAGGAAAAATACCTGATCTCAGAAGAATATTGAATAATTTAAGAAGAGTCTTATTAATGAATGGAAGCGATGATTTAATCATTTCATTACGCAACATGTCAAATGCACTAGATTTATTATTATTAAGTTTTTTGCAAGCTTCGAATATCTCTTTATCTGTTATTTCATAGTCTAAATAGGCCAACGGAACTTTATTTTCCATGGAATTAAGCTCATCCTTTACATCTTTTTTTCTGTTTTCATCAATTTTACAAGAATTATCATTTAAAAGACTTTCAAAATGAGAAAACCATTGTGTTTTACTAATTTGTTCTGCCTTGTTAGGTGGTAAGCTATCATTTTTCAATTCATTTATTACCGACCATGCTTTCTTTGGATCATCTTCCATAGCTTTATTTAAAACATTTGTCAGTGAATTTCTAAACTGTCTTCTTTTATACTTTACTAGCCTTTTGTATTCTTTATATTTCTTGTGATATTTTACACGTAAAAAGTCAGATGTTATATTCCTATTAAAAGCATTTTTTATTGATTTTAAATCTTTAAGCAGTGTTCTACAATCATGATCATACCATTTCTTAGATACATTTGGTCTTTTTTGTCTATTTTTTAAAAATGTTTTTCTTCGTAGTGATTGATTGCATGTGCTTATCAAAACATCGGTTATCATGTCAATTGCATTTTGAATATGCCTCTCATTTGTATCGATGTCATCTAGTTTCTTATTAATACTTTGCAATTTCTGCCTTATTTCTGCAGAGTTCAAAGATGCCTGGAATCGAATTTGTGATGTTTCATCCCATAAAAAATTTATCCGGAATATCCAAATTATGTGTGAATTCAGTATTTCGAAACTGTTTATCTTCGGTACTTCTTTCTATTTTAATCTGAGTAGATATTAAACATTGATCGGAGAAAAGGCTAATATCATGTACGTTCATACTAACTACTATATCAGAGAGTGATCTGCTATATATAAAATAATCAACAACACTACTGCCCTTTAGAGTGTGGCAAGTGAATCGACCTGTCAAATCCCCTAAAGTTCGACCATTTAATATATACAATTGGTTATCAATACAAACATCGGCTAACCATTTACCAGTTTGGTTAATGCTGCCTTGGTCATGGGAGATTCTGTGCATGACAAAACCGAGTTTTTCATCATAAGAGATTGGTAGATTTGAATCATTATCATTATCAACAAAATCATTAATATTCCCAGTACGCGCATTGAAGTCACCACATAAAATGACATTTCCTTTACAAGAAAAATGCTCAATATCTTTTTCAAGCTTCTCTAAAATGTTCTTTCTGTGTATTTTACCAAAAGTAGAACAATACGGGGGTATATATATGAATGCAAGAAAAAAATTAACATTTAATTTTGTGATCGTTTTTTCAACGCGTACCCAGATAACGTCACTGTCTGATAAAGGTTCAAATTTGCATGCATGTCTCAATGATTCTTTTACCATAACTGCTATTCCACCAGATGATTTCCGTGCTTTCTGGTGTTTGGGTCGATCCTTTCGGAATACATTGTACCCTTGTAAAGATATATATGTTTCTTTACCAGCATGAGTTTCCACTAAACCTATGATATCAAATTTAACCAATTCGTTAATGACCTCATGGTCGTGTAGTTTATTACTCTTGACCCCATTTGCTTTAAATTCCAAACCATTTATGTTCCAGCATCCAAAAGACAAAAAGTTTCCCGTGTTATTGTACAACATCTAGGTTCAATTATAATTCTAAAAATTGAAGATAGGAAAATAAACAGAAAATGAGACATTTTCATTTTTCTTTTAAAGGCAGACGACAAAATTATATATATCACCTTAATAGAAAGTGTAATCAGTGTATACGCATGTATTTACATATATTATCTACATACATCTACAAAAAGCATTAATAAAATCCACTTCAATTTTTTTTGCAATTCAAATAAAATACAATTTTAACACTGGTTTTCAACTTATCTATTACCATCTACGACCGTATCTTTTGTTGCCATTATAATCACCATTGTCCCTTCTCCAACCGTAGTGTCTTTTGTTACGGATTGTTTCATGGTCAGTGTTTCTGTACGTGGTACCGCTGTTATCCCATTTCCTATCTGAATCGTACTTTCTTTCAGACACTTGCCTGTCATTGTACCCGTTTTTGCTGCTGTTTCGCTCACCTCCTCGATCGCCATATTTATCACTATTATACCGATCATATCGCCCATAGCTATCGCGCCTCCACCTTTCATCGTACTTAGGCTGAAAATTGTATTCATCGGTGCTCCCATCTGTATGTCGGGCATTATCGCTAACTGGAGATCGCACACTTCTGTAATAGTCATTTTCAGGCTTTCGATTCCTTGTTGTTCTTTGAGATTGCTCTTTGGCAAATCGGTCATCACTGGTTTGGTTGTTTCTATTACTATGTTGGTGATTTATTACTCCTTTCATATTTTCGGCAAGAATGGTCACACCGCGGTTAGACAAATGTATCAGGTCTGGTCTGTAAAATGCCTTTATCGGCACACTTCTTTCAGCTAGGTTCCCGTTGTCTATGAATATAACTTCATTGTTAAACACTTCACTAATTTTCTTTTCACATTGAGCATTGTATATGCTTCTTTCGATATCGATGGCATTGTTACCTATTGGTATAACCTTTGATATTACTATCTTGGTATCAGGGGTTTCGGTCTTCATGGTGGATACATTAGCAACCAAAGACTTAATGCATTCCGAAGTGTCTTCCTTATCCCGTAAATTGTTAATGCCGGTGTGTATAATTATAATGTCAGCGTCCTTTACTTCTTTGATCGTTTTCACTAAATCATTGATTTTCGGAGCTCTTAATTTCTTTACGTATGTGTCTGTTGTTTTTCCGAGTTTGTCAGGATTGATTTGGCCTGATATTGAGTCACCAATCAGACATATTTTAGGTTTTCTTGGTCGTCTAGATGATATCTTTGCCTCTTCGTTAGGTTGGGAGTAAGGTACTGCTTTTGAATTTGTTTTTGAACTATCACGTTGTTCATAGGCATGGACAGGGTTATTTGTACCATTATTGGTCGTTCCGTCTGCTACACCCGGATCCGTAATTATCGGTGCGTTTTCGGTAGCTTTATGAGTGTTGCTTGTCTCCTGATTAATTGTTTCTAGTTCGCTGAAGGTGTTACTTATAGATAGACGACCATTCTGTTCATCCATTGTCTTGAGCTTCATGTGCTTCTTTGGTTTAACAAACTCTTCGCTCTCCGATAAAACTGTCAATGTGTGTTCTATGTTGACAATACTTTGTGTCCATTGTGTCATGCTCTTCTTAAGCTGGGCCATTGACTCTTGTACCCGTAAATTATTGTCTTCCGAAACTTTATATTGGTCGGTTAACTGTTTTGAAAACTCTAGTAAAGTGACGACTGATTTTTCAACTGATTGTATGGACGAATTCATCTCACCCAAGCAGCACACTACTTTTTTGGAAAGTTCCTCGGCATTTGTAGAGTATTTCGTTTGGTATTTTACGCCTCGAAGCTTCTGTGACTCATTTAAGTCATTTATTTTCTTGTTGCAATTTTTCATTCCATCGGCCAAATCCTTTGATAAATTTGTCATGGAGCGTTCCGATTGTTTTTGATTCTCTAATAGATTTGTTATCGCCTGTTCTGAAGACCTTTGTTGTTCTTTTAAAATGCCAAGCTCGGCTTTCACTTCAAGTTTAAACTCAACTTGGTGTTGTTTTATTTGATGCAGCTCTGTCATCACACTCTGTAAAACTAACTCGACGTTGTTGATACATTTTATTGTTGTTTCTTCGTCCTGTCTTGTAGTTGTATTTATATTTATCTTGTTGTCCGTCTTCTTTTTGTTATTGTTGTAAGTGGGGCTATCACTGAAATTGGTCGAAACCCTATCTGTTGATTCAGATAAAGGCGTTTCACGTGTTTTACTTTTAGCTCCTACTTTCGGTGCCGTATTTTCAGCTGCATCATCGTCTGTTTTGTCAAAATCTATACTGTTTTTCGTTGGTGGAACGTTCCACCGCCGAATGTTTTCGACGTCGCCCGAATAATTCCGACGTCGCGTCAATCTCATTAGGGGTGGACTACCTTAACTCTGGTCTTGGATTGCCATACAGATTTCCATGTTTAGGAACGAGGAATCTTCACTGTGATTTATATGATCACGAAAGTTGCTAACAATTATTTTCTTCAATGAATATAGGAACTTTCTCTCTGACTTTTTGATCGCGATGTCCACTCGAATGCCATGCTATTTCACCTTTTTGTCATTTTTGGATAAACGAAAAAAAGAATACAAAGTATTTGAAATGCGAAGTATATTTGAATTCTACTGTTCTAATCTAGAAACCGAAACTGATAAATGCAGCAATTAATAACCCCAATACAACAGTCGAAAAAAATTAAAGTGACTTTTCACGTTCATTTTTTTTTTTATAAATTTTACTTTTATCTTTATCTGAAAGAGCACATTTTCTTATGAAATTTCCGAAAATTGCCAGCCAAAATATTGAACCCTTTACAAGAAATATATATTTTTGTGCTAAAATTAAACATATTGTTGTGGACGGCGTATTTTATCTTATAAATAACAACTTAAAAAACTGATAGCATTTCTACGCATTAGAATGACCAAAATTTGCATCAAAGGAACGAAATGTTAATTCATCATAGTTTGGAAGATCAAGTAATTGACTTGATTTGTTTAATGTTCCGTGGTCTTCCATTTGACGTTGTTAGACTAGCGTCATTTCGGTGTAAGATTGCCGAAAAAGACTATTTGGTGAAAGAATTGAAATAACTAATTTAGAGAGTTAATTGATATTTCTTTCCTCTCATTCTTTGTATCGTCCCGTGATAGCTCAGTTGGTAGAGCGGAAGACTGTAGTGGATTGTAATCTTAGACATCTTTAGGTCGCTGGTTCGAATCCGGCTCGCGGGAATTACTTTTGGCCGTGTCGGTTATTTCTAAAGTGCATATGTATATACACGTACATGCATATGACAATTATTTTGTTTACACTTTATTTAAACGAAATGGATATCAGCTTAAAGATGTTTTCTTTTCAGTTTTTACTTTATTTTTATCCGAAAGAAAATATTTTTTATGACAATTTTGATATTTTCAAGCCAAAGTAAACCACAGTTTACGAGGAATATGTTCTTTTCTTAAAAAGTATTAAAATCAATTGCGGTTTATCACAGATCTGATGAAAATGGAATTTGTCATTCCATCTCAACTTTAGAAACTTTTTTTCTGGATTATCAGCAACAACTTCAAAAAACATTTAAACGCATTAGAATGACAAATCTTTGAATCAAGACATGCTTTAAAAATGAAATTGGAATATAATGTTCTTTAACCCTTTTCAACATGGAATAATTTTATACTGAATTCAAATGTATTGCAGATGACAGTTTCAAAGGAACGAAATGCTACCATTTTTTGGTTTTTTTTGGTAGAAAACATTGTGCAAAATTAAGAACTTTCCTGCTACAAGTAATTTCTTCATTTTCTACGATGTTTTCCAAAGTTTTTGTCTTGCGAAGCGTCGAAAAGCACCATTGTGTGGTAACGGGTTTAAACCGATGTTAAAGAGATGTATATTTCCAGTAAAGGCAAATCTACGTTCTTGGATGAACGAGGATAAGAGAAATTCCGTAGCAATCCATTTATTGAACAAGAAGTAATAAGTTCGATGTTCCTCTCAGATAAACTACCATAATTGGGATTTATCCCTGGCAATAAATATTTGTAATTCATCATATTTTGGATGATCAAGTAATTGACTTGATTTGTTTAGGGTTCCGTGGTCTTCCATTCTAGCGTTACTTCGGTGTAAGATTGCCGAAAAAGACTATTTTGTGAAAGAATTGAAATAATTTATTTAAAGAACAAAGTTATAGAGGTTAACTAACTGGAGAAATGTGATATCAAAACTATTTCACGAGAATGGGGTGAGATGCGGTTGAAAAAAAACGAGTGCGGAAGGACGAGTTTTTTTAACCGCATCTCACCCCATTCGAGTGAAATAATTTTCATATCACATTTCTCCAGTTAGTTAATCTATTTATTACATACCTTTTTCGGGAGTTTTACCCTCATTTTTAGTTTTTTTTTTTTATCTTTTTTAATTCTTATTTCCAATCTGATCTAAGGCGTCTTTGCATAGCGTATAAATACATGTTCTATGTGTATTCAGAAAAAAATGACCGTCATTTTGTTTGAATGGTGAAGCGAGAAAAAATATTAAGCATATATCAGAACTTCAAATCATAAAAAAGACAGCAATGAAATTATAAAGAACGATCTGAATAAAATTTAAATCTTCTAGTCTACAATCTATCTCGACATCCAGGCTATTACAACAACAACTTTAATTATTTAACAACAACAACTCAGATTTCTGACAGAAAGAAAACACGGGATTTTCGGCCGACAACTATTGATTTAGAGGGATTTAAGCATAGAGGATTATCTGGCAACAATTGTTATCGCTTCTGTGATGTGTCTTTTGGTTGCTTTGACAAGACGTGAAAATAAACAGTCTCTGTTCAATGTTTGAATATGTCACAGTGTAGGATGGTCCTTTTGGGTACAACGGTACTTAATGGCGTCCGGAAAAATCAATAATGAATGGGGACATGAAAACATTCCATGATTTCTCTTTCTAAATGAAATCAAATGTAGTCGAAATGATAATTAAAGTAATCACAGAAGATTAGAGTAAATGAATTTGCTTTTAGTTTTGCTAATGTATGCAGTTGGTAGGCGATACTTCGTCCGCAAATTAATGCTGTTTTGAATACCGCGGTACCGTAAAAGACGCGGTATCGAAGCGGACTATTCGTCGACTGGCTTTGTGGTTTCCAATTTGACAGCACTGCCTGGATACTTGGAAAGGTATTTACGCTTCTCACATCTATTTATTTTAAAGTTTTATTGAGTAAATTCTGTCCTCGATTTTAAGACACAGCATAGCCTGGTTAAAAATTGTTCAGTGCAGTTTTTAAGTTGCCACAACATGTAGAAATAGTCCCGGCTAATACAGTGAAAATTGAAAGTGATATCGTCACTGGAGTGACGATATCAAAATTTATTACACTGAGAAAATCCAGGAATTCACAGCTAGGAATGTAATAAAATTGATTTTTCTTTCCTCCCACTCTTTGTATCGTCCCGTGATAGCTCAGTTGGTAGAGCGGAAGACTGTAGTGGGTTGTAATCTTGGACATCTTTAGGTCGCTGGTTCGAATCCGGCTCGCGGGAATTACTTTTGGCCGTGTCACTTATTTCTAAAGTGCATATACACGTACATGCATATGACAATTATTTTGTTTACATTTTACTTAAACATAATGGATATCAATTTAAAGATTTTCTTTCTTCTCAGTTTTTACATTATTTTTTATCCGAAAAAAAATTTTTTGGTGCCAATTTTGATATTTTCAAGCCAAAGTAACCACAGTTTACGAGAAATATGTTCTTTTCTTTAAAAAGTAATAAAATCAATTGCGGTTTATCACAGTTCAGGTGTGCATGGAATTTGTCATTCCATCTCAACTTTAGAAACGTTTTTCTGGATTATCAGCAACAATTTCAAAAAGCTGATAGCATTTAAACGCATTAGAACAACAGCCAGTTCTGGCATCAAAACATATTTTTAAAAAATGAAATGTCTGTTTAAAGTGACATTTCACATTTATTTCATTTTTTAAAAGTATGTCTTGATGCAAAGATTGTTTATTCTAATGCATAGAAATGCTATCAGTTTTTAAGGTTATTATTTATAAGCGAAAAATGCGCCCTTTAAGTTGAGAAAGAAATGACAAATTCTATATAAATCTGAACTGTTGTCCACAAAAATTTGTCTAACTTTAGCACAAAAATAAAATATATATTTCTCGTAAACGGTACAATATTTTGACTTGAAATTTTCAGAATTTTCACAAGAAAAGATGCTCTTTCAGATAGAATAAAAGTAATATTAATGTAAAAAACAATTGTGACATGTCATTTTAAAGTAAGAGGTGCATAACTTCTAAAAAGATTTATTTGTATTTGAATGTTTTTAATCAATTCATCCAAGTTTATTTATTTTACATTTTCGTATTGTGTCATTCAACCCTTTCCCAAACGGGCAATTTCTAGGACGATCCACTTCAAAAACTGCCACAAATGACAAAATGGGAGTTATTAAAGATAGAATTTATGTAAAATATGACATAGAAAATTGGTTATCAGCAGTTTCTTCTTTTGTTTCAATGTTTTCCCAAGCCTTTTCTATTATGGACGTCAAAACCAGGTCTTGTTTGGGAAAGGGTTAACGATTCACTGCTATCGTAACACTTCATTATTGAAAGCAGTTCGTCAGCAAAGTTCAACCACCAATTGGACATTGACCATGTACGATATCACCTCCAAGAAAGGTAGTTTTATCTTCCTATATCAACATGTGTTCAAGAAAAAAACGTACATAATTGGTAGAAGTGCGGTTTACGTTTTGAAACACATATTGTCTTGCACATAAAATTTTAAAGGTAGGAAATGGGCATGTACTTTGAAACATTGAAACATTTAGGTTCCTAAATGAGCAGCATTTGCAAACCATTACCCATACGAAAGTTTATAAATACGTATTCACAACTACGAACTTTTGAGGAAAATCATAAAACATATTTCGGTAAAATAAAATCATTGTAGCAATAAAGATCTGACAGACAGAGTGACAATGCTTGTTGTCTGTGCCGTACTTGTTACGTAACAACTTGGTGGAAGTAATTTCCATAACACTATAAAAACTAGAGTATCACCGGATTTGCCATCACATTCAAGTGTCAAAACTTGATTAAATTTGGCGTCACCGCATTTAATCTTCCTCTGACTCTAGACATTTGAAGCAAAATGGTGCTAAGACGTCTTCAATACATTCAGCACATCGATAATTAGCGTTGGTTCCAAGATTATTGATCAAAATTATTATTTGAATAGAATGTCGGCATAAGAAAAATATGGTGCAAACTATCATTCTCTCAATTTCCTTCGATCTTTTCTCATCTATATTATGTATATTCTGTACTTTAAGTAGTCTAACACTTTTGATCTGAAACTATTTTCATTATGGACAATTATACAAGTGAGAAGCGAACGGCTTAATATGAAAGATCACGGGAAAAGGACGAGTAGGTTGCTGTGGTATGATTCGTATATATACGAGTATACTAGAACAAAAATGATACTAACCCCAATTTTTCATAATATTTTTGACAAACTATGTTTTTAATGGCTATTGAGTACATTTTTGATATTCCTGCCTCCATACGCATAAATATAGTGTAATTTTCTTCAGATGTCGTAAATTCATCACGTGATACATAGCAAATGGTTGAACACTGATTATCCCATGTCGTGTTTTCTAAATGACTACTATCAAAATATTTTTTCTTCAAACACAAGCGAAAACATAGACCAAGAAGAGGCCAAAGCTTTCACACACTTCTCATTACACTACGCACATAAAATTTTAAAGGTAGGAAATGGGCATGTACTTTGTAACAATGAAACATGTAGGCTCCTAAATGAGCAGCATTTGCAAAACATTACCCATACGAAAGTTTATAAATACGTATTCACAACTTCAATTAAAGCGTACTTTTCCAAATGAGTCTTTCTATGTTTCTTAAGTATTTTTAGTTTGATCAACCTCAGAATCATACATTTTTTTACATTATTTATAAGGTCCGTTATGTTTGAATGAGCAGTGTATTTTCTCAAGGCCAAGGAATCCGACCATAAAATACCAAGAAATGGAGTTCTCAGAACTTTCGGAAGTCGCTATAACAAAATATGAGAAAATCGTCGCTTTTCAACAAAAAGGTTTTTTATGGAAAGCGACTACATTGTTGTCTACCCAGTGTTCTCCCCAGCCCAATAAGCTGTATCGGCCCCACTACAGCTTCATGTCAATCAGTGTAATGCCCCCACAGCTTCAAAATCACCCCTACAACTTAATTTCTTCAAATGGTCACCAAATAGAGACATTTAGAGGTGTTTAATGTCAAAAACCTCTAAATAAAGCATTATTACAAAATCAAAATGTAATAATTCTGTATAAAAAACATTATGGGAAAAGAAGAAATTTCTTCTTTTCCCATTATGTTTATTCACAAATATTTGCATGAACAGAATGCTTTTCAAGGTTTACGTATACTTATAATTTGCCACTACGGCTTCATTCTGCGGAGAACCCTGCTACCAATACTTACATGAAGACGAACGGGGTTTCCTCAGATATTCGTGATAGGAGGCAATTTAGCAAAGAGCAACAAGCTAGATCGATCTTCTTGGGAGATATAAAACAACATAGAATATGGCAAAGTTCGACCACATGACCTCATTAATCATTTTGATTTTATTTTAGGATACTTTTTTGGATGTGATCGAACGTACCATTTATGCCAGTAGATGAATTTATAGACGTGGAATTTATTATATGTTTAGGGAACTGAAAATATAAGAAGTTCCCTTCACGTATACCTCGACTTTGATTCAAACGTGCGTAAGCATTTGCTAAAACAGGACAATTTCGTAAAAATTCTAAACGTCAAAATATGAACCATTCTTTATTTCGGTAAAATATTTACGGTTATAGAAAGTAAATGCTGGAACAAAGTCAGTATAATATTATTTTTTATTACGCAGTATGTATGATAAAGTAAGTCAAAGAATACGTCATGCGAAAAGCATGGCGATGTGAAACATCGCAAGATAGGGCCTAATATGAACATAACAGTAGAAATTAACACATACATGTACATAATAAATAAAGATATAATCTTAAAATAAAAAGAAGCAACAAAACCAAAGTGCAATTGAAAATCTGATAATCAGCATCCCTAGATTCTTTATCGAAATTATACTATGATTATGTAACTTTCGATTAAGGAAACATTTAATACTTGTCGTCTTTTTATATGAGATAACTCTGTAACTTTTTTGTTGTTTGGGAAACGGAAAATTGGTCTTGGTCGTAATCGAAGAATCTGTCGATGCTATAGATCCAGACAAAATAAATCAAACAGACCAAACCATCATAACTTCTGGTTACAAATCACCAGTCTAGGTCGGGGTTAGGCCTGTCAAGTTGATTTAGTACTTGTTTAAGTATCATTTCGTTGTTTTTTTCAACAAAACCTCGTAACTGCAGCTTAAAGTAAGCTGCAGTTACGAAGTTTCTGTTGAAAAGCATCATTTGCATTATTGGGGGTTTCCTATCAACTCCAGTTAATCATAAGATGTTTGCAGAATAAACAAATATTATATGTTTTTGTGGATTCTTGATCATACGTCATCCATAATATGAATTTGTTTTGCGAAACAGATAATAGTACATTTTGGTTTTGCAAGCAAAGACGCAGACAACCCGAATCATATTACCGGTATATAAGCGCTGACAAATAAAAAAGAGTGAACCCATAGCTCCGAAATTTCTGAGACAATCATAAAAGATATTTCGGTAAAATAAAATCCTTGTAGCAATAAAGATCTGACAGACAGAGTGACAATGCTTGTTGTCTGTGCCGTACTTGTTACGCAACAACGTGGTGGAGGTAATTTCCATAACACTATAAAAACTAGAGTATCACCGGATTTGCCATCACATTCAAGTGTCAAAACTTGATTAAATTTGGCGTCACCGCATTTAATCTTCCTTTGACTCTGGACATTTGATGCAAAATGGTGCTAAGACGTCTTCAATACATTCAGCACATCGTTGATAAGCGCTGGTTCCAAGATAATTGGTCAAAATGATTTGAATAGAATGTCGGCATAAGAAAAATATGGTGCAAACCACCATTCTCTCAATTTCCTTCGATCTTTTCTCATCTATATTATGCATATTCTGTACTTTAAGTAACACTTCTGATCTGAAACTATTTTCATTATGGAAATACCACAAGTGAGAAGTTTGCGAACGGTTTTTGAAAAAATATGAAATATCACGGGGAAAGGACGAGTAGGTTGCTGTGGTATGATTCGTATATATATCAAATTGTTTTCTAAGAATTTCCATACAAATCGCTATCATAAAATCCAAGAGAAAATTTCCCCATTTCTTTTGAAGATAATCTATTTTGGCAATATCAGGCCGAAATGACGCTAGTCTTACCTCGTTAAATGGAAGACCACGGAACCCTAAACAAATCAAGTCAATTACTTGATCTTCCAAAATATGATGAATTACAAATATTTATTGCCAGGAATAAATCCCAATTATGGTAGTTTTGTCTGAGAGAGATTCCCAATATTTGGAAGCAGTGATAATAACACTGTTTGATCCACATATATAAACTTGGAATGTACCCATTATGTGAGTGGCAATTTCTTCCCTACTCCATATTTTATCAAGAACAAGAACAAGAACAAATTTTAATTGATTAGACTTGAACCACTCAGTTCATCGTCTACACAAACATATTTACATACATGTGGCAATGGCAAAATATATAATGAATATGTATTTATAATTTATATAATATACAAATAATGAAAGATGTAACAAACATGAAAGGAAGAAGTACTGCGGAAGCGTGGATGGAAATTGCAAATATCTAGGTAACTCAATATAATATATAACTCTTAACCCTTTCCCAAACTTTTCAATTTTTAAAGGTGTTTACTTGCAGACGGCAAAATCAGTTTGCATTACAGAGTAGGGTGTATCTGTGATAAGGTGGGAACATTGGAGGAAATGGATAAAATGCTGTAAATCAGCACTTTCCCATTTCCTCTTAATTTTCCCGAGTTCTAATACTTCTGTGCATCTATAATCGTCTTTTTTGGGAGAGGGTTAGTTGTGCTGTTTTTCTTTAAATCAAGGAATTATAACTTTAGAACCATGGACATTGTAAACTAAGATTGAGCAAAAAGATTTCATTTTTCATAAAGTGAACATTATATTAATAATACTTTGTTACGTGTGGTCAGGATTAAATTTTGATTTCGGATATAAAATCACATCGATATGTAATCATTTTGTTGGATTCTACGATCATTGTCCCTGCATAGCCTGTTTTCTTTTTTCAAATGCTTTATCACAATAAATTGCTAGTCTATTCAAAACCCTTGTGCTACTTGAGTTCATAATTTCTATCAATTTCATCATGTTTGGGTGCGATGTGTAGTAACGGTCTATGAATTCATCTCTAATGCTTTTGTACAAGGGACATATTAAGATAAAATGGTATTCATCCTCTATATCGTTGGTATCGCATACCTCACATTTTCTATCATTTCTTTCAATATTTCTATGTCGTCCTGTTACTATATTAAGTTGGTGAGAGGCGAGCCTAATCTTTGCGATTGTATTTCTATGTTTTGTATTGAATAATTTCGACAAGTATTGTGATTTTTCAAAATTTGATTTTAGGTTTTTATATAATGTTAAGGATGATTTATTGTTAATGTCATTGATGCAATCACCAATGAATAAGTCGATTAACCTATTTTTCAGTATCGGGATAAATTTCTTCTCATTAACCGAAGCGGGAAATAACCATACATCGTTAAAACCACTTGACTGTAAGAGTTGTCTTACTTTATTGGCCCAATTTTGAATGTTACTGTTAATTTCTATTTCGTTTCTCATGTTATTGATTACCGACGTTAAAATGCAATTTTTACTTTTCTGGTTGTATAGTTTCAGAAAATATTTGACGATTCTTAATTTCATATTTACTGCAAGAGGAAATCTACCAAATTCTGCATAAATAGCGCTATTGCTTGTTGATTGTTTAACGTTCACTAACAATTTCAAGAATTTTCTATGGACCCTTTCAACGACGTCTGACCTAATAAACCCCCATACTTCAGAAGCATAGAGGAGTGTTGATCCCACAAAGGAATCAAAGAGAGTTAAAAGTATGTTAACGGGTATATCCTTACCACGTGTTATAGATAGCAGACGATTCATTGATCGAAGCGCTTTATCAGCAAACGTTTTTGATGCGTTTAGGAACGATCCGGTACTTGAAAATACTACGCCTAGATAGTTAAATGTATTGACTATCTCTAATTCGTTGCCAGAATACTTAAAGCTCAAATTTTCGGTTATTCTTCCTCTTTTTTTGAAGATCATAATTTTCGTTTTGTCAGTGTTAACGCTGAGTTTCCACTTTTCGCAATACTTTTCAAAACTATTGAGTAAATTCTGGAGCCCTTCAGCAGTGTCTGCTATTAATACCGAGTCATCTGCGAATAATAATAGATAAATGACTAATTCCTCAAAGGCGAATCCTTGAATGTTATCATTATTTAAGAACATTTCAATATCATTGATGAACAGAGAGAATAAAATTGGCGAATTTATCTCCCCTTGCAACAACCCGACATCACATGAGAAGAGATCCGACACATCGTTCATGTGCTTTACACATACTTTAATTTCATCATACATTGAGCGAAAAACATTTAGAAGTTTTCCGTTGATACCCTGTTTTATAAGCTTGTACCATAAACCGTTTCTGTAAACTGTGTCGAAACATTTTTTAAAGTCGACGAAACAACAAAATAAATTTTCTTTCTTTTGAAATTGTTTTTCAATGAACGCGTTTAACAAGAATATTGCGTCCACGGTGCTATAATTTGGCTTAAATCCAAATTGCGCGTCCGTAATTACGTCGTTTTCGGTCGACCATTTCTTAAGGCGCTCGTTTATTATTGACATAAATAATTTCCCAAAGCAGCTGATAAGGGTTATCCCTCTGTAATTATTTGCGTCTGCATTATCCCCCTTTTTAAACACAGGAACGATTAGCCCTCTTGTCCACGCTTTTGGATAAACTTGGCTATTTAAAATATAATTAAACAAGAGTTCTAAAGGGGTTTCTAATACATCGATGCCTTCGATAAAATACTCATAAATAACATTATCCAAAGCGCAAGCTTTATCCCTATTGAGATTCTTACAAGCTTTCCTGATTTCTTCGCGGGAAATGTGGGAATCTAGTTCACTGAATATCGTATCTTTATTTCTCGCAGAATCATGTTCATATAAAGTTTCAATGCATTCTGGGATATCTTCATGGTTCGTATCCGATGTTAACAATTTGAAATGATCGTAAAATGTCTTTATATCTATTGGAGATTGATCATTGACTTTTTTACTTTTGAAAAGGTTCCAAAATTCTTTCGGTTTTTTGTTCTTCATGTCATTTAATTGTTTCGCAAGTTCAATGTTATATTTACGTTTAGCGCGTTTGCAGTGGTTCTTATAATCTTTGCGTTTTGTAAGAAAGTCGTATCGATTTTCGTCGCTTCTTTCAAGGTTATACTTGGTTAATGCATGGATGTAAATATCTTTCTTTTGTCGGCACTCATCGTCGAACCATTTTTTGTGGTCGATATCGGAATCCTGAAAAAATGCTTTATCATTTTGTTTGAAATTGCGTTTAAAATATCTATTACCCCTTTCTGTGAGGTAATTGGTAAATACTTCTACCAGAGAATCTGGGTTCATTTTATTGGTTATTTGTTCATTCAGATTTGCACAAAGCTGATCCATATCCTTCTGTAGGTCATTTATAAAATCTGTTTTATACTCTTTGTTCCATTTATATGCGGTACGTTGCTTTGGTTGGCTATATTGGAGCCTATTAAATGTTTTTAATGAAAAAGATAAGTGGGCATGGTTTGAGTGTTCTGAAAAATCATTAACACAAAAATTGTCAATTAGGTGAAAATTCTCATAATTAGTAATAAGGTAGTCCACTACACTTTCTCCATTGTGCATACAACACGTCGGTTTACCGAACTCTGAATCTAGGCCGATTCTACCGTTAACTATTCGTATGCTCAGTGATTTGCAAATATCGAGCAAACGTTCACCGAATCGGTTTGTGCCGTTATCTGACGTTACGCGAGGTAAATAATGGTCGCTCTCTGATTGGTCGTCGTTTCCCGCTAACGGAGCGTCATTAACTATGTAATCTGATTTTTGACCTACCCGTGAGTTCAGATCGCCAGCTATAAAAACACGCCCGATCTCTTGATAGCCACGAGCGTCTGATTCAATTGTATCAAAAATGTCTACGTCATATATGTCATGTGATGGCGAGTTTTCGGGGGCTATATATGTTAAGCAGAAATAATAATCTTCGGGCAAATGGAAAAATGTTTTATCTAGTTTGATCCAGATTATACAATCTATTGTGTTTTTTACCAATTTAATACCCTTTTGAATTTCATTTTTTATATAAATTAATAGACCACCACTACTACGTTTTGCTCTTTTGTGTTGAAATTTTCTAAATGAATGAAATGCTTTATATCCGTTTAGCTTCACATTTGATGACTTACTTGTCCATGTTTCTGACAAACAAATTAAATCATATTGGTTTATAAGATTCACAAAGTCTGGATTACTTAATTTAGCCTTACTTAGTCCTTCAATATTCCATACAGCACATTTAATATCACTTCCGCTTAAGTCCTATTTTTTAGGTGTATCGGGCAACTTTCCCCTGTATAATTCGCCATCAATATAGAGTTTATCTACTGATATCCAAGCCTTTTTGTTCTCAGATTTTGCCTGTTTCAATAAAGGTACGAGCTTCCGGCGTTTTTCAACAATTTCCTTTGGAAATTGTTGGCTAATTCCCAAAGGATATTGCAGCTTATTGGCGCACATACGGACATTTTCTCGATCTGGGTAATATGCAAATTTTGCTACAATGGGCCGTGTTTTAGAAGCGTTGAATTTACCTATTCGGTGGGCACGATGCAATGTTATGTTTTGACGTGCATTTTCAATTTCACATTTTTGTTCTATAAAGTCTAACACCTTTTCCACACATTTTGCACCATCCTCGTCTCTTTCCTCGGCAATCCCGTAGAACAAAAGGTTGTCACGCATACTTCTCGATTTGAGATCCAATATGTCAGAGCGAATCTGTTCATCCTGTTCTCTTTGTTTTTGTTCTATAATTTTCATTCTATTCAGCATAGCGTCAATTTCATTTTGCTTTTTCTGGATATCACTGATAGCACTAGAATCGAAGTCTCTGCTCTTCTCTATTTCTCCTAGTTTTTGTTCAAGGGAGATAACTTTTGGCTCTAGATTATCCAGACGGACCGTTATTTTGTCTACACTTGTTTGTATTGAGCCTAGTTTATTTTCTAGTTTATCAAACCGGTCTATCAATATTGAAAACTGGTCAGTTTGGATAGCTTGAGGGGCGACTGGGGTTCGAGGTGGGGGTAAATTGTACATGGGTGTACTATGGTTCATGCCCTGGGGATACGAGTACTGGGGACTCGCCACAGCCTGTTGTTCGTTGTAGGTCCACACCGGGTTGCTATGGTTGTGCATTTGCATGTTCTGAGTGTTTACTTGGGCATGCTGTATGTATGAGCCGTCGAATTGGTTTTGATGGGACATTTGGGCTGGGTGTGCGGGTAAAGGGTTTGTTTGTGCTCTTGGCTGGTCCGACATACTTTTTTGTATTGGTAATTGAGTGGAATTAGTCTGAGACTTACTGCTTTTACTGTTTGTATTGTCCGTATTAGCCTCCTTTTTATCCACTTTCTTTTCACTACTTTTTTCACTATTTTTGTCTTTGCACCCTTTATTTGTCACATTTGTTTCCTTATTTTTATTTATATTTGTCCCTTTTTTCACCCCTTTTTGTTCCTCACATTGTTGGATTTTCGAATCTGTTGCGCGCCGCTTTTCATTTTTATTGTCTTTTGGTGAGCCGTTACTATTTTTCCGTTTTTTTCCCATTTACCACTATTTATTGACACGAAATCTGGTCCATGTTTATAAGTGTGATTTTAGCTTCAACTGGAACATATTTCCACCAATTTAGATCCATGTATTTTGTATATATCCAGTAATTTACAAATTTTTATTTCACTGAAAATTAAAATCCGCCATTACCACGCGCATGCGCAGAAATCATCGTTGGTAGCGTTTGAAAATGTATCTACATCTTCAACAAACTGTAGGTATGGAATTTTGAACGTGGCCGACGACACGTGTTTCCTTTACTTAGAATAATATTCATCTTCCAATGGCAATGTATTTTGTGTTAAAAATAGACTAAGTTTACTGTTATGTTTTTATAGCCCGTCGGTGTTGTTATAAAATCTCGTAACTACGGCTTGAGTCAAGCCGTAGTTACGAGATTTGATAACAACACCCACGAAATACCATTTGTTTGTCCCAAATTACGTCACAGTTTACGGGATAAAATCGTTCCCTATTGATACTATCATGTTTTCTTTATTATCTATTGCTATTTTTATTGTTGTTTTTATCTGTTTCCATTACAACAGCGAAATATTTAGAATATTTTCATCAAATAGCAGATGCATGATATGCATAAAATGCATTGAAACTTCCTAATCTAACGGTAAGTGACAATAGTGGTCAAATATTATGCATTGCATTTTGTCCTTTTTCTCGAAATGACTGAGGATATTGACTGGCTGACATTTACTTGTATCTGCAAGTTGTTAGTTAACATAAACTCTGAGATTATTTAGTATTTCT
This sequence comes from Fragum sueziense, assembly GCA_963680895.1. NCBI lineage: Eukaryota > Metazoa > Mollusca > Bivalvia > Cardiida > Cardiidae > Fragum > Fragum sueziense. The sequence goes on from OY804603.1 coordinate 34,934,627, forward strand.
TTTACGTTAATCTGTATGGACAGTCTAGGATTAAAATTACATTAGCCTAACACCAATAAAATAAAGACAAGGGAATCCTGCTCGAATCAAGTCAATTACTTGATCTTCCAAAATATCGATGCTTTTCAACAAAAACTCGTAACTGCAGCTTTTTAAGCTGCAGTTACGAGTGTTTTGTTGAAAAGCGACGATATAATGAATTGCAAATATTTATTGCCAGGAATAAATCCCAATGTTATATCAATCTGCCTCGGAGAGGATTCGATTTTCTTTGCGAAGCGAAAAGAAAGCTTTTTACGTGTATTTCGTTGGTTTTGGAAAACTATTGCAAGTTTATATAATCGCTGTTTTTCAACGATAACTGCAGCTTTAAACAAGCTGCAGGGGCCCGTTTTACTAACGAACTTACGCAAGAATTTTTCGTAGATTTGAACGTAAGTTCAAATTATTTGCGTAAGTGCGTTTTACTAAAATGTTCGCAGCTAAGATTTGCGTAAGTTTTTGCGTAACTTTACGATCAAAAAAAGGTTGCGTAAGTTTTTTCGTAACTAATGCCAGTGCATCAATTTATCTTTAAAACGCCCCGTAATGCATGTTAAATGATTCAGAAAACTGAAAATAAAGCCCAATTATTGTCATTTCTTTTATCCTCGATTAAATTTCTTTGATGAGCCCCTGTGCACCCCAAAAATTTATCGTGTGTTGTGGTGACGTAATATATCGGCATATGCTGACCTCATTTATAACGTGTAAAACAACCGATGTAAACAGCATAGAAAAGAGTGGATTTTGTTGACAGGCAAGGATAGAGATGAATGGGTAGTCAACTTATTTCAAGGAAATGATAGGCCTGTACTATGAATCGAGGCCATTGTTATCTTTGGAATTTGCCACCTTACCAAACGCAACATTTGACGATTTCTCGTGTAAAAATAATGGAAACTTCACTTGTAACAAACACTATTCAAGGACACTTTGGACTGAGGAAACTTAGGAAAGTGATTGTGGAATTCTTTTTATCCGACAACCAAATGGATTATCAATGGTAGGTTGTTTGAGTTTGATCCGTTTTCCTGTTCAAGTTTTGAACAAAATGTTAAATTTGTTCTATGTTTCTAATCCCAGTCCACACTGACAACACACGCCCCGTGACACGGGCCCAGCCCAGACACAAATCGCTCATTTTAAGTTAACATTATTTCGTCAGTACTTGCAAATCGAAATTATGCTTTGAGATTTGAAATGAACATTCTTGAGGTTGACTTGAATGAACAGATAGCGGCAGCCTCGGTGCTTTTCAAATGTTCACGGCCGAGTGCTGCACTCAATGCTGTGCAGGCCTGTTTCAGTATTTTGCAAGCTTTTTCCATTATTTATCAACTTCTTAACGCTAGTTATGAATAAAAAACACTAGGCTATACTGCAAAGATAACTTTACAAGATTTGTTATTTTTGTCGGAAAACTAAACCGAGATGAGAGCAAAAATGTCCGCCATTGTTGTTTTATTTTTAGAGTTACGACAATTTTTTTCTTACGTTCAAAATTTTCTTACGATCGTTTAGTAAAACGCACTTAAGAATTTGCGTAAGTTATTTTTGAACGTAAAGTTACGCAAAAACTTACGCAAATGTTAGTAAAACGGTACCCAGAACTTTACGAGTTTTTCGTCCAAAAGCGACAGTATATACATGTAATTGTATATAATATGCATTGAATCTAGATATTTGAACGCATTTACAAAATGTTCGATTCAAAATTTCAAAATTCTATGTAACAATATTTTTGTCCTGCTAGGTCAATTTACTAATCTAATTAACACTTTCTCAAAACAATGGCACTTTTTTACACATCTTTGTATTTATAACAAAACGGAGTAGAAATGAGGAAAAAGCTAATTGCCAGCAGTTTTCCTTTCTCTTCAATATCTACGACTTATTCAAAGCCAGTTTTCATTCTGCACCGCATTTGCATTTGGGCAGATCGAAATTTTGTTGATTGTGATAGTGCACACGAATAACCCTTTGTCAGATCACCGTAAAAATGTAGATCTGTCTAAATTAACCCTTTCCCAAACAACAAAATTTAGGGGTGGTTAAATTCAAAAACTGTTACAAATGTCAAAAATGCATGTTGATAAAGAGAGAATTTGTGTAAAATATGACATAGAAAATATTGAGACAAAAGGAGAAACTGCTGGTTATCAGCAGTTTATTCTTTTGTTTCAATGTTTTCCCAAACTTTTTCTATTAGGGACGTCAAAACCAGGTCTTGTTTGGGAAAGGGTTAAAAGGGGGTGCGGGCGAGTAAAACCATTCAAAATTAAAGGGTAAAAAACTGAATGAAGACACGGAAGTCGAGGCTATTTCTATAAGAACAGGAACAGAACAGAACAACATTTCTATAAGCGTGATTTTTTTCTCGGTGTGTTTTTTCCGTAATGTTTTTGAAAAAGTTTCCCTGGGTGTGTATCAAAACTAGATATTGTTAGGCAGAAGCAAACGAGAGTGAGATTACTATGACAGTTTCTCCAACATTTAGCGTTAATTACAATCGATTTTCTCACATTTTATTGTTCGTAAGGTGATGCAGTATGAATCAGCCAGCAAAACATCTGCTGTCAAATGATCAACCAACCGTGAATTGTTTACGGTATCGATTACTATCAGGGCCGCGCGCACTTAGACAAGAACGGTAACTCAAATCGATTTGTGAAGAAGTATTCCCAAGAGTCGTCGTTCTTAAGGATACTTGCCTTTTGAAAAGGTTTCAAGAGCTTCGCTTTTGCAAATAAATCATAGTCGGAGACTTGTTTGTACAGATAAATTCTTTCGCAAAATAGACCTGTTTTGAGGACAACTACAAACAATCCACAGGGAAACGTGATTGTAAAAGATGAATTCTGATAAGCGAGATTTTCCACTTTTCCTCAGTAGAGCTTCATTGCCGAAAGTGGGCAGGCCTCTAATTTGTTGACTGCACTGAGTTTCAATTTGCGTTTTTGTTTCAATTCAAGTCTGGTTGTCGTTTAGGAATCGGTTAACCATTTCCCAAACAAGACCTGGTTTTGACGTCCCTAACAGAAAAGGCTTGTGTAAACATTAATGCAAAAGGAGAAACTATTGAAAACCAGCAGTTTCTCCTTTTGTCTAAATGTTTTCTGTGCTATGTTGTACATAAATTCCTACCTTTTTTTACATCAAGTTTGTCATATACAACAGCTTTTAAATTAGACCACCCTAAACTGTTTGCCATTTGGGAAAGGGTAAATCAACACAAAATGCCAAGCTACAACATGAAGACACAATGTTCAGAACTTACCTATTGTGGAGCACAACTGTGGCCCTGAAAATAGAAAAAATATCTGCTTTTTCATCGAAAACCCCGTAACTGTATATTATTCAGGCCCGTAGGAACGGCTATGTGGGGGAGCAGCTAGAGGCTCGGTAAAGGTGTTGTGGTAGTACTGGTATGAGAAACGACAGGAATCCATGGTTAGGTGCTGCATCCGCCGCGATATGACCAAAGTAGTTGAAAATGGCGTAAAACCCCAATAAGCCAAACCGTAGGAACGGAGGGGTCTAGGGGGCTAAGTCCCCCTCAATGTGGGCAAAAAATGCCGAATTTTCTCTATTTTACACTGAAATTTTAGGGAAAATCCAATTATTTAGCCCCCTCCCCCCAATATTCAGACTTGGGAGCTTCAGCCCCTCCAATATGAAATTGCTTTTTACGGGCCTGTTATTACTATATTGCTCGTAAATGGCGCAATACTTTGGCTAAAAATTCAGAGAAAATATGCTCTTACAGTTAAAATTGAAATTTATTAGAAAAAATATTGAATGTCTCTTAATCAACAAATACTACATTTTCTGGTAATTATGTAAAACTCGGATGAGTCGACCTTCGAATAGTTATCTAGTTATTAAAAGGACATTTTATTTACGCATCTAATTCTACTTCATGTCCAAAAGCGGATGGCCTGGTATGATTCATTTACAAAATCCATAAATATCTTTTTTGAAAGATTTAATTTTTTCATCTTCGACAAAATTTAATGTTCGTTTCAAAATGCACGAGTATTCAATAGAAAAACAATTTCATCCGAAATTTATTGAACAAGAATCGGGGTTTAATTTTCCAAATGTCAACATCATGGCAAATGATTCTGTCAAAATGCGCACAATTTTTGAGCTATTTAAAACACTGCTAGATTACATTCCAGGATCCCTTTTGGGTATTGTTAGTGCTTCCAATTGTATCAGAGCTAGAATCTGGGAAAAAGGCTCTTAAGGTTTACGAACTGAGAATGAAAACACCACTTTCTAGCCATACGAAAAGCTTCAAATTACACACACTTGTAAATACAATTCACATAAGTTGATTCACCACGCCGGATTTCAAGATTATGCTTTAAGAAGAAAATGATTTACAAATATTATTTTACTCTATATTCATATGCAAGGGAGGTAATTAAGAACATTTTTGTCAAATATTTCCATAAGTATGCATTAATTCAAAATTCTAAATCATACAAAATGCTTACGTTTGTATTTAGATTGGAAATGTAACACAGTTAAAGGGACATTTCATTCCAATTTCAATTTTTTAAAGTATGTCTTGATGCCAAGATTGGTTATTCTAATGAGTATAAATACTATTAGTTTTTTGAAGTTGTTGCCAATAAGCGAGAAACACACATTTAAAGTTGAGACATAATCGATAAGTTACATATAAATCCGAACTGTTGTCCACAACAATTCGTTCAATTTTAACACAAAAATATAAATTTCTCGTAAACGGCGCAATATTTTGGCTTGAAATTTTCAGAATTTCCATAAGGAAATGTGCTCTTTCAGATAAAAATAAAAGTAAAATTTATGACAAAAAATTCTGAAATGTCACTTTAAGGAATTACTGACACTTTTCAAATTTTGCATCTGGCTCTGCATTTGATTCTCAGTTCGCAAACCTTAAACTATCACAGCATATTGACCCCTTTTTGACTCCCTATAAGATAATGGTTTTGTAAAACATTGTGGAAAATTAAGAAATTGCTTGTGACAAGCAATTTCTTCATTTACCACAGTGCTTTCTAGCACCAGATAATTTTAGCAGAAAATTTTGAATTTCATTCACTTGAAATTGTCGTCTGAAACATCTTTGGATTTGGGCCGGTCTAAATTTTTGCCGTTTTGTAATGGGTTAAAGCATTTGAGATTGTTAAACTTCTATATTATCTATGATTATCAGCATTTTCTTCTTTTACCTCAATGTTTCCCAAGCCATTTCTAATAGGGACGTCAAAAACCATATGAGATCACTATACTTCTATTTTCCCGTCCCTACCTGCAGTCTGATGAGGATCCATGCTACTTTCACATAAAAATCATCGTTTTTCAACAAAAAAAAACTCGTAACTACAGCTTTAAACAAGCTGTAGTTACGAGTATGTTGTGAAAAGCAGCGAGTTGCTATTTATACTAGGCCAAACTTCCATTGCAATACTTAGTTTAACACCCCAGTTACACATACGATGAGACTTAAATCGGTCCTTAATCGGTGAATTATTTCTCACATAAGATCGGTTGTCATCGGTGTCAGCATTTCAGACTTTATGTGTAACAGGGTATCGGCGATAAATAGCTTATTAATCGGTAAAATACAAAGTAGATCGGTTATCCGTAGGCGACAAATAGCTGGCAAGTAGGAGCTTGGTCAGTGATGATCGCTTATTTGCGTAATTTACCATCGGCTGTCGTCGCTTTTAAAACGGCTGTCAATCGGGCAGTCGGTGATTGATCGGTGTTCGACCAGAGGTCTATCGCTTTCCATCGGATACAACCGGTGATCCGTATGTGTTCACCGGTCAAAGATCGGTGATGTCGGTGATGAATAGCTGGCAAATCTTTGTTCAGCAGACTGCCGTCGGGGTTTTTTTCATTAAAATGATATATAAGCGATGAAAACCGATAAATTTTAGTTCAGTATATGATATGATGAATATTGGAAGGGAAATTCAGCAGTTTGGTCTATTGCTGCAACAGCAAGCTCTCTGAAACCTTGGACATGACATTAACTCGGACCCCCGAGGTGGAAATGGTCGCCGCCGTAGGAGACAAAGAAGATTGTGGACGAAGCAATGGCTAACGCCAGAAAGAAGACTTCAGTTTGGGCAATACAGCACTGTAGCAACCATTTATGTAACAAAAACGAGAAATGTTATAATCATTACAAGACTCGTTGCGATGACAATATTCGTTTTACATTTCAAGTAGCAACCGGAAATGTAATAAAATCGAGAAATGTAGTAAACTTGTTTCTATGTATTTTTCTCTTTCACAGTGTCTTCTACTGGTTTTAAATGCAAAATATCACATTGTGTGTTTCATTTCTCTAGTGTATAACATTTCTCGTTGAATGATAGCAAGCAGTTTTGTAACAAGACGAAAAATGTAATAAATAAGTTGACTATATATTCATAATCCCATCATTTTTTGCTCCTTAAAGATGTTTCATTTCTATATTATTAAAAAAATAAACTTTAAAATGTAATTTTTCTGTCTAAGATAGTATCTTAAACTGCAAATGAAGGCTTCAGTTCAGTATTTTACATTCATTGATATAATGTTCGAGACAGACCTCGGACTCTTACAATCTTAATAAAGCCGAAATGGCCAAATTTTAAAAGTGTTAAAACTACATAAACCTAACGTCACAGTCTCGGCTATTGCAGTATCTGTTTTGTTTAAGAATCAAAATATAAATCAAATGTTAGATTTTATACAATTAGGTAAAATGTCATAGTTTAGTAGTTTTGTTACATTTGACGTTTTTATTACATTTCTCGTTGATGTTTCGTAACCAGTTTTGTAATAAAATCGAGAAATGTAATAAACTTTTTTATGTTCAATTCCATTTCAGAAAGTATCTTATAGATCTACAGATATAGAGAGAAAAAGCTTCAGATCAGTTCTTCACAAAAATCATAATACAAGATAGACACTGAAAACTGACAATTTTGATATAGCCAACTATGATTTTTTTACTTGGGTTTTGTTGAAAAGAGGATAGGATAATGAATGAATATTCAATATATATCGTATTACATTTTTCTTCTTATTACTAAACTACTTGCTATCATTCAACGAGAAATGTAATAAACTCCAGAATGTAACAAAAAACCAAAGTGCGAAAATTAGCGCCTAGAATCAGTAAAAGACACTTTGTGATAGAGAATAAAACATAAAACAAGTTTATTACATTTCTCGATTTTATTAAATTTTTGGTTGCTATATGAAATGTAATACGAAATTTGTCATCGCAACGAGTTTTGTAATGATTATTACATTTCTCGTTTTTATTACATAAATGGTTGATACACGTCACTATCCTAGCCAAACTCAGAGAGGGTAACATCAGTGCGTTCCAAAACTATCCGAGGTAGAATCCCCATAATGCGCCATTTTGACCAAAAGGACATGTAATTATTTTTCAGTCACAAATTTTACTTTTAATCTGAAAATACCTCATCTTTTCCCATCGCTGATAGATATTTGTTAATCGGTTGCTTATCACTAACCGATCGGTGATATCGTATATAAATAGCTTGTCAATCGCTTATTCGTTTGAAATTTTCACCGATCAAGAATTTTAAACAGTTTAAAAATTCCGATCGGTTAGTTTTCACCGATGAAACTCATCTTTTCAAAATAGTTTGTGGTAAGTGACAAATTGTCTGCCAATCGGAGACGTCGGTTGTATATCGGTTTTGGTCGGTTCCGTCCTTACCTGGATAAAACGAACAACCGATCTATCACCGATTGCCACGTGTAACTGCCCCATTAACAATTATTTTTCGTTTTATATGCCATTAAATTGTAAGAGATTTCGTGTAACAACAACCCCACCAATTGTTTACGAAGAATATGTTAGAGAACCGCGTTGTTCCTGGTCAGATTGTCTAAATACGCAGGCTGGTCTGTGTTCAGTTTGGTCTCTAATGCAATAGGGCCGTTTCCAAGAACCAATCGTGCGCATATCTTTTGTGGTGCAATCGCTGCTTTTCTTAAAAAACAACACAATTGCGGCTTAAAGCAGGCTTCACTAACTGAGGGTTTTAGAGAACATCGATGAAATACGAATAGTAATGCTCCCGTCTTTTGAACTGTATTAAATATTTTCTAATAGATCATTTCGACTTCAAAATACAATTTATTTGTGATGTCATATATATTCTATTACAATTTGTACTGGGCCTCTTCATTTCAAATTGGTCGCTATTGCGTAAATGAGCGATATTAGCCCTTTCCCAAACGACAACTACGGGGTGTTTGAATTTAAAAGCTGCTGCAGGCGACAAAATGTACAGTATTACAGACAGAATTTGTGTACAATATAGCGCAAAATACCTAGACAAAGGGAGAAAATGCTGCTTATCAGGATTTTCTTCTTTAGCCTCAATGTTTAGCATACTAAAAACCACTCATTTGTTTGCCATATTTTCAAGAACGCGAAAAGGTTTATTGAAATTGTTTTGAAGATGCATTATTTAATCAACATGATTTCCACCCAGTGTGCACGGAGTGAAATTCAATTTGGGCACTTTTGAATTGCATTTCATTTTGTTTTGTTGAAATAACAAAAATAACATTTCCTTTATATGTTAACCCTTTCACTCATAATATCTGATTTTGATGTCCAAAATTAGGTTGGTTTTGACAGAGTTGAAGGAAAATAAGAAAATAACAACTACATGTACAAGCAGACCAGATACGAACTAGAGACGAAGCCCTAATGTAAAGCCTCGAAAAGTCAGATAGTCATGGAGCTTAAAAGAAGGTCGGCCGAAACCAGAAAAAATGGTGGGTAGTGGTGAATGCCCTGTGCTCAACCATGGGCGAAGTAGGCGAATGTTACACGTAAGCAAAGTATGTGTGCCGGCGTTTTCATCTTTTTCCCTAAATGTTTTTCATTACTATCTTATACAAGTTTGTATAAGATATCTTCTTTTGGTAACACTTATTTTTCCATCTGCTATACATGTATATCTAAAGAAAATTTATGCAACAGACAGTCCAATTCATTGAAGAAATGAAATACAAGTAATAATTTAATATTACCCCTTTCATAAACGGTGGCAAGAGAAAGTAAAGTATGGTGGCCGACAACCGTTTCGTTGTTAGCAGCAGCTTTTAAATGGGACCATTCTCTATTTATTGTCGTTTGAGAAATGATTAAGGAATAAGGACAAATCCAGGAGAAAAAAACAACAATTTGTATATGGTTTATCGTCGTGTTACTGCAGCATTGTTATACATTTTGTACTCGTAAAAAGCGAATGATTTTATCCAGTTAAACGTGACGTAAATTCGGACAAACAAATAATATTTCGTAGGTGCTGTTATAAAATCTCGTAACTATGGCTTGAATTAAGCCGTAGTTACTAGATTTTATAACAACACCGACAGTTTATCAAACATTAACGGTAAATCTAGCGTATGTTTAGCACAAAATTCTTTGCTATTGACCATGTCCATATTATCTGAGATGTTGTTCTTTTGCAATTCTCATTGGTCGTAAAGCATAGCAACTATGGATTCAAGATTAACCCATTACAACAGACAACTATTACACGTGAATAATGAATGATTTTATAAAGTAAATGGTGACGTAATTTCGGACAAACAAATAGTATTTCGTAGGTGTTACTATAAAATCTCGTATTTACGGTTTGATTCAAGTCGTAGTTACGAGATTTTATAACAACACTGACAGCTTAGCAAAACATAACGGTAAAACCAAGTCTATTCTTAGCACAAAATTCATTGCCATTAAATTAACCTGTTTGGACCATTCTGATGGGAAAACACTGCCACAAGCAATTTCTTCATTTTCTACAATAATTTGTCCAACCTCGTTCTTAGCGGACATCAAAATGTGTCATTATGTTGGAATTGGTTAACCCTTGTCCTGCTGAATTCTAATTTTCTTTCAAACAATTTTCCAATTTTAGAGACATTCCAATACGATTAGCACATATTTTGCTACAATAATGCAATACAAAGCAGGCAATATAGGCTAAGATCAGACTGCACGTCTGTGCAGGCTGATCTTAGTCTATTTTGCCTGCCAAAGCTTCTGTTATAATATACGGAAATTGACGTGAACAGCATGGGAAGGGTTTAAACTTAGATTTGGTTGATACATTTGTAATTAGGCTACGAAATAGTCTAAAAGGACACACTACGTATAGACTACATAATCTTAACGTCTTTAAAAAGGAGTGATTTAACCAGGGTCACGCAAAGAGAGCAGGTTCAACACTATTTCCCGTTAAATGCTAGGTTCCCACTGTCGAGCAGATCAACTTCATCAACTTGATCGCTGAAAATTCCTGATCAAACCCGACCACATGACTTCTTGTCGATCAAAGCCGACCTCTAATGTCGATTTAATCGGATGAACAGATAGTAGCTAAGGTCGAGTTGATCGGATTCGGTCGGGAATCACCCGTGTATAAATCATGATGTTTGAATTCTGGTAGAAAAAATCAACCCGATAACACTCGATCTCCACAAACGATTAATTCTTGATCAGGTCGATCTTTTACCCGATCGATACACATCACTTCCAGAATAATTTTCTATTCCACGGTACGGAAACTACAGAGACAGAGCCATTGGCTCTGCCGCTTAAATCCTCTGGGGCGCTTCCGACCATGTGTGGCTCTGTCTCTGTGGTCGCGATTTTTTGACAAAAACAGGTGAGTGTTCAACTTTGTTGTTCATTTATTTTCTTCTGGTGCTTAAAATCGAAAAACCGGGAATGTCATGCTCCCCTAAGACCATTTATCTGCCTGTTCTAATTCTGTGGGCTTCAAAGTCGGCAGGGTTTTCACAGGATCATTGTCGTCGTGGGTCGACCCTATGTGATTTTTTCTTGTTTACATCATGTTTTCATGTACATTTCAACGGTAAATAGCCAATTGCTGCAGCCAAAATATGTGATATACTAATCGAGAGATAATCTCGATTAGACATTGCATTCCCGTGTAACAAAACCTTAGAAATGATTGGCAAACGTAAAGTTTGAGCAATTTCTATCGGTGGCTCTGTCTCTGGCGGCTGGCTCTGTCTCTGGAGGCTGGCTCTGTCTCTGCGTGCTTGGTGAAAAAAATTAATCTATCACAAAATTCGTGTCGAAGTAATTTACTCTCACACTGAATAGATCATATTGTGTATGGCGAATGATTCAGTCACCGATTAAACCCTTTGCAAAACATCGAACATTCAGCGTTGTTCAATTTCAAAGCTACAGTTAAACAATGTCCTTTGAATGATCAAAGATCAGTGAGTCTAAATTGACGGGGGAAGAGGGATTTCGATTTATGTAAATATGTGTCTCGGAACCGAACATCCTGTGTTAAAGACATCGTACTATCTGGAGACAGCTACTGAACTCTCACGGCCACCGCGCATTATTCGCTTTTATTCAGTGGGAAACATGCTTCTCTTCCAATTTATATGTATTGGAATATACACTAACCTTTCGCCACGGCTCATGATTCTATGTAGTACTGTACTTAAGGCGACAAACTGGGTGTTGACAAAGAAACAATTACATGATGGGTAATCCACGTGATTTGGGGAAAGGTCCACACAGAAAAATTGTCTGTTTCAAGTATATTTTGTTCTATATCTCAGTTTAAACTCTACGTATTTTGACGAGAAATTGCACCATACGCGCCTTTGAGAGGATCATTCCTGAACCTCTTTATGCATAGAATTCCATAGTTTCATTAAAATGCAACAAAAAACATTCATTTTGATTGTTTGGAGAAACCATGGGATTTGATGCGGAGTGAGTTAGAACCGGGGAATGTCCCTCTCAATGACGCGCGTGCGGTGCACTTTATCTCGTCAAAATCCGTCGAGTATTAGCTGAGAAAATACACAAAACAGACTTGAAGCAGACGATTTTTCGGTGTGAACGCTTCCGAAAAGTCGGGGGCCTGTTTCATCAAAACATTTAAGAAGTAGTTTTGACTTAAAGTGACATTTCAGAATTGTTTGTCATAAATTTTACTTTTATTTTTACCTGAAAGAGCATGTTTCCTTATGAAAATTCTGAAAATTTCAAGCCAAAATATTGCGCCGTTTACGAGAAATATTTATGTTTGTGTTAAAATTAAACAAATTGTTGTGGACAACAGTTCGAATTTATATGGAATTTTTCGATTCTGTCTCAACTTTAAATGCGTGTTTCTCGCTTATCAGCAACATCTTCACAAAACTAATAGCATTTATAATTATTAGAAAACCCAATCTTGAGATCAAAACATACTTTAAAAAATTGAAATGGGAATGAAATGTCCCTTTAACGATGTCTTAAATATCGGTTAAAACAACAATCGCATAATCCAGGGGCTCGTATTTTCAACGATCTTACGACCAAGTTTTTGTATAAAATGTGTAACAAAACATCTGAGTGCACGAGAAATCAGATTGAACCAATCAGGTTTGTTGTTACAAGTAACTACGCAAAAATTAAGCGTTGATAATACGGGCCCAAGGTCTTGATAAATTGGCGATACGCGTTTCTTGTCCTAAACTTGTCGTAAGTCATCGGTAAGACAAAAATACGTCTTAAAAATGAAACTGGCCCCTGTTTTTTTTTTTTTTTTTTTTTTTTTTTTTTTTTTTCACCAATATTTCCGACATCTTTCAATTTAATCCTTCACAAGCAATACATTTTTCTGGTGCATTGCGAGAAAAGAAAATGGCTCATAACCAGAATTTTCATATTTTTTTCTCACATATTTCAATGATAACTATTACATATTTGATACTTCGGAGCTATGCGCAGATACATACATTTCTCTCTTATGAGGGGGGGGGGGGCGCCCATCTGCATCCTTGCATGTCTGGACATCATTTCGAATTGGAGCAGTCCTAAATAAGATGTAAACGGGGGGCATGGGGTTGGGATGATAAAGCATTTCAGTAAAAAAACCACGTAATAGAGGAAAACGAATACACATTTTGTATGTTCGAACCCCATCATAGAAATCCCGGATCCGATATATAGTTTCACTTGCTTCTTTTGCATACTTAATGCCAAGCTTTCGTGAGAAAGTGCATATCAATTATATAAACGCGGTTATTTCTTAAAACATTTCTAATCTGCAGCCAGCCACACTACCACCACCATCATCATCATCATCGTCGATTCGTTCATCATCTGGCGTGCTAGTTCGCACAGAATCTCTCAATAACTCCAACGCACTAAACAATAGGCTGATATGCCTGTTCTATTTAAATGTTTGCACTTGAAACTTGTTACAAGTTTGCACTTTGTGAATCATTATTCTAATGTTGACACAAACTTCTCAATCAATCTAATGTATACCATGTTTAAGAAAACGACAAAGAATATTTGCGAAGCATAAACCGAAACGGCTAGCAAATTTTTCAGCCTTTGCTTCGTGGGGTGGTACAAGTTAAACACTAAATATTGCTCAAAATGAGGACGTGGTCACCAGGCTAACAGTACATAAAGCGAATGCGTCACATGGTTTTATTTGAGTGCGTGTGTAATGATTTGGCGAAATCTCCATAAAAGATACACCCTAGGCCTATATAAATCATCATAAATTATATTGCACAGCGGGCTAAAAAACTAAAATTAACCGACAGTTCAAAGCGGAGCCAGCCGCCAGAGACAGAGCCAGCCGCCAGAGACAGAGCCACCGATAGAAATTGCTCAAACTTTACGTTTGCCAATCATTTCTAAGGTTTTGTTACATGGGAAAGCAATGTCTGATCGAGATTATCCCTCGATTAGTATATCACATGTTTTGGCTGCAGCAATTGGCTATTTACCGTTGAAATGTACATGAATACGAGGGGTGATCCAAAAGTTCGTAAAATGGACCCATTACTTCCATATTACTAGCTTAGACAGTGTATAAATTAGTAATATCGTAGTTTAAGATCTATAGACTCTATTGAAATGAAAAGATTTACCAAACAAAATTTAGTGCTCGTAAACTGTGTTACCATAGTAACGCAGGTACGCCTAGGCGGGGGAGTGCAAAAAGATACTACATGGTCGTTAATTAAATCGAATTTTCTTTAATTTCAGCTAGAATATTTTGACGCAAATTATTATTACACTAGTATGACATCATTACGTCAAGTTTGATATGTTGTTGTAGAAGTTGCTACGAAAACACTACGATTTCTATAAGATAGAACAAACCATGGGAAAAGCGACATGACGTCAGCAATTAATCAGAATATCTGTCAGGCATAAAATTCTGCCATGAATTAGTCATACACCAGCGCAGACGTTTAAAATATTCCAGAAAACGAGTATAAGGTGCTGTAGAGAAATTGTGTGTAAGTTACACTCGAGATTCGAACTTTAATAGTGGATAATGGATGCAGAGTTAGTCTTGCAATCAGCCACAGCCTGATTAAAGACGTCAGAAATAGAGTAAACAGGCATAGGCTTCGATTTGATAGTAGGCCGATCTTAAAAACAGCCAAACTGAAAATCGTTCAACATTCCAATTCTACATAGTATGAGAACGCTTTCAGCACAAGTATATCTTAGGCATAGAATTGTATGAGAGTAAATAGGGACTTTAAAAATAAGGGTTCATAATGGTGTGAAGATGACGTTGCATTTGACGTTCTTGCTCCCCCGCCTCGCGCATGGTCTTTGTCTAAAATTCATCACTGTGCAAAAACTGTTATATGTACACGATTGAAAATTTCCATGTTTTTTGTAAAGATGTCACAGTTAATGACTGTATAACTTTTATTTTGATAGTCAACACTTCTGAAATTTTATTAATCCATTTTACGAACTTTTGGATCACCCCTCGTACATGATGTAAACAAGAAAAAATCACATAGGGTCGACCCACGACGACAATGATCCTGTGAAAACCCTGCCGACTTTGAAGCCCGCAGAATTAGAACAGGCAGATAAATGGTCTTAGGGGAGCATGACATTCCCGGTTTTTCGATTTTAAGCACCAGAAGAAAATAAATGAACAACAAAGTTGAACACTCACCTGTTTTTGTCAAAAATCGCGACCCCAGAGACAGAGCCACACATGGCCGGAAGCGCCCCAGAGGATTTAAGCGGCAGAGCCAATGGCTCTGTCTCTGTAGTTTCCGTACCGTGATTCGGTCGCACACGAGCATTTTCATATTCGAGTAGGAAGCTCGACCGATGCAGATCGGGCTTAATCAAGTTGATATGATGGGCAGTGTGAACCTAGCATTGCAAAATATCCCGCTTTTGTGTAGCAGAAAAGAAGTTCCTAGTCCGTATGTACCCCTTTAGAGTGACAGACACTATGCTCAGTTCCCGTGGCCCTTAATTTGCAAGTCTTGGCAGATTTTTGAAACATTTGACTTTCGCCAGAATGCCCCGTTTTGTATAATGGGTCGAATACAATTTCCAATAGCCTGTCCAATTTTCGTCTAACATACCACCCAATGCTCTCGTGCAAAATCCCAATAGAGCCCAATTTTACGAGAATCGCATGCCATAAAATATAATATTTCAAAGACATCAATACATACGATTGACTTGTAAGCTAAATGGCCCGAGCATTCCGGAGTTCCCGATTGGATTAAAATATACTGTACAAAAAATGAAAGGACCGTTAAGAAAAAATGACATCTCTTTAGAGATTTTAAAGCCTTTGCGCAAGTCTGGACACATTCAGAAGAATAGTATAGCATAAACTCCAGTTCAACATTCAGATGCTTACAATCAAAATGTGTTCATCTTTTTAAGTAATGTACCTAAACTAGGCTCACAGAAAAGTGCGAACCAAGCAGTATGATAAATCTTTGATAATTTGCTGCATTTTTATTCTCGGAAGTACTCATATCAGGTCTAAACGAACAATCACCTTTTGACATCGGCTGATTGCTTTTTACGATGAATTTGTGTGCCGTCTGTTAGACGTGCTGTATGATCTTGCACGGTGATATCTCGCTGCGAATGAGTGAATTGTCTGTAGTGGTCTTAAAATTTCGCCGCTGTATTTCACATAAACTAAACTGTCGGCTAGTTTATATGACGTCTTTACATACCCACGCCCACATCTCCAATGAACCGCTAACGAACACTAAATATGTATAGTAAATTCTACGCGCATTTGAATGTTTATTTCGCACAGAATCTTCTACAGTGTTGAATCTAGCTTTCCCTTCCGGGGGGGGGGGGGGGGGGGGGGGCTGGGCTACTGGCCCACAGTTCTTGGTCGAGGGGGTCATCCAACTCAAATACTGAGAGAAATTAGTGAATTACTAAATGTATCAATATTTTATTGATATGCCTTTAGACAGAGTAAAGACATTATTTTTTCATATATTTTTTCAGAAAATACTTCATAGTGCATTAAGCAAAGAGTGTCATTTAGGCCTAGGCTTGGTTCTGAAAGGGTCATTTTGGATTTGAGGGGGTCAATTTGGCCATGGCCCCCCTCTAGATTCAACACTGCTTCTATACTATACAGCCTCTATCTAATACTTGGAGTCGTTTTCATACAGTAGAATTAACTATTTCTTCTTAAACCCTTTCATTAGAACAGGACCAGGTTTTGATTTCCGTGTCAGAGAAAGGTTCGCAAACCGTTGAAAGAAAACATGGTCGTGGTGACAAACTTTTCTCTGAAAATGCTGTGTCAGTTTTTGTCTATAGTAATGAATATGTGTATTCAATTTCACATCCCATTTCAAACAAATTATTTTCAACAGTATACATACATTTCTGTGATCGGGAAAAGTTAGAGACGACCAGTATGATTAATCTTCAGTAATTTGCTTCATTTTGCCAGAAACGATGTCTCAGAAGCATTCATATCAGATGTAGAATTTTGACATTGGCTGATTGCTTTTTATGGTTCATTTTTGTAGCGGGAATTAAACGTGCTATATGATGGTGTATTTTGATACCACTATGCAGACGGGCAATTTATCTTTTGTGCTACTTCATACAATTTTAATTTGCATCCTTAGAATTGTTAAAAGAAATCGTGAGCTACATTCAATGTTTCTATGTTAATTACCCTACACGTATCTTTGTTATATTATCAAGAAACCGGTTTTATTATATTTTTATTCAATTCGACGATCAAATCACTGATCTTTTCAAATGAGTGTTAGATCTAATACACAAAAACAAACAATAAAATTACACATGACATTCCTCTACATGAATGGCATGCACATCTTGTCAAAAAGACGTCTTCTGGCTACATTTTCTTAGATCTAGTTCGAGAACATTTTAACCATTGAAAATTCAAAATTAGTCACCCAGGAATTTTATTTTGTTGTTGGCCGAAGAAAACGGCATGATTAATCTCCGGTAATTTGGCTACATTTTCCCGGAAAACGATTTCTCAGAAGTATTCATATCAGTTGTACAAAACGGTCGCCTTTTGACATCGGCTGATTGCTTTTTACGGTGGATTTCTGTATCGTCTATTAGACGTACTGTTATGACCTTGTAGTTTGATATCTCGCTGCAAACCATTGGTTTCTCTAAAGAAGAGGTTGTTTATCAAGTGCTTTCTATTTAACGACGTACTTGTATGTTCACTGTATATATCTTTACTTGTTTGCTTATCGTTGTGGTCAATGTTTTGTCAAGATACCCAAATTACAAGCAGTATTTCAAAACGAGCTTAAATATAATTAATGTAATTAGATTACATGTATTCAATCAAAATTGGTTTTCTGGTGCTTGAAATATATGTTAACCCTTTACCAAACATCAAAATTTTAGGGTGATCCACTTCAAAAACTGCCACAAAAGACAAAATGGATGTTATTAAAGATAGGATTTGTGTAAAATATGGCAAAGAAAATATTGGGACAAAAGGAGAAACTGCTGGTTATCAGCAGTTTCTTCTTTTGTTTCAATCTTTTCCATAGCCTTTTCTATTAGGGACGTAAAAACCAGGTTTGTTTGGGAAAGGGTTAAAGTGACATTTCACATTTATTTCATTTTTCAAAAGTATGTCTTGATGCAAAGATTGCTTATTCTAATGCGTAAAAACGCTATCAGTTTTTAGAAGTTGTTATCTATAAGCGAAAACTACGACTTCAAAGTTGAGGCAGAAATGACAAATTCTATATAAATCTGAACTGTTGTCCACAACAATTTGTTTAATTTTAGCATACAAATATATATTTCTCGTAAACGGTTCAATATTTTGGCTTGAAATTTTCAGAATTTTCATAAGAAAACATGCTCTTTCAGATAGAATAAAAGTAAAAATTATGTAAAAATAATCGTGAAATGTCACTTTAAAGAACTCTTTCAAAAGTATCATGATAAAATTTACAAAATTCTAGATTAGACAGTAACAGGACGAGGAGTAATGGATGATATAACAAGTATCACTACAAAAATGTTACCTGATATGCTAAAAGAGACATTTCATTCTCATTTCAATTTTTTAAAGTATGTCTTGATGTCAAGATTGGTTATTCTAATGAGCATAAATGCTATCAGTTTTTAATTGGACGTCCGAAAGGACGTACAATTCTTATAACCACTTTTGGACAGGCGAAATGGGTTTTCATTACCAAAAAACCCTTTCTCAGACTCAATTGCCAGTTGACCAAAATTCAAAATAGATTTTGCGACCATACAGGAAAACTGTCGTATCTTTTCCTACTTTCTATGTGTTCTCTAGCAAATACTATAAGATTCATTGGCCGATTCAATTCATGCCACGTCTTAACCAACTTTACGATCTTTTTTCGATTTAATCATTTTCTTGTAGTTTTTTGACTTTCGTAATATTTATTGTGTAAAGGGTAAGATCTTTAGAAAGCGATACATGCATACACTGTGGTTATAATGTAAACAGACACCCTATATCATCAGCAGTAGCGATAGCTCAAACGGGAAAGGATTAACCTCGCAACCTTTTTTCAGTTTGAAATTTGGAACGCCGTTGGTTCAAAACCAGTTCGGATTATTTCTTCTGTAAAACGTTTGTTAAAACGTTTGTTTTTTACTTGATGTGTTTACTGAAAACACACATTTTAGAATGATTACCCAATTTAATGCACGTATTGTGTATGATAGGCTCCTTTTCTTTGATCATTGTTGTTTAAGTCTTTGACATATTCAAGGAACGGGGTTTCCACGAGACGTACTTTGGAACCAGGGTTTTGAAATTGATTATCGGGGAGTGAGTTCATTTCGCAACTCGGGTTCGACTCCATGACAAATCGGGGTTCCATCTGAACAGCCTCAGATGAGACACTAGTGAAATCCACCTATTCAGAAAAATAGTTGCTCTTACGAGTTTTTTTTTCTCCAGCATCTGTATCACTGATATTCGACAGTATCATTACCTATTTACATACTGATCGATGATCATGACAACAATGATTATTACTAGTATAAGACTAAGTGACAGCGATCTGTATTTATTTCGTTCAAGTGATCCGTTTACGTGTATTGAGCTAAGAAGATGAAGCAATGGGTCTGCAACAGATGGTACCTGGATGATCTTATGAATATGTGTACAGATAGGGACATTGCTATTCTCAAATTTTCGTTGATAATGATATAAAGATTTAAATTGCTTATTGTACTCCACTGCCATTTTCCCGACGGCACGTTCCCAATTTCTTCTTTTTATGCACATCTATAGATGTAAGGATGCTGCGGTAGTACTTGTATGAGGAATCCATGGTTAGGTGCTCCAATTCATCTGGTATTTTGTTTCAGGAAAAGTATGTATTGAATTTGTTTTGTAACCACAACCAGGGAAAACTGCTACCGTGTTTTATTTCTTTTATTACTCTAAACAGGAATAAAAATCAAAGTGCTTGGAGCACTATATTTAGACGCCTCTCATTGCTTGAGCGGAATTGTATGTAAATGATCGTCGTTTCATTACTTTATTTCGTTGAATTTGTGTTAAGATCGATTCTAAATCACTGCGGTCGTTTTTTCGCCAACGATGGTGGAGATAGAAGTCGAACAAGAGTGCCATGGTCACGATATACGCCGCCACTTATAAAACTTGAGACAAAAAAAATGATATTGACAAGGATTTATACATATTCACACAAAAACCTGTAAAAAGTTGTGTTCACAAAAAGGTTTTTATAAATATCCAGTCAAAAACCTGGAAGGAATTGCGTCACGAGACTGAAATATCGTTAAGCCATAGAGACTAAGATTGAAGGGGGCATAACTCAGGCAAAAATCAATGAACCATAAAATCCTTACTTCATGCACATCTACCAATTAAGGTAATAACATCAACCAAGTTTCATAAGGATCCAGTCAGAATCTTAGAAGAAGTTGTGTTGACAAGGCTGCAATTTCAATCAGCCCCAGAGACTAAGTTTTAAGGGGGCATAACTCTAGAAAAAAATCAATGAACCATAAAATCCTTCCTTCATGCACATCTACCAATTGAGTCGATTGACCAAGTGTCATTAATATCCAGCCATAAACGTAGGAGGACTTGCGTTGACAAGGCTGAAATTTCAATAAGCCCCAGAGACTAAGTTTTAAGGGGACATAACTCTGGCAAAAATCAATGAACCATAAAATCCTTCCTTCATGCACATCTACCAATTGAGGTGATAACATTGACCAAGTTTCATTAAGATCTAGCCAGAAACTTAGGAGGAGTTGTGTTGACAAGGCTGCAATTTCAATAAGCCCCAGAGATTAAGTTTTTAAGGGGCATAACTCAGGCAAAAATCAACGAACCATAAACAAGCTTCCTTCATGCACATCTTCCAATTGAGGTGATAACATTGACCAAGTTTCAAGAAGATCCAGCCAGAAACTTAGGAGGAGTTGCGTTGACAAGAAAAGTGGAAGGACGTACGGACGGACGGATGGACGGACGGATGGACGGACGGACAGACGGAGAAGATGATACCAATATACGTCCGCCTCCGGCGGCGTATAAAAAAAGATGATTAAAAAGAACAATGTCTGAGTAGGATTCGAACCCAGGGCCTTCCGGATATAACATGTGTAAAGAGTACAAGGTGAATGCTCTGCTAAGTGAGCTATCGCGGCTTTCATTTATGTAGCGCGTTGGCTTACATTTTGAATAAATTGCTTTGTAGCGTACTTTATAAAATCAATGAAAAGTATAACTGACGACAATACTCATAGTAAACCGAAACAAGAAGACAAAAGTGCCAATCGCATGGCCTTAATTGAATTTTGTAATCAAATTAATAGTGATTATTCATAGAGACAAATCAGTTGTCTTGAAACGGCAATCAAATCAATTTGAAGCCTGAGAAGGGTTTTCTGGTATTAAAGCCGATTTCGCATGTCCTAAACCGATCTTATAGAATTAAACACAGAAGAATGAATAAAATATCTTTCGTTCATGTACAATCTCGCTCAATCAATCAGAGACGTCCAATTACAGTGCTCTCAGCACTTTGATTTTAAGTTGTTGCCGATAAGCGAAAAACACGCATTTAACCCTTTCCGAAACAAGACCTGGTTTTGACGTCCCTAATAGAAAAGGCTTGGGAAAGCATTGAAACAAAAGAAGAAACTGCTGGTAACCAGCAGTTTCCCCTTTTGTCTCAATATTTTCTATACCATATTTTACACAAATTCTATCTTTAATAACTTCCATTTTGTCTTTCTTGGCAGTTTTTGAAGTGGAACACCCTAAAATTCTGTTGTTTGGGAAAGGGTTAAAGTTGAGATAGATATGACAAATTCCATATAAATCTGAACTGTTGTCCACAACAATTTGTTTAATTTGAGTACAAAAATATATATTTCTCGTAAACGGTGTACAATGTTTTGGCTTGAAATTTTCAGAAATTCCATTAGAAAGTATGCTCTTTCAGATAAAAATAAAAGTAGAAAAAAAATGTGGAAAAAAATGTGAAATGTCACTTTAATGGTAACACCCGGGATACCCAAAAGATCAATAGATCGAGGAACGGACTGGATCTAGTATATGCCAACCAGATGTCATATTTGTAAAATCAAGATATGGCAAAAAAAGGAAAAACATTCAAGATTCGGCAAAGAAATGGTCAAAGTTAAATGTCAACATTCATTTTGTCGCGATATGCACTTTTGAAAATGAAAAGTTTAATTTTCTGTCGTTTGAGAAAAGGAAAATGTCTATTAACAGTCCCAAACCATTTAGTCAGACACATTTAATCATACAGATTGAGGTCCTTTGTAAAGTCTGTCTGCACATAAATGTTATGGGATCATCTTTAATTCCATTAGGGAGGCAGATATATAGGGACAGGCTATTGTGTGTCATCTAAATGGGACGTTCTGGTAATTTGTACAGACATGTATAGATCTGATATTTGTTCTATACTAATATAGATATAGATTAGATAACTTTGGACAAAATAAATGAATAAGCAAATTCGAGCAAAAGCAACTCTAAGAGTTATGATAATGCCAAAGAATTCAAAAACATATCAATGCTTTTTAACAAAAACCTTGTAACTGCATCTTGTTTTAAACTCCAGTTACGATGTTTTTGTTGAAACGATGTATTTGATGGCCATATTGGCTGCCATCTTAAATGTTTTATTTTGCTAAATGGATACATTGTGTCATCAGTCAGATTCTTTAAGGGCAAGGTCTTAACTACTAGAATGAATAAAGAAATAACTTTAAAGCAATTCCAGGATCCGCAAATTATATGTTGCGTAAATCTCGCAAAAAGATATAGATTTTGATTGTGAATTTCATTATTCTTAACTTTTTCTTTGAATATAAGGGGATGGGGTGGGGTGGGGGTGTGTTACACGGTCTGCTTTAGCATATATGCTTTAGCTTTAGATAATGGGCTTTCTGCTAGCATTTTTGCTAAAGCAGACATTTTAGAGCATGTTCTATTTCCAGTGCAGACGGAAATTGACCAATCAGATCTCTGATTCCAGAGATATGACCGGGTAAAAATGAACAAACACTGGTCAGCCCCTCATTAATCATGATAAACCCACATAATCTCTACAGGTAACTATACAGTATATTAAAAGGAAGATATCTTATCATAACCTAAACAAAGTATCATTTTTGTACAATGATCTAAGTTCTTGTTTTTACATTATTACATTTGATAATTTTCCATAAAACTAATTACTCTTTATCATGCTTTCATTCTGATCTTTACCTTATGTAATATCTTTTGTTGAATATAAAAGACAAGGTTCAGACCAGACTTCACAAATGTAGTCTACAAACTTGTTTTATTAAAAAGATGTCAATGATTTCTATTTTTCATTTCACATTTATTGTTAATAATGACAATAAAAGATCTGCAAAAAGTCTAATGTTAGTCAGTCTGATCTTGACAATAGTAAAGCATAACTCTTGTCATAGTCTGATCCAGGTTTTAACTTCTATCTTTGAAATCTTTTTGGTGAGGAATATCTCAAGATTATGCAAATTATTGTAATTGGATTTGTATTAATCCTTTCCCGAACAAGACTTGATTTTGACGTTCCCGGTAGAAATGGCTAATGAAAACATTGAGACAAGAGAGGAAAATGAGGAAAATCTTCAATACCATTTGTCATGCTAGCTAACTTTAATAGACAATTATGTTTAAGATCTGAGTATGTAATGGAAGATTGGTTTGGATTCACTTTCTCCTTTCTCATCGATGTTTTGCAACAGAAAAAAGGATAAGGTACACAGGGTATAATATTTTACTATCCTCCATCCTCCAACTGATCCGTGACCTGTTCGACCAAGGTCCACCAAAAGCGCATGTGCTAAAACATACCGTGTGACAAGCAATTTCTCCATTTTCCACGATGTTTTCAAAAGCAATTATCTTGCAAGGAGTCTAAAATAGTCCCTAATATGTAGTAATTTAGCATTAACAGGCTCCCTATTCTCAAAATGCAGCTCTATTCCCAAATTGGTTCAGTAACAAAAGACCTACTCTATCTCCAATGCCTTGAAAATGGATGGCTAGAACTTCCGTTGGAGTCCGACGGGACATTAGCGAAACCATAAAGCATACATCTGAATAAAATTTGAATTTATTAAGCCCGTTAGAGGCAGGTTTCATTGCCTGGTCGTAGATTACATGTCTGTTCTTTCACGAATAATGAGAGAATGCTTTTTCGTGTTTGTTACTAGCATTATTCATTAACCCTTTCTCAAACAAGACCCGCTTTTGACGTCTCTAAGAGTTGGCTTCGGAAAATGTTGAGACAAAAACAGAAATTGGTGAGTGATAATCATGTGATGGTTTTTAGGGAGATGATGTCAACCATGACGCATTCGAACCATTTAGATAAAACAGTCTAAACAGCGCTTGAGACATTGTACATATCATGTTCCAATACCAGACTGCCCAAATACTGACTGATCAGGTAGCAAGATGCTCTATTAAACTTGCTACATGTCACCAATAAGATATTAGAGAACAACGAGGGTCTCAATCAGAGGTGCGTTCTTTAGAGCGAGATTTCTTGAGATATCTTGAAATTTCTTAAGATATTTTAGGATAAAGCGTTCTTTAGAGCAAGACTTTTAAGACGCTCAATGGGAGGCGCCATTACCCTATACTTCGTGCGGGACCCCTCGGTCAACTCTGTACAAACAATATAGAAGAGATTTTACCGAGTTGTTCCGAACACTCCATAATTCATAAACCGCGGTGTTCCGAATGTTCCATGATGACGTCATTTGTATAGATATGGAGCATTCGGAACAGCTCAGTCAAAGTCTCGGTCCTAAAAACGCTTTATCCAAAACATCTTAAGAAATCTTAAAAAATCTCGCTCTAAAGAACATGCCTCAGGCTGTCTGTAACTAAATGTCATAAGGATCCCTTTTCTAGATACAAGCTATTTGTGAACTTCTTATAGACTTGTAAATTACTTTTTTTCAAATATTTTCGCCAATGCAAAAAAAAAAAAAAAAAAAAAAAAAAAAAAAAAAAAAAAAAACTCTGTGCTAAATAATACCTTTTTTCTTGTTTTATCATTGTCGGACCGATGCAATGCCGAAAGGAATATAACGTTTTGTGCATGCAGAGTATATTAACTGCAATTCAATTCGCCCGATTGTGTTGATTAAACTTGCAGGAATATTTCCCGACATTGGACCATCATTAATCATAGAAACTAGTTACATTTTAGAGGAAACAAATCCTATAGGTCGTTATATTTGTCTTATAGAAACGAGGGATTTTTGACATTGGTTGATTACATTGCTACGGTCTTTGCTACAAACTGTCAATAATATTCTCAAATATTTCTCCCGGATTATTGAACGCGCATTCAAATATCATCACTTTTCAACAAAAAAATCGCAACTGCAGCTTATCTTAAGCTGCAGTTACGAGATTTTTGTTGAAAAGCATTCAGATATGTTCCCTCTTACAATAATTTTTGGCAATGGTACAAATCTACGAACTATACCGATCCATTTTAGAAAAACGATGTTGATCTTAATAGCGTTCGGTTTTTTCGTTTAACAAATACGTCATCGTCACGCCTCACTGGTCTAAAAATAGATTGGGAATCTCCTATCGTACAAATAATGGCTGTGAATCTCGAGAAGTTTTTCCACGTTCAACTTGCCGAAGATGGCGTTTTAAGAGCTGGATTGCTGTAATCATTTGTTGAGAAACATTCTAATTCAGAGTTAAGAAGGTTGCTGCAATGTCGTGTACTTTTTAAGATCGGTAACTATGAAATAAGCAGTTTTAAAACAAGTGATGTTTACACATACGGTCCTACCTTGGCTTCGTCGTGTCGCTCGTGCGTACTCGCTTACCCTTTCCAAAAGGACAAAATGTCATGTTTGGCCAAATTGAAAAAAGTCTGTAGATGACAAAACGGATGTGAATACTTTTAGTGTTTTATCTCAGAGAAAATGTTGAGACAAAAGAAGAATGATCATCAATATCCAAAGAAGTTATTCACACTCTTTTGGTCTGCTGAGCAGGCCTCTTCAATTTGGTCGATCATCATTTTCTTCTTTTGCCTCAATGTTTTCCCAAGAATTTTCTGTTGGGGACGTCAAAACCGGTCTTGTTTGGGAAATGGTTAATATAGAAAAAACTAGAATTTGTCGCTGAATGTGATTTGATATCCCCAAAGGCTTTCACTATGTAGGCCTACAACATAGGGCAATATCTCACAAAATAAGCAAGGTAGAGTTATGCTCCTTGTGCGTTGCACTTCTCCTTGGTGAGATATATCTACCCGAGAAGTTTCATGATCATAGCTACTTTACTTTCAGACTTTTCGATGTTTTTTCTGGTTAAGCTGCTGGGGAATCTCAAGAAAAAACGTTTGTCATTTCTGTCTGTCTCCGTCTCTGGAAGCAATCTTGCATGTTGCATATGCGCAATGTTTCGTAGTTTTAGTTCCCGCCTGCATTATCTATGATCGACCTATATCTTGCTTGAAAATAATATTTTTTTGCTAACACTGTTACGAAAAAAATGTCCGATTCATGACCGATAAACAAAATATTAGACTGGTACCCGGCAAACGTTGTTGGGGGTTTTCCCATTAGAAATCTGTTTTTAGCACAAATTGGCGCGAAAATTGTTCGCTATTTTCCTTTTTTTGTTGTTGATGCCATATGTTTGGAACATGAATGTGAATTTCAGAAAGAATTATCTATCTATTATCGTATATTTGTTTAGTGCGTCATTAGTATAATGGTTCGCGTTTAAAAAATCCAATCTTGATCCATTGTGATCTTAACCCTTTCCCAAACGGCAATTTTTAGGGTGGTCCTATTCAAAAGTAGCTGCAGATGACAATATTGATATAGTTAAAGATAGAATTTGTGTAGAATATAGCTCAGAAAATATTGAGACAAAAGGAGAAACTGCTGGTTATCAGCAGTTTCTCCTTTTGTCTCAATGTTTTCCAAAGTGTTGTCTATTAGATACGTCAAAACCAGGGCCCAGTATTACTAAAAAT
This sequence comes from Fragum sueziense, assembly GCA_963680895.1. Taxonomy (NCBI): domain Eukaryota; kingdom Metazoa; phylum Mollusca; class Bivalvia; order Cardiida; family Cardiidae; genus Fragum; species Fragum sueziense. Next base: position 34,961,609 of record OY804603.1, read on the forward strand.
CTTACGATCAAGTTTTTGTGTAAACTCTGTAACAAGACATTTGATTGCACGAGAAATCCGACTGAGCCAATCAGGGCTGTTGTTACAAGTAATTTTGCAAAAATCAAACGTACGATCGTTAGTAATACGGGCCCCAGGTCTAGTTTGGGAAAGGGTTAAACGACATGGGGGTTTATTCTATACCAACTGAATCACTTGCTTTCCGTAGACTAGAAGTTATTCAATATTTCATTCACCAAACAACGGATATTAGGTTAATGGTATTCTAATTTGTTATGTCAGGCCCAACCTCTTTCTTGTTGGTACTCATTGGAATCGTCTTGAATGAATACCAACAACATTGTAGTCCATGGGCCCATAACCGAAACCCTCCCCCCCTAGCGGGATTTTTGAAGACCTATATTTTCTTGAAGCTTATCATGTATAGTAATGGATTCAGGTTGTTGTTCAATTTAAAAGTGCTGGATAAGCAAATTGCGGGCTCGTTACCATGGCAACCGTCCATTTTTCTACATTCCAGCGCTTGGATCAATTAATTGCAATAGAATTACTTATGTTCGTCATAAATCTTTCAGAATAGTTTTAAATTATTACCAAGATATTTCTCCCACAATATAGATATTTTTTAGAAAATTTGCTAATTTGCATATTCATGAATATTAATGAGAAAGTAGAAAAATGTGTTTAATTTGCTAAAAATAAGACTTTACTAGTGAATTTAAACCTCCCTATCGGGTAGGATTTTTGAAGATCTATATTTTCTTGAAGCTTATGATGTATTTAAATACATCCACATTGTTATTTGATTTAAAAATGCTGGGTAAGCAAGTAGTTGGCTTGTTACCATGGTAACCATCCATTTTCATTCGTTCCAGCGCTTGGATCAATTAATTGCAATAAAATTACTTATTTTGGTCAGAAAACAATGAGGCTAGTTTTAAAATGTTGTCATCACATTTCTTTCACAAACAAGATATTTTTCAGAAAATTTGCTAATTTGCATATTCATGAATATTAATGAGATTGTGGAAAATATGTGTTTAATTTGCAAAAAGACGACTTTACTAGTTTACTAGTGAATAGAAACCCTCCCCACCGTGTGGGACTTTTTAAGACCTATATTTTCTTGAAGCGCAAGAAACATGTTAATGAATTCAGGTTCTTGTTTGATTTAAATGTGCTGGATAAGCAAATGGCAGACCTGTTACCATGGCAACTGCTCACTTTCCTACGTTTCAGTACTTGGATCAATTAATTGCAACAAAATATTTCAAAATACTTATTCAAGATATATACTTATTTTTGGTAATAAAACATAAGACTAGTTTTAAAATTTCAAATAGACATTTTTCTTGAAATCATTTTTATTTTGCTAATTTGCATATTCATGAATATTAATGAGAAGGTAGAAATACGTGTTTCATTACTTAAACAAGGCTTTTCCTGGGAATAAATATGTTGAGGCATTTCGTTTTTAAAATGCTTAATGTTTCAAATGGATAAAAACACTAATGGATCAACAATAAGTTCATAAACCATTCACCAGCTACACAGAACAAGCGAATACGGGCTTATTCGCATTCAAAATTATTTGCATACTTTTCTCTAAATGGCAAATAAAATCTCAAATGTTCTCTAATTATGTTAATGACTTTCATCATTGCATCTTTTTCCCTAAATTGTGTACTTGTTGTGTTCGAAAACGAAAATTTCATGATTTACCGATTAAAAGGGAGAATCTTAACAATATAAAAATTATGCTCTAAAAAATTACCGTATAAATGGCAATAAAATTCCATTTAGCGCAAATGACATGCTGAAAACTTTGACCTACTTTCTTTGATTTTTTTTCAATGTGAAATACAGTTTTCTTTTATACAAGAAACTTTATTTTGTTAAAGTAAAGTACTAAAAAAATGTGAAGCGTTTTTGATAATGAATTCCCATTGGAGTACATGTATGGTCACCTTTGATTTATACCATTTTCGCATTGTAATGCATGTTTTTTTACATTTCGGTGTAAATACAAAACCTCGTATCCCGTTTTTTGGAAAATTTTAGAGGGGAAGAAAATAGTTTGATAACTTTTCCGAAACTGAAGGGGTTTACATAAAATTCGGACATATTGTTCACAAATTATATGTCTTTAATGATCAGTAGAATTTTCCCAAAACCCGTGAGAATCGTCTAAAGTGGGCATACAAGTGTGTACTTTGAAAATCGCCAGAATCGACATACGAGGTTTTGCATTTACACCGACGATATGTACCTCATTGGATACCAGTACTTCGAAGACACTTGAATTGTGAGGAATCCTCATATTCGTGTAACAAAACGTTGTTTTGAAAGATTTCGTTTAAATAGCAAACGCAATTTGCAATTTCTGTAGATTAGATGAGAGGGAAACACATCATATTCCAACTTATCGTGTTGTGATATGTCGCTGGCCGAAGATTTGAAATCCTTTGTTTTGTTATCAGCTTGTAGATATGCTCGTGCATTTCTTAATTCATTTCAAACATCTTCACCACAAATTAGTTTTTGAAATTCCAACTTTTGTGGAAGACAACAAGCTAACCTCAGGATGAGGTAAAATCCATGAAGCACAAGGGCTAGCTATGAATAACACATATAAGCAATTTCCAATCAGCCAAAGAATCCACGATTTATATATGTCATTATATTTGCACAAAATTGTCTAAATATACAGTTATTAGAAAGCCTTTTCACAAAAAAGGGAGAGCCTGCTATGGTTCGACACTTGTATCGAAAAGGGAATGAAGGTAAAACATGCATGATGAGTTTACTGGTCTTCTGTACCATCTTATTCTCAAGTAAAATATCTTGGTTTGGGGGTTATAACGTGACAGAGTAACTTAAGAAGATAATGCACGGTCTGAAGGCAAAGTTGTTACCACTGTCGACGGTATGTGTCATAAATTCACAGATCTGGTATACTTGATGAGCGAATTAAAGTAAGAAATAGTACATGTACATGCATTATCTTTTTCAAGATATTGCTTGATCACAAAAAGGACGCACAAACTTGCAGACTGTTAGGTCTAAAAGTACTTGTTGAATTCTTATGAACGAGGAAATGTCCAGAGTCCTAGGTTCGTTGGTATGGAATCCGAAAGGCCAAAAAAAATATTGAATATATTACAGACAAGGTTCAGTATTCAATGTTTTGGGACAATTGGGGGGTTGCAATAAAATATTTTGTTGGACATATTACCCAAGAAAGGTACAATTAACGGGGCATATTATGCCAAGTTGCTAGACAATCTGATGCAGACCATGCGTGAGAAACGTTGTGGCAAACGCTCAAAAGGTGACCACTGCTTGCAACAGGAAATTACATTAGTACACAATTGCCAAAGTACAATGGATGCTGTCGAGAAAAATGGGTATCAATTTAGATCACATCCTTTCTATCCACATTACATTGCTGCTATCGACTTCTTTCCTAAAAGGGATAGGAATGGTTGCAATTTTAAGTCTCATGAAAAAAGTTATTGATGCAGTTTAGGTGTGGTTCTTTGGAAAGTTCTCGGACTTCTTTACTTCTGGACTGATGTCACTTGACCACCTTTAAAGTTGATTAATTTGAGTTTAACTCCTTTTTCAACTGCTATGGTCATATCGTTTGGTCAAAGCTCATAGCCCTGGATGGAAAGTATTTCAAGAGAAAAGATGTCGATCTAAACATAAAAAAGGTTAGGTCAGTTATTCATTGACCCATGCTCGTATTTGAGCATTTAGGCAGATTACATAAAACACATTATTATTGTATTGTATTATATGTCATGTAAATAAACAGTGATGAAGCCATTTTTAGCGTGGCAAAATTGTTGATATTGGTGTTTCGTATTCAACATATCCACCCCACAAAAAAGAGCGTAAACACGGTATGACCAAAATAAGCCTTAATGTCTTTATACCCTCTATAACACCTACTTGTATTATCCAAAGTGTCCCCTGTCCATGTAAGACTTAAAACCTTCATGCAAAAGATGCCAATGACGTAATCCAATGTGGACTCATTATCAAAGAATCGGGAGCATGGTTTCTGTCAAAGAGAGAAAATACTTATCTCTCCTAGAAAATAATCAATTTGGATTTTCTTCAGTACTTATTTTTTTGGGAATGAGGATTTATTACCATTTATACGGTAATTGGGACCGTTCTGGAAATATATATATTTTCAAGGTTATGTCATTTATTTACTTGTTGAATCATGTTGGTTTAATAAGAAATTGAAATACATTTGAAAATACAATATTAAGTGCAGAAGATTTGCAGAAATGAAAAACATTTACATCATTTTTGCATATTTGAGATTTTGGCGGCCATTTTGAAAATTAAAAAAATGACAAAAAAGCCTATTATAAGCATGGCAGCACTCTTTTAGATTTTATATACTCAATTTTCCCAAGGAAGGATCTCAGTTACACACAGAACATGATAACAAATTATAGGGCAATGATATTTCGATATTTAGTCAAGACTTTAGAGGTCATTTTGCGGTGGCCATCTTGGAAATCATTTGAAATGTCCAGTATATCCTAGAATGTTGATAGTCAACACTTTGATTTTTATTACAAGGAATCTAATAAACACTTTAACCCATTACCACACAGTGACTCCTTTTAACTCCCCACAAGATAATTGCTTTGGAAAACATCGTGGAAAACGAAGAAATTGCTTATGACAAGCAATTTATTCATTTCCCACAATGTTTTCTATGTAAAAGACCAAAAAATCTAAAATTTCATTCATTTGAAATTGTCGTCTGCATCATCATTGAATTTGGACTAGTCTAAAATTCAGCTGTTTGGTAATGGGTTAATACAAATTCTAGCAATTATTCGCTGTGGAAATGATTTCTAAATGCACAGTAAATATAAACAAAGGCAATATCAATACTATAGTGCCACCACTGACCTTGAGACTCAAATGTACTTTTAATTGTTGACTAATCCACGTGAGAGGGGTTGTATGTTTATACTGTACGGTGTAGTTTTAAGAAAATAATTTAATACCGCGTTGGCAATACAAAAGTAACCGTGGTCGAGTGGTTAAACTGCGTTACCAACAATTGCAAGTTAGACAATGTGGGTTCGAATCTCACATAGTCGCGTTTTATTTACCATTTTTTTTTGTTTTTACTCTTTTTATTATTTCATTATTCATTTTTTCCATCACCTTAGATACCATTCTAAATGATAGCTTTGTGCGTAGTTCTTGATAATTCAATTAAAGTAATACAATTTGTTTAGTCATAAAAGTCAGACATATCTGATTTGTAGGCCTACATAGATCCGTATAACCCTGATGACAGAGAACTCATTTGAATGTATGTATACATATTTTGTATGGACGAAACATATGAAAAGAAAAAAGGCGCACTGCAAAGATAAAAGAAAATAGATCGAATAATAAAAAAGATAAACCATGAAAAAAATATAGTGGAGTTTTCTGGTATCGAACCTTGGCTAAAATAATTTAACATATCGATAGTTTGGGAGACCACCACCTTACCCACTTTGCCACAGAGACTATTTATGAATGATACCTCTGTTCAAATATTGTAACAACGGTTGAATTTAAACAAAGGGGTTCCGAAAGCCTGTTTTACCTTCTTAGTTGGACTCGTCTGTCCAGAGGTCATGGTTTATTTATATTTTTCTCTTGTTTTACATATTCAAGGGGCATAATTCGTGCTAATTTTGGTGTGAAATTATCTTTTACTATTTAGCAATGTGAATTGATAAAATCTATAAGCATTTTGGTCATTTGTGCTTAAATTTGGGTTATTTTGGATCCCATGAATGTGTATATGGTGAGTTATAAACAAGTATTTTTGTAATTCAAGGGGAGATAATCAATCGTTCCGCATATGCTTATCCAGCACTTATCTATCAAACAACAAGTTGCATTTGAAAGGAAATTCATTAAGCTTTACAATGATATAGGTGTCATAAAATCCCGGTAGGGGGGGACCTAGGGTGTAGCCAGCCCACGGACTATTGTGTTTGATTTACAGGTATTTTGTACATTGAAAAACCACTACCCTCTCTTATCAGGAGCTATGGTGCTCCCATATTTGATAATAAACGGCATTTTCCTGGACGTCTTCTGAATCCAATTCGGTAGCATCTATAACTAAATGAGGCGTTCAAACTTATCCGCCTGATTAATTGACTAAATCACCAGCAATGTTAGTTGCCGAACCAGAAAGTTTTGTCATGTAAATCAGTTTGATTAGTTACAAGAAGCAGTGAGAAACGATCGAAAATGGTTGCAACATTTTACTTGAATTTTACTATGATATCTTAGTTAGAAAGCACCTTCGAAGATATTATTCTGTTACTTTTTTCATATACATGCATTTACATATGCCATCAAAATTACTCAAGGGCATAAATTAACATCCAGCATTTATATCCGAGTACGTATATTAAGTCATATTTCTTTCTTCTTTTCAATTTCAAATGTATTTGGACACTCCTTGTTCTGCAAAATCCATTAGATTAGCCACAAGTTAAGCCTCTCTCACAACCGTTCGTACGTGCTCCTGCGTGCGGTCTGCGTCTAAAATGTACGTTTAGTCGTGCGATGCACGCACGTGCAACGTACGATTTTGGTGGACGCAACCACGAAGCAGACTGCACGCAGCAGAGAATTGACCGGACAATTCATTTGCTACGACCATTCTGTGTCTTTTAGAACGCCAGGAACATGCAAGACAGAAGTACGTAACACGTACGACAGGCGTGCGTGTGACGCAGGGAACAGTTCCTGAAATTCCAGAACGTTCACAAAGAATGCGTACTTTTCTCGAAAGAAGTCCATACTTTTGACCTGCTTTGAATGTATATATTTTTAGGCGCTCTTGCAACCCGTCGTGCGTTTTTATAAATCGTGCGATTTTGCAGAGTTTTAAAACGTACGATTTAAAAAGACGCACGACGGATTGTAAGAGAGGCTTTAGCCCTTTCCAAAACGATGTTGCACTGTGTTGCACCACAGAGTAAACGCTTAGAAAAATAATTATCGAACCCGGATGGCCAAATTGTTTGTCGTTTAGAGAAATGGTCAATTCATTTCTATCTATAGTCTCCCAGAGGCAGAGGAGACCTTATGAATTTTAGCATGACACAGGTTAACAATATTTGTCATCTTCTGACATTTACTGATTGCATTTATACGGTTGCAGATTTTACTGCCACATGCATATTTAGAAGTAGAGGATATTGCATAAGATGACCAACGGCAATATGTCAAATCCTGTGATTAAAAGAGCTTTCCGAGAAAATCCAAGTAAATGCGCATCGTTGTTGAATTCAAACGATATGAAAACAACGTTATTAGAATAAAATTGTCGCTTTTTAACAAAAGCAAGGACAAGCTGCAGTTACGAGGTTTGTGCTGAAAAGCGTCGCCGTGGTGTTTAACCCTTTCCCAAACGAATGTTTTTAGGGTGATGACTTAAAAAACTGCCACAAATGACAATATGGATGTTATTTAAGATAGGATTTGTCTCCAACTGACAATTATAGATGAAGCAGTTGGATGACGTCATAAGTGTGTTTCCCGTAAATGTTCAAGGCACTTTGAATCCTTTCAAGCAAATCATATCACATTGGCGTACATAACATTTGATGGACAAATCAAAATTGGATAATTTGACCAACTAAACATTTTTTTTTCTTCTTTTTCCAGACAATTTCATAACTTCACCCTCTTTTCAAATAGTTAGGCTACATTTTGATCATCGAACGGGGTGATTTCTTATCTAACAAAAACAAAATATCGTCAGTCACATTAGAAAACGTCGTAACTGTAGTTACGACATTTTCGAGCATGACCAACGAAATATCCCACTCCTCAAATCGATCGCAGACTTCATCAATTGTTTTATCATTAATCGTAGAAATTTGTAATATTTTCTTGGAAAGAATTTCTATAAATCGTCAGATTATTTCTAACGAAATCAGGCGCCTTTTGACACCGGCTGATTACATTTGTACGGCGGATCGCTGAGCTGTCAATGGAACATTGTTGTATTGGGGTTAACGTTTTTGGAAGGATATTGGATGTTTCGAGGAATTGTCATAGAAATTCGGGGTGGCATGCCAAACATGTGTTACTGTTGCATTTCCTTGAATAATTTAGAGACATCTGAATGTTTCACCAAATTGAAGGCAGTTCTTAGATATATGTGACCCGTCATGCTACAAAGTGCCTTCTGTAAAGTTTGAAAAGTATCGACCCTGGCCAGTCGGCGCTGACTAGGATCGAAATATTTCACTCATTTATAATTTTCTTTGATTAATTCTCGTGAGCTTTACATAGCTCCATCACTAAGTCTTATAAATGAATAATGAATAAGAATGAAAAATTAATGTTCGGATACACAAAACTATAGCTAAGACGGGATTATGGCATTTCGAACAGGAAATAACCGTTCAATGTTCGGCCAACCTTTGTTGAGGGTACCGATCAGAAGTTGTTAAACGAGGCAATTCCAATAAGTACCCAAAATATAGTATTTGAAATTGAAATAATAAAGTTAGAATGTCTTTATCCCATATAATCTGGTGATATGTATGTTCCAGTATATGCCCACTATTTGCGCCATAACTCTCTATTTTCAAAATGTTTTATGCAGTATTTGTTGAATACGAGAATACGAAAATAGAGGCAGACATAAAATGCAATGATTTCAGATTCTTTACTTGTGTTTAGATTACAAAATTAATGTACCCATTTTATGTGCATGGTTACAAACGTTCTTCTATCATGTCAAGATAATTTGATCTGGTAAAAGCTCCATTTTAGTATTTGAGACAGTTCCATGTTTCAAAATCACCATTTCACCAATGCTGCTCTCATACGGTTGCAACAAGTAGGCCTATATTGACGAATTGAAGAACAACCTGGTTCTAGATCAGACTGCGTGTATACGCAGGCTGATCTTGAACCATGTGGGCTTAAAAGCCTCAAACGGCACCTTTCTACCTTCTGGTCCCTTTCTATCTTTGGTTATGTTCGAAATTATCGCAACTACAACTTGAATGAAATCTAGTTACGATGTTTTCCGACGTAGTAGACGATATGGTTGGCAACGCTGCAAGGCGACGTTACTAGATGTAATACTTTGTTTAGTATGGAATTAATATTGTGAAATTGCAAGTAGTTTCACGTTAGAGTGACTAAAATTCGTATAATTGGCCTATGATGATTCAGATTGTATGTAACTTTGTACTCTATGCTAATTGGCATCAGCATTTTCCTTTTGTCTTATTATTTTCTCTGTCATATCATACAAATCCTATCTTAAACTACATCAATTTTGTCGTCTGCACCAGCCATCAAAATGCAATTGTCTTAATTTTGGCCGCTTGGGAAATTAATATTTTAGGTAGGCTATATTCAGAAATATGTTCAGAAATATGTTTCTTTAAGCAATGCAACTTGCAGTTGCACTAAAAACTCATTAATGCTACAATTCATCATTTACTACAGAAACCATCTTCGGACATTATCCGTAGTAACGGAAATTGACGATTGTATCCCTCGTCAATTTTCGTTGTCACGGATGACGATGGAAATTGACGAGGATGTCTGTTGTTGATTTACGTTGTCGCATATCACGCCCGAAGATGCACAAAGTGTTTGGTATCTTATTATGAGTTGTAATCCTTAACCCATCACCACACAGTGAGTGACTCCTTTTGACCCCCTGGAGAAAAGGGCTTGAGAAAACACGGTGGAAAATAAAGAAATTGCTTGTGACAAGCAATTTCTTCATTTCCCACAATGTTTTCTACCCCAAAATACCAAAACGTTTTTTAAAATACCATTCACTTGAAATTGTCGTCTGCAGGATCTTTGAATTTGGACTACCCCCAAATTGTCGTCAGGTAATAGGTTAAAAACATCCTCACAAACACTTGCATGTATTAATTTGTTGATGCAGTGTTCCATTCTCATTTTCTGAGTTGTTTTCCTGGTGTATTGTTTTATTATGGAAATTTGGCGGTTTGGCTTCATTTCAAGTCGAATACATAACTTCATTACATTTGAATAATGCATGAGACCGACAAGATAACAAATAAATGCCAAATACTTGTGGCAACAATCTACATTTCACGGAGGCCAACAACATCAATATGCCATTCTTTGTTGAAATCATGATTCGATTTAACCCTTTCCCAAACAAGACCTGGTTTTGACGTCCCTAGTAGAAAAGGCATGGGAAAACATAGAGACAAAAGAAGAAATTGCTGATGATCAGCAATTTCTCCTGTTGTCTCAACGTTTTCCGTGCTCTATTTTATACAAATACTGCCTTTATTAACACCAATTTTGACATCTGCAGCCGCTTTCAAATTTGAGTGGTCCAAAATGTTGTCGTTTGGGAAAGGGTTTACGTCATATATAACTATCTATGTTTCAAATGCCAAAATTGTCTGCATGGATATCAATGCATCTACTTCAGAAATCATGTGAGGATTCCGTGCCATTACAAGTCGAATGCATTCACTTCATTTCTTTTGAATAATGCATGAAACCTACATTATAACAAATGTCTATGGCCATTTCTTGTGCTAACAATTTTCACTTAATAGAGGAAAATACTACTGCCATGTCGATGTCATATGTTTATAGAATGCTATAGCTTTCCATTTAAGATACCTTCCAAAATGGTAGCCTCAGTCACTTTCGCATACTCAGTACTTAAATCCTTTCCCAAACAAGTTTTGAACAACAAACATTTTCTTCTTTTGTCGCATCATTTTAGCTATATTGTAACTCATCTATCACCATCCAATATCATGCGCACCATCGCAGAAATCGTCTCTTACGCGTAAACATGTGCTTTTGGATCAAATGCACAGAAAGTGGGTTCTCAGTGTAAGCCCTTCAGATCTTGTATTGTATTGACCAGGGGTGGCATTCACCAACCAATCTAATTCAAAGTTTACCTTTCAATTTACACAATAAACAATACGATTGTCCGTCTCGTCCAATCAGATGGCTTGTTGTATATTATTTACGTTAGACAATTTAGAAATGTTGGTGAATACGGCGACAGGCTCTTTGTTTCCAAACTTAACATCTTCCAAACATCTTCCAAACGGGAATGTGAAACCCCATGCAATCACCCGAGGGTGTTGGTTGGGGTGTTGGTTTGGTTGCGATGGTTAATGGAGGTTGTGGTGATGGGTACGTGTTTGGTTGACAATATTTTGATAATATCATATGAAAAATTAAAAATGTGGCGGGTTAGCTTCAAAATGCAAAAATTTTGAGACTGGATTGATATCAAATCGATGCCTTTTTCTTTTTGGCAACTCCCTCCATACAAAGAAAGCACACAGTCATATGCGAATCTAGAGGGGGTCAAGGGGATGGACAACCTCGAATTTGTAAATGAAGAAAAGGCTTATCAGGGCGATATTTCGGATTCTCCATGTCCCAGTGCCGTCGGACCCCTGTATTGACTGGATCAGCCCATGCACAAATAAATATTAATATGTCAAATTTCGTTTTTTTTATGAATCTTCTCATATAAACTAAATCATATAAACTTATAAACTAAATCATATAATCGATGACTTAAATTAATGTTAAGTACTCTACTCATATGTTAAATAAAGCTGTTTAGATCACAAAATACATTTGCCATGCAGTCAAACTCCCAGTTCAACGAAAAATAAAACGCCAATTATTAAATCGATTAGTCCCTGTACATTCCTAACTCGCCAAATTGTTACAATACTGTGATGTCACCTTTGCGAATGTGAATCCATTTTGCTCACTTCATCGGGGTAGAGAGATTGGATTCTCTTTCGTTGTTGTTTGTAAGCCATGTTATGTGTTATGTGTTTCTGTCACAATCCTGTATGTTGTGGATTATATACAGAATAAAATTTTGAATTTGAATTTTGAATTTGAATATAAACTTGGTTCATTTCTATTTTCATAACAGCTTTTCCTGCGATTTCTAACAGTTGTCCCGAGATAATATCTGTGCTCCTCAAGTATTTTTGTACGATAATAGCTCCATCTATCATTTTAAGTGCACTATTTTCATGTAATAGATCTACTGCAGAAAAATGTTATGTTATCTTATTTTCTACATTGGCTTATGGCTCAAGATCAAAATACGGGTTTTCCCAAGAGGCACAAGTTGCATAACGAAACGCTTTTCGAGAAACAATACTGCTGAAAAACATCTAAGCGGACACTTTGGTTCTTTTGAATTTTTGAAAGAGTTTAAACAAGTTTTTAAACTTTTCAATGCCATTTGAAAAATCGTCCAAAAACGACATACGAGATTTTGCATTTACACCGACGATATATATTATTTTGAAAATGATTGTTTCAATCAGTTGAAAACGCTAATCGTAACTATCGCACAGGTTATTTAATGGTGGCGATCCTATTTGACTTTTTGAAAACGTACACACGCAATAATCGCTTGCTTCAAGGCAGTTTTTTTGTTCAAAGTAATTTCCCTGCTTACATTCAACGGATTTTAATGGGATAAAGTGCACCGTACGCGCATCTGGGCGTGCCATTCCCGATTTCTACGACACTCAACACCAAACATTCAAGCGCAAGCATTTTTGTGCCCACCAATAAGTAGAAAACGAGAATGTCTGCAGTTTAGAATTTCATTTGAAACCCCTGTGATATTTGATGTAAAATGAGATAAAACCTTAAATGGTGCCATTAATGGCGTACACAGTACATTGCATCTTTTCAAAATTCGCCGGGACTTCAGAGAGAGAAAAAATACCTTGAAACGAGCGTGTGTACGTTTCCAAAAATGCCAAGAGAGATAGCCGCCCTAAATAATTGTATCATTTCGTCTGTGTTATTGCCAAACCTTGTTACCCCAGCTTGGTTAAAGCTGGAGTTATGAGGTTTTAAAGTAACACAGACGATCTGCGACAAGCAACTATGTGGCCATTTTGAGTAGTATAATGACTTCGATCATATTGAGATACCTATAGGAAGGCCATATTATACGAGGGCTCAGTGCAAAACTATTGTAACTACATATTTTTCAGAAATTCATTTTTCGCATTTTCTGAACCTTTAGGAATGTGTTAAAATAGATCTTTTAGCTTTCAACTATGTATACTTAAAAAGATATTAAGAATTTTATAAACATTTTTCCTCTTTAACTTTGAGAAAGTCAATAAGTTTTTTCCTTCTCCTGTAAAATTATACAAAATGCAGTTACACTGGTTTTGCACCAAGCCCTCGATAAGCCTTTCAATACGGGGGGGGGGGGAGATTTAGTATTCAGAAACATTGATATTTGTTTACAAAATTAAAGGAAAATATTTCATTACAGTCATATGAATACCGCCCGTATTATGACATTTCTTATTTAAAACATTAATTTTGTTGCCAATATATTGTCACTGATAATAGGATTATGCGAAAAAAAAATATTCTATAATTATTATGAATATGTTTATAATTAAACGATAATCATTACGGTTGTTCTGTAACGATTCTCGTTTAATTTTGAACGTATAATATCTTTTTTTTTTTTTCAAATAAACAAAAATATAAACAAGAAATCTTACCTTCCATGCTTGAGTCCTCCTACAGGTCTCTTTCCTCTCTTTTCCTGCGAAACTTTCACTGAATCCGGGATCCTCCAAAATGGCCGTCCAACTATCTATATCATCATCAGAGATGCTTTTCAACAAAAAATCTCGTAACTGCAGCTTAAAATAAGCTGCAGTTACGAGTTTTTTTGTTGAAAAAAAAACGACGATCGGTGATCTGTAACTGTTGGCATGAGACCCAAGGGATCCCAGCATAGCGGCAGCCAAACCACCAGTAATTAATTGTTAAAAGACATTTAAATATCTTCTTTCTGGATCACGACACGTTGCCCAGGGAAACCGCGCCCGAACTGTAACTTCTTATTAAAGATATTTATTGAGGAAGACTTCCGCAGACGACAGTTGGCGCCAAGGAGTCTTCTGCGAAATATTGGCTCTGTTATGCTGTAATATCGTCCAATATTTATTGCTAAATTATTGACCCTTGTTCCGTCTTTCTGAATTGACGAGACTATTTCATATTCAAGATCCCTCCCCAAATATTTGGTGTAAAATAGATGAATTTTATTGATCTGAACCAACAAGTTTATCGGAATTTGTTTCCATGTGATTTACCCTTCTTTTCGATTTGACATTATATCGCCAAGGAATTTACTCGCACAAAAAGAACGCATTGGCACAAGAATGCTTTGTGAGCTTGCAATTGTGCACAACCCTATTTACATAAATATTTCACTATATAATTGTTTTAGTGAAAAGCGACGAAATTAACCATAATTTGCATTTGTATCTATTACACAAAAATGGGATCTTTTGGATATCTAGAAGGTCAGAGACTTCAGAATGGTGTTAGAAAACATATGCAAATTAATTCACCATTCCATAAATGTCTAAAAAAATAAATAGGGCCTATCACTAACTGGGATTTCTGGATTGTACTCCATATTGAAAAGATTTCTTATACAAGAAACTTCTACAACAATTAGTAAAAACTTTGATAGTCTTTTTTGCCAGGTTATTGTTTCCGGTCACAATCACCTCAAATCGGTGATCAATAGTGGAAAATTTTCAAGGAAAACTGAATGTGAGTCATTTTTCTATCATCGGTCCAAGTAATATCGCTCTGGCAACCAAAGTTTGGAAGCTACAGTTTTTTCCATGCTGTTGCGTGTTCCTTTTGTCGTGTTTTATTTTGTATCTGTTTTGTTTAGATTGTACAGATTTCCTTTTGTATAATATTTTGGAAATAAGTCTCATATTCGAACATATTTGTTGTTGTTGTTGTTTCATCTGGTGTGAGTTCACCCAGGCAAGTACTTCCTAGGTCGTAGAAGGCTAAATAGTTCTTTTAAAAAATGTCCCCTTTTGGCCAGGCCTTGCTCTCTGCATGAATGGTTTTGTGCCAAGATATTCATAGGATGCTTTGGAGTGACATCTTTTCTACGTAGTTTTGAGCTAGTATCTATTTTTCTTTCCATGGCTATTTTGCGTTTTTGGTGCAGGAATACACGTGTCCACCATTTCCGGTGTCTCCATTTTGGCGTGGAAAAAACACGATAAGTACGTTTGACTGAACATTTTTAAGACTCCACTGCATGTTGGTTGGTCCATTTCTCGGAAATTCCACAGGTCAAGGATGGGTTTTTACCAGTTTAGGCGCAGTTTGGCCCAATGACTTTTTTATTTGGGTGGAGTGACAATTAATGGATGGAAAATGGGGGGAGGGGGTACAAAGAATCATATAGAAGCCAAAATGAGTGGTATGCAATCATCTAAAGAGAATATCTAGAATAAAAATTCAGAAACCAAAGTTGTTGATAGTAAAAAAATAGCCACTTCAAATAAATTCAATATGCTCTAAGTACAGCTTATCATCAATTTTCATTAAAAAAAACTTGTAATTACAGCTTGTTTAATGCTGTGGTTACGGGGTTTTGGTAGAAAACCAACCTCATACCAGGAAAAAAATGTGTATCGATTCATTCAATAAACATCATAAAACCAAAACATTCCTAATATTTTTTCTCTGGTAATTGAAAATGACATTCAACTGGTCGGACTTGGTTCGCTTCAAGTAATTGGATTGGATCAAATTCTGGCAATAAAAATCAAGTGCGGCTAGCGCGGAATGGCTGTCTATGGACAAACAAGGATGAAATAAATGGCCTCATCGAAATCCCAGAAGATACTGGTGGTTTAACCCTTTCCCAAATAACAACATCTAGGATTGTTACAATTTGCAGCATGTAGTAGATCTAAACGACAAAATTATAATTAACTATGGAGTAATTGTGTAAATCATGGCAATATTGAGGCAAAAGAAGCAACTGCTGACAATCAACACTTTGTTCTCTTGTCTCTTTGTTTTTAAATGTACCTCTATTTAGGACGTCAATAAGGACGGGCCAGCATCTTTTAGCCTATATTTTAACGCGCACATTTCTGAATGCTCATATACACGGTGTATAATCACGTGACTCAGAATTTCCGATATAATCTTCAATATCTTTATCAATATTTGACCAATTTGAATTCGGTTTGAAGCAGAGAAGGTGGGAAAATGCCAGGAATAAGCTGGACGTGTTGGATTTTTGAAAAAAAAATGTTGGTTCATCTTCAATAACTTTTTTACGAGTTTATTTTTCAAAAATCAACCACGTCCATCTAATGTGTGACGTATGTCCACATTCTCTGCTTTAAACCGAATTCAAATCGGTCGCATATTAAAAAAAATATTGAAGATTTTCTGAAAATATTGTATCACGCGATTATCCACCGTGATATAACTCCCGTGACAAAATTTATAATATTAATTCGAATACAACTTCCAACGATACATTTCATTACAATAAGAAGAGAAATTCATGACATTAGCTTGGAAAAATTGAAAAAAAGAAGAAAACCAGTAGGAGCCAGAATTATTTTTGTTCTTTCGTTTCGATATGTTTTGATGCAAAGATTGTTTATTCTAATGCGTAGAAATGCTATCAGTTTTTAGAAGTTGTTATTTACAAGCGAAAAATACGTCATTAAAGTTGACACAGAAATGACAAATTCTATATAAATCTGAACTGTTGTCCACAACAATTTGTTTAATTTAAGCACAAAAATATATATTTCTCGTAAACGGTGCAATATTTAGGTTTGAATTTTTTAAAATTTTCTTAAGAAAACATGCTGTTTCAGATAGAATAAAAGTAAAATTTATGTAAAAATAATTGTGAAATGTCACTTTAAATAAAATGAATTAGCAAACAGTCGTTTTCTACTTTTTTCCAAATATAAAAATGTAGAGTTTCAATAAAAATGTTCTTCGAAATGACAAATGATTTGAAATGATATCTTTCTTGCCTAAATAATCTGAATTGAAAATCGGTCCAATAGGAAACGATATTATCGAGTAAACCGTGGTGTAATTTAGGACAAACAATAGTGATTCGTAAGTGCTGTTGTAAAATTTCGTAACTACGGCTTTATTCAAGCCGTAGTTACGAGATTTTATAACAACACCCACGATATACTATTGTTTGTCCGAAATTGCGTCACTGTTTACTAGATAAAATCATTCTCTACTCATATTATGATTGTCATGTGACAACGATCAGACTTTGATAACAAAGGATGTACTACGCAGAAAATGATAACCGACTAAGTCTTTGTCTATTACGAGGTCAATACAGTTGGGAATAATTTGTAGGCGGCCGTTCAGTTTTGATATTTTTCCAAACAATTGTTATTCTGAAACTGGGTAAAAATGTGTGTTGTTGGTTATTGGTGTTAAAGGAATAAATTAGTTAAAGAAATCTGGTTAAATTATGGTTTCAGTTAAAACATTTAATTTTCAAAGGCAAAGAATAAATCATATTGATGCTTTTCAATGAAAGCCTCGTAACTGCAACTCCATGCATACGCGGCAATGTCTCGGTTCGTTCAGATAATACTTAGTAGGCCCACAGCTTTATTTTTTCGGGATTATTCCAATGATATTTTTGAAATTTATTTTCACATCTATAGGCCAAGTGTTTATGTAATCTAAGAGCTCAATACAAATCTACTAATTCAGCGCAATTTATATGATTGGTCATCTTAGAATTTTAGGGAAATATTTGAATCCCCCTTCCCCGAACAATAGCCACCCCTTCTGAAATTGCTTAAAATTGCAGTTTTTGTAGAAAAAAAAACTACAACAATATTTTGAAGAACTTTTTGTAAAATGTTTGTAACCCTTTTAGTAGGAGTCGCTTAGATATCTCACCCCCTTGCCAAACAAGACTTGATCTTGACGTCTCTAGCAGAAAAAGGCTAGGGAAAACATAGAGGCAAAAAAAGAAAATGGTGGTAATCAGTATTTCTGCTTATGCCTCAATATTTTCTTGGCTATTTCATACACAAATACAATCTTAATCAATCAACATGCATCCATTTATCCTCAGCAGCAGCTTTCCAATTGGAGCAGTCTGATTAGGCTATTTGCCAAGTGAAAGGGTAAAAAACTAAGTAAAGGGGGTTTGCCTTTTGACGACCCTTCTCTATCAAAGGGAAATTACCTGTGGTCGTCAATGGGAAAAGTCCCGAAAGAGTTACATGTCTTTTGTAGCTTATTTTGTCTTGTTCAGATTGGTTAATTGAACGTGGATTTTAATGCCACTTTCAACTAAATTGGCCGTATCACGCGGCTGGGGCACCTGACCATTGGCTCCTGGTTTATCTCCTACCAGCACTATCACAACATCCAATCCGAGCCTGCAGCCGCTCTCTCGCATAGACGATTCACAACCGTTAGTGATCGAGAGACAATTACTTGTAAAATATCATAGGGGTATCATAGGGGATATTGGCTGGGTTTATTTTTTCATATTGTGTGTCCATTTAGCTTTGTGTCTTTAATACACTGGCCCGTTGGAAGCAGTTTTATATTGGGTGGGCTAAAGCCTCGGTGTCTGAGAACTGGGGGCCTAAATTGGATTTTCCCTATTTTTTCAGTGTGAAAATTCGGCATTTTTGCCAACTTTGGGGAGGCTTAGCCTCTCTAGCCTCCCTCCTGCTCCTACGGACCTGTTACACGGACTCAACAGATGTCTAGTTGCCAAGCTGGTACAGGCAAGAAAATGCCAAAGCATCAAATGATAATGAAGAAAACGTGGGTAAATGAATTGACAGGAAACGGTTTTAAAGTGAACGTAGCAGCGAATAACTAGATTTTTTTCTTTTCCCGGACAAGACCTAGTTTTGACTTCCCTCTTAAGAACAGCGTGGCAAACGATTGAGACAAAAATAAAAATATACAGGTATTAATCTTTTCCTCTTTTTGTCTGAATATTTTCTGTCCTATACATGTATCTACACAAAATTAACCTTATCTTTAAATGGAAGTTTATAAACAACCATTGGTTGTATGAAGCAGCTTTATAGTGACATTTCAGGATTATTTCTACATAAATTTTACTTTTATTCTATCTGATAGAGTATGTTTTCTTATGAAAATTCTGAAAATGTCATGCCAAACTATTGCACCGTTTACGAGAAATATAAATTTTTGTGCCAAAATTAAACAAATTGTTGTGGACAACAGTTCAGATTTATATAGAATTAGCCATTTCTGTCTCAACTTTAAAGGCGTATTTTTCTCTTATAAATAACAATTTAAAAAAACCGATAGCATTTCTACGCATTAGAATAATAAATCTTTGCACCAAGACATACTTTTAAAAAATGAAATAAATGTGAAATGTCACTTTAAAACTGGGACTTCGTGAAATTGTTAAGATGACTGAAAGCGTGTAATGTTGATTCCGCAATATCCCGGTCGCTTAGGTTGGTGGTGTAGAACTAGATCAGTCTGGACAGACGTGCAGTCTGATCTGATTCTACAATTCACAAATACATTTTTTTTTATTTCAGCATGGTAAGGGTAAGATACACGTATTATAATACTAAACAATTACAAAATCGGTCAAATGACCTTAGTCCTTTTTCGGTAATTGGAGGAGGTTAACCCTTTCCCAAACAAGACCTGGGCCCCGTATTACTATTAAACATCTTACGATCAAGTTTTTGTGTAAACTGTGTAACGAGACATTTGATTGCACGAGAAATTCGACTGAAACAATCAGGGCTGTTGTTACAAGTAATTATTGAAAAATCAAACGTACGATCGTTAGTAATATGGGCCCCTGGTTTTGAAGTCCCTGATAGACAAAGCTTGGGAAAATAAATATATAGAGAAAAAGAAGAAAATGCTGATAATCAGCATTTTCTTCTTTTGCCTCAAAATTTTCTGGGCTAAATTGTATAAATTATATCTTTTGTAACATCTTATTGACATTTTAACGTTCGCAGCAACTTTCGAATTGGACCACCGTTAATTCATATCGTTTGTGAAAGGGCTAATGTCACCCTAGTCTTTGGGGAATAATAGGGCGTCATTTGATATCCAGTTTCTTTGTACTTCATACGAACTGGGATAGCGAAAAACGGGTCCATGCTATAGTATCTTGCACAAACATGGGTCCAGATCAGTCTGTCAATTCATATTCATGAAGTTTTATCGAATTGGATGTTTCTCCTTTCACTAAATAAGGTAACGGTGAAGGAATTTGACAACAAAATAAATCCTGATCAGTTTGTACAGTCTTCTCTGGATCTATTTTTGCATCAATTGTCATTATGTCACTGATTCTACGATAAAGTGCCTATTTTAATAAAATAGCTGTCCTTGTGCATGCATGTTAATGTTCAGGCACTGAGGTGAACATTAATTGCTTTTTTGATGACCCTGACATCGTGTCTAACTATTGAACCTGAAACACTTTGCTGAATATGAAAGTTGAATGTTGGGCTCAGCACAAAGCATGCCGGATTATGCAACAATTTGCTTGTCCTCACACCATATGTCTTATTTCAAAGCCGATTTTCAATTTTTGTTAGTGAACATTTGGCACTCTGAGAGGTCTGTTTTCAACAGGAATGAACTCGAGACTTAAAATCATTCAAATAGTAAGCGATTAAAGCAATTATTTTAGCAAAATACTCAAAAGAGTGTTGTCCTCATATTATACATCAGATACGTTAGACAGATTTAAATGATACTGGAAAGTGTAATAGCAACGAAACAGTAATATATTATTGACAGAAACATAGTTGTAAATGCAGAAAGGTTGAAGAAAAAGTGTTATTCTGCTTAAGCTGAACAGGTTTTGAAAAAATTGTGTCTGAAATCATAACTTTAAGAAATATAAAAAAATATCGTCAAATACGTTAAGATGTTTTTCGTCGCTGTGCAGCAAAAGCTTCATCCCGAAGACAAAATTTCATTAAAATTTCATCATGGATATGCCAGTGGTGTAAAATCACTCTATTACAAACAAAAATGGATAACATGTTGAATTTTATTGTCATTGTTACAGATCGACCATCAAATACGTTAAAATCAGATACGTTAGTTAAATTTTATCATTCGATGTTCAACCCCGTCTGAATCCCACAAATTGAAAAATATATTCGTGTCATGACGTCATGTTGTTTTGTGATTGTTCTATGAGAACTTCAAACCATATTATCAGCATAGCCTGATAGTTGCAGCGTGTTTGCGTACGTGCGAAGTGTGCATGTAGTTCAATAATATCTAAAGTCTAAAAGTGTATCAATTCTCTTTGATTTTGTTGTTATTACCTCCTGCTTAAGTTAATACTATACAATATAACATATATTTACATGATGATGATCATGGCGAAAGGTGTAGTGCTTAACTTTGACACTATCTGATATCTAACGTATCTGATGAAAAAATCTAACGTATTTGATGAAAAGAACATTTGTGATTTAAGTTATATTTAGCAAAACATATGACATTTCGTCTTTTATAATGTCAAAATAAATACAAAAAAATATTTTTTCAATGATTAGCAATACATATACATCCGGCAATACGAGTTTATTTAAAGTCATCAAATACGTTAAATGATCTAAACTATTTTATAAAAACATATTTTTGATATACTGTGTTATAATATCTACCTACCAAAATGTAATATGACTGAACTGTTCAAATTGCATTTATTTAATAGAGGATGACAAACATTTTGAAGATCTACCTTTAATTGGAAAAAGTGTTTTTGCTTCAAAATACAATACAACAGTTCCTGCTTTGAAAAATGCTTGATAGTTTGATTATTACTTATTATGCTATAATCTATTTTGCTAATTTCTGCGAAAAAAGTATGACCGTTCATAATTTGTTAAAGTTAAGTCGTTTTTTCTCACAAAGAAAGGCATAATACATGGGTATAAGCAGATGGTATACCCTAACGTATCTGACGTATGAAAAATAAGGACCTTTGATATGCGTGATTTTTCCTGGAAATTGATGTACATTTGAGGCCCCTCTTAATTGATTAATGAACTAGACATAATAGACTATTCATTTATGAAAAAATATATGACTTCGAGTCTGGTTGATATTTTTCATTTTTGAACCGCTACTTTGTACATTTAACGTAGAATCAGTGATGTCCCCTTTTTTCATATTTAGTTCATTTGTTCTATTCACGAAATTAAGGTCAATGTGGAAAAAACGTGACTAGGTCAAAATGTTTTGTCTTTATTTTGGTTTTCAAGGAACTAAAACGTCTCTGAAAATAGAAGGGATTTAATCCCTTCCGAGAAGAAACATAGCTTTGACGTCCCTAGTAAAATTGGTTTTGAAAAACATTGGTGGAAATGAGAAATGGCGAACCTTATTGTTGAAGCTTGGGACGATACAAACAAAATGGAAAATGCTGATTAAACAGCAATTCGTCACGTTTCTTCAATATTTGCTGTCCTATCAAAGAGAATTCTCATTCTAAGAGTATGGCTTATTTTGTAGTCTACAATACCTTTGAAATGTGGTTCAGATTCTGACGTATGATATAATTATATGAAAGAAAGAAAATGATGTTGAAAAAAGAAACCGTCATTTGCTACGTGAAGGTTTGTTCCTTCCTTTCTATCATTAACCCATTACCAGACGGCAAGATTTTAAGGTGGCCCAAATTGAAAGATGTTGCAAACGGAAATTTAAAATGGTGTGGTCTTTTTCGGTAGAAAACATTGTGGTAAATGAAGAAATTGCTTGTCACAAGCAATTTCTTCATTTTCCACAATGTGTTCCAAAGCATTTTTTATTTGGGGGAATCAAAAGAGTCAATATGTGGGAATGGGTTAATAAGAATATGATATTATCGGCATGCCTATCAAAACTGTTTACCCGCCGGTCTGATTTATGCAATCCTTTATTAATTATGAAAAAAAAAAATATCTATTTTCGTTACATATGCGACTATTCCTATGGAAGTTGCTGACGGATGCTTAGTTTGATAGACATTATGACATATCAAGCCTATTTCTCATTCTAAACAAAAGAGCGGCCAAGTACACAGCAGGAGGATGAGTCAAAATTTTCATTGCTCATTAATTTTATTATTTTTAAGTTCCAGCATTTTATGACAGATCCAGAATCCATTATCGAACCTTTTTGGGGAGATTAAAATAATCACGAATAATAATCGGTATTGGTGTAAATTGTATGATAAAATCTATCGATGATCCAAGGGCGGATCTAGAGGGGGTTGGGGTGAGGGTGGGTCCGGACTCCCCGGCATTGGCCGAAAACTAAATTTTGACTAAATCGTCAGTGTAACGATCTAGATATTTAGCACAATTAAAGCCATCATTTTGGCTTGGACCCACCCCCCCCCCCCCCTCCCCTGGAAAACAATCCTGGGTCCGTCTTTGAGATCTAGGCCTATTTAGTATACAAAAACAATGTCTCTGGGACAAAAACGTGTCTGAGTCAATACCCTTTGTTTTGTTTCTGCTGATTTCCATAAATGCAACAAATTTAGGGGCACTTAGAGATAGTCATCAGTATGCTATGTTGAAAGAGCCCTTTAAGGGCTAGCCGTTTGAAACGTCACTCTTCAGTGCTATTGAAAACCAACCCTTTATCAACCGAACGCATACTTTGACGAATGCAGAAAGCTTCGGAAAACATTGAGAGAAAATAATGAAATGATGATACCTAGTATTTTATCATTGTGTCTCAATATTTCCCATATTTTATATACAAAAAATACGCAAATCACATCTTTGTCAACTCCCCTTTTGACGTCCAAAGCAGCTTCCAGGTTGGAACAGTCCACATATTCGCCGTTTGTGAAAGGTTTAGGCGTAGTTTTTTGATAACTCGTTCTTTTGATTTTTTTTTCTTCTTTTTTAAGTTACACTTTCCCGAATAAATCACGTTTCGCGCGGTTTCTACTGATGGAAACGTTTAGCGAAAAAGAAGATAAAATGGATGATCTGCATTTTCCTAAAATATTTTCAATCCAAATCATGCATTTCATTTTACTTTTAATAGTAAGAGTTATTCTTTTGCACGCGAATTCCTTCGATTTGGACAGTCCAAATTTTGTTGTTTTGGAAAGGGTTAATAAGGTCAATGGGACGTTCACGTGATTGACGCAGTCTATTTTGTTCTACTTGTTTTAAACCCCTTTTCAGACAGCAGAAAAAGAAGAAGCAGAAGAAGAGAAAAAATAATAAAAAAAAGAGAAGAAAAAGATTTATCCAATTTGAAAGCAATTGAAAGTGACAAAATACTAGTAAATAGTATTGGAACGGGAAAATTGTGAACTGTAAGTACATAAGAAAATGAGAAAAGGCTGGATATAAAAGATTATTTCTTTATACAAACTGGTTATACAAGATGTAATTAAGCAAAGGAATAAAGGCATAATTACTATAACGCTTTGAAAAATATTGAGAAAATGGGAAAATCTTGATTATCACGTGAAACAGAATACTCATTCTGATGGTCGGATCAATTTGTCGTCTGCAACACCTTTAAAAATGGACTGTTCTAAAATTTCAACATTTATTGCTAACCCACTCTTATTCCATTATTAGGAATAAGAGTGGGTTACCTTTTTAGCGATAAACGTGGAAATACAGTTCCCTGTGGAGATAAAATGTCAACGTTTTGGAGAGTTTTATATTAATCATGACGTGTCAAAATGACCTATAGGCCTACGTATCGTACCTTACTTAAGAGGAAAAGTCATTTATTTGTACTCGGCCGTCGGGTGTGACAAAGCTATTTTCTATTCAAAGTCGGTTAAGCTATGCATAAAATATATGGAAATGAATATCTTACCATAAAGTTTTCCTTTTAATCCTTTCCAAAACAACAAACATTTAAACTGGTCAAAATTCATAGGAGGTGCCGACATCAAAGTGTCAGAGACGGACCAATGATTTCTTCAGGGCGGTTCATCTGTTTTCAATGGGGGGGGGGGGGGGGGAGGGGGGTTCGAATTAGTTCGATTTCAACATGACTGATTTCTAATGACTGTAAATAAATAAATAAAAAAAAAGAGGGGTCTAAGAGCAAGGGGGTCGTTTGACCCCTCGTTTGACCCCTCCCGAACCCTAAGGTCCGCCAGTTGTAGGCTACGATGTACATGTATGTGACCCATCATCTTCGCTAGCTAAGGTAGAAGCCACCTACGTTTGTGAATATTATAGAAACAACGTTACGTTGTAGATTTCACCCTTGGCTTGCGAAGATGGTAACCAACCACAGGCGGATCCAGATGGTGTTTGGGGGGTTCAAACGAACCCAGCTTTGTAGCCTGATTATTAGCGTACATTTTCATGCAGAACTCCAGTCAAAATTGTGAAAAACTATATAGCCTAGGGAAACGACCCCCCCCCCCCCCCCCTTGTAAATTCGAACCCCCTACAGAAACCCTGGATGATCCGTGGCAGCCCACTGAGCCAGGAAGGATATTACATGTATTACATGAAGTAAAGCATTGTAAGATAAGGAGAAAATGTTGGTTAACTTATCTAAAGATCTTTATTAGTTCTAGATAACCGTAACGTCATAGCCAGAGCTTGCTTGGAAAAGGGTTAGTGAATGTTTTCATTTGACCATATTTCTCCTAAAGTCTGGCATTGATATCCCTGATAAAGATTTTTTTTTCAATATTTGCCAAACAAGAAATCTTGGTAAGCCTACAAATCCAAATTGAAATGTGAACATTGAATACCGAGCCGTTTCTTCTTTTCTCTAAATATTTGTCAATAGATCTATATTCTTTGTCTTGATTTTTTATAATTTATATCTATGCATGTAGATCTTGTTTTTTAGCGTGAATGATAAAGGTTTTTAATTCATTTTTCAGTTTGTCCAAGGGGTTGTCTACATTAGAGACTCCTTGGTTTGCCTAAAGGAAGTGGCTAGAGATACGGGCCCGTATCTCTAGCCTATGGGGGGCTAGAGATACGGACCCGTATCTCTAGCAAAACCCCCCATGTTTCACTAGAGATACGGGCCCGTATCTCTAGTGAAAACAAGGGGTTTTTGCTAGGGATACGGGTCAAACGACTTCCGGTCTTACATACGGGCTAACTTACCGCGTCAATTATGAAAAATCGATAATACTTATCCTTTCCCAAACTGCGAAATTTAGACTATATAATACATTTTGAAATTACAGGCGATAGGCCTATTACAGGGTAAATGTCGGAAGAATGGAGAAATTGCTGAAAGGAACGTATTAGAATTTAAACTTTATATTAATTCAATAGTCTATTAGATTTATCTCATGGTATTTTTATTATCTTTTGACAAGAAGGTGCTAACTATTAGCAAATTTATCAATGGCAATGGTTTCACACATGTGACATGTGTAGGGCCTATTAACCCTTTTGTTTGTTTTAATATACTGAGAGGCAAAAATAAGTATACACCCTAGTTATTCCACGTTTTCTGAATAAACGATTCATAATAGTATGTACGACTTTTAATCGCCTCCGAAGGTGGCCGTTTATTGATGTACCCTTCTCCGCCTATCCGTGTTTCTGTTCGTCCTTCCGTTGCGAAGGACTTTTCATAGCATACCGCGTCACCGAAAAAGGGGATATCTAATCGATTAATTAATGCAAGCATCGACAGTGACACAAACCCTACATTTATTAACGGATTTTGATAAAATTTTCACAGAAAGTTTCGAATCACCTAAGACTATGCGTACATTGTTATTTTTCCCCTATTAAGATGCGTCATGGCAAAAGGGGTCTTGATGAAAACAACCTACCTGACATTACTCCTTCTAAATTTATTGACGGATTTTGATAAGAAAATTACGCAGAATGTTTCTAGACACCTGACTAAGTGTATATAGTGTCAAATTTCTTTCATATCATGCTGCGTCATAGGAAAATGGGCCTGAATGCAAAAAAGTGGCTTATTTGTCGATTTCTACCAGCCACCGAGAATTTGGTTATAATGTAAGAGGAAATTTAACGTTGTGATTTGTTGTGGTAAAGAATAAAGAAACCATACACTGTTTAACGGCAACATTTGATGCTCCACTAAGTCGCACGTGCAAAGTTTGCAAAATCAACATGTAGCATAAGAATAGGTAGTCGAGAAATTTCAGGTAAAATTTATCAACACTGTATTATTGGTTTATAAGTAGAAATAAAAAGTACACAATTTTGAGTCGATATGATAGAAATTAAGAGAGATATTGAGAAACAAAAAGTGTATACTTTCTTTTGCCTCTCAGTATATTAGCCTAAGGGCTATTCTTGTTTGGCAAGAAACTCTAAGGTTTGCGTCAAGAAAGTATAGTCTATTGCCTTAATTTCTCAGCGAATAGCATACCCAGTTCGCTACCCCTTGCCTTTTATCATTTGTGTATCATCACGAGAAACGAGTTCATTAATTATCATGTTATTACACGTAACCTTTGTTATTTTTTGTTGTTTTGTGTCCCCCTTTTCAGCTGTTTATATTATCCCTTCATGAATCACCGGGACTAGGCTAATTGAAATCTGTCCACGATCAACACCCAAACTTGTCTTTATTACATAATAATAACTCAATATTTACCCTACCGCGAACAATTTTCGCTTTTTTACCGACTTCTCATACTTCTTTTTACACATTCCAAATTAATGTGATAGGCTACTTGACATCCTCAACACATTCCAAAACAAGAACTGTTTTCAAATCTTGTCATTAGAGAGAGGGTTGGTAGTGCAGCCGATAACGTCCGACATTATCCTGGGATCATTGGTTCTATCCGTTGCTTGGCAAATGTTCTTCATGAAGTTTGACAGAAGTTATGCTATTCGTCTCTCAATAATGCAGTGAAATTTTTGTATAATGATTCACCTACGCCGAATGGACAGCTTCGATCGTAGGCATATATTGTGTTTGTATGCCTACTGTTATGGATAAATACTGGTAGGACCTATTGGTTATGTGCACCAGCAGTCGAAATGTAATCGATAATTTTTTGAACGCAGCGTTAAAATCTATTTGTTAGATTATCCAATTCCTAGAACAAATAATACTTTTTACGTACGTTATGAGTGATTAAAATTTAAATAGATTGATGAAATTAATCATGTTCTTATCTCAGCTTGATGCCGTTCATGTTGGATGCGAGTTTCCTAACCAAAGTATTTTGTATGTGGCATGCAACGCAAAATTTTGCAATTGGACAACTTAGGACCAGTCAATTGTCTTAATATTTGGGAAAGGGTGAAATGGTAAACTGTTGAGGGAAAAGATAAAAATAGTAAAGTTACTTTTTTTCCTTTTCCATCAACAGTATCGTCTATATATTTCATTATTTTGAAAACCCTTTTTTGTCGCCCATGACTCTCTTCGAAAGGTTACCACCATTGATGGACTAAAAGAAAACGCCTGTATCAAAGTCATTTCATTGGAAGCGGTAAATACGCATACCTCTTCCCCGAACGTGTCTCGATTTAAACTTTGTTAGAACTGAAATCGTTGGAAAATATTGAGATAAAGGAGATTTATGGAGAAAGTGATGAAAACCATCATTTTCCCCATGCTTTAACATTTTGGAGCTGCAAAATTACACACACCTCATATTTATCATCCCATTTATGGTCTGAATGCAGTCATGCGATGGAGATTGTGCTTCATGGGATGGATAACGACTACGGACGAAATTATAATCTCAATTCTGGTCAAATATTTTGCTATAACCTTTTTTTCTGCGTCAATTCTCAAAAGGATTGTTGCATGTACGCCGCCTTACTGGGCCTTTTCATCAGATATATGGATTATTTATGGAATCCTTTTACCTTTTTCACAATTTGATCTCAACCGACCAGAAAACGAATTGATAACAATTTCGGCCAAATTAGCCACGCTTCAGGTATGAATTTTTGAATTAACCCTTCTTTTAGAGTAAATTTTCAAGCGGTTTGGTGCATGTAGCCTACCCGACCTTACTAAGCTCTTTGCTCAGATGTATTACTATATTTTTTAAAACTCAGTAAGGCGAGGTACATGCAACAAATCGCTTGAAAATTGACGAAGAACTAAGATATTTATTGTGGAAATCCCAGAGTCAGTGAAGATGACCTACAACTGGTCAGTCTCAGATGTTACTGTATGAAATAAGATGTGTCTTAATCGGATAAACAGGTAAACGCAATAGGTGGATGCCAATGTACTTATTAATTATTTTTTTATAAAAAATGTTTTTTTTTTTAGATGAAAAAATGTACAGAAAATTTAGCAGGTGATAATGAACTCGTTCCTTATGGACATAAACACCCTTTATTATTCCCTTACTCTTATTACTCTATTACATGATACAAGGAGGTCTAGATATACGAGATATTCAAAATTAACAGTTTAATTTAATTAACAGTCGGTTAATTTTCTCATAGATCTGGAGGCGGGTAGGCTTATACAGATCTGCATATGATCAACTGAATCATATTTCTGACTACCGCGGATCCAGAGTTTCGGTGAGGCTAAGGGGATTCGAATGTACACATAGCCCGAGTTTGTTTTCCTAGTATCACACAATTTTGGCTAAATTTCTGCATAAAAGTGAAAGAATCGGCCGTTTTAGCCCCCCCCGAAGCCCCCTAGATCCGCCTTATCCACATTTACAGTATCTTGTCAAACAAGAATGATATTAACCCATTACCACACAATGACTCTTTTTAAATCCCTTTAAAATAATGACTTTGAAAAACATTGTGGAAAATGAAGAAACTGCTTGTAACAAGCAATTTCTTCATTTCCCACATTTTTTTTCTACAAAGAAAGATCAAAGAATGCGAAATTTCATTCAATTCATATTGCCGTCTGCAGCATCTTTGAATTTGGACAACTCCAAAATTTTGTTGTTTGGTAATGGGTTAACAAACAAAAGGGTTAATACACACGGCATAAAGTGTATGAATAACGAGATAAGATATCTATGAAATAAATAATTTCCATTTTAAACCTTTATCAAACAAAAAGAAATAGTTTCAGCAATTTTCCCTGCAATATTTTGTAAGTGAGACATTTGCCTAAAGACTATTTAATGTGTCGTCTGAAACTAATTTCAAAACGTAGTCTAAATTTCGCAGTTTGGGAAAGGATCAATATTATCGAGTTTTCATAATTGACGCGATAAGTTAGCCCGTATGTAAGACCGGAAGTCGTTTGACCCGTATCCCTAGCAAAAACCCCTTGTTTTCACTAGAGATACGGGCCCGTATCTCTAGTGAAACATGGGGGGTTTTGCTAGAGATACGGGTCCGTATCTCTAGCCCCCATAGGCTAGGGATACGGGCCCGTATCTCTAGCCACTTCCTTGCCTAAAACTTTACCTGAAAAGTTAGTCATAGAGAGAACTCATTGTACTTTGATTTGTCCGTTACACAACGAAACCATCCGAGAGATTACGAGTTTATTTTGACCTTCACCCCAATCAGACTCGATCGGCTATCTGATTGGTCCAAATTTACGATCACGTTTTGTGTACATGACTTTCGCTAAAAAATGGTGGAGTATGCGAAGAAAAACATTGACGGATTTCTAGCAACGAAAATTTAGAACAAATGCTTGCCTGTCAGTAATGAAAATGAGTACACTTCGTGCGCATACGGTACAGTCATCGCACTCCATGAAGTCACCGGCGCAGAATCAGTTTGCGAGCATCGCAAGACGTTCGGGTTCGCGAGAATCGCCCGACGAGCGAACGACGAAAACAATCCACAGTGGTCAGTTCATGACAAGTAGGTTACACGATAAATCTGCTGGAGATTATCTATCCGAAGATGAAGACGATGTGTTGCCGATCTACATCGACAAAGTTGAGGCTGGGTATAATTTCGATGATGCCAGAAAAGATACTTACACAACTTATTCGTTCGGACCCAAGTCGACTCAAACCCTGGCCATCGATGCATCGCTTTCTAGGTTGTTTGAACACATGACACTTGCTTACAGGTACTTCCCTATTGATATTTAATGTAATCTCCCGTTTGCATTTTATATTTGTATCCGTTAGATAAAATCTGGGCCTGGATAGCTCAGTCAGTTTAATGGGTTATGTCTAGTTGCAATAATGTAACCGAAACCTTTTTGAATTTTGATCTGGGTTTCGGTTACAATTCCTTCCTATTCATTGCAATGGAGCAGGTGCTGGAATGATTCATTCCAGCAAGATAGAATCAGTCGGGATGACGTCATAGCCTCACTTTCATTTTTTCATCGAGGGTACAACCTCGGTCTTTATCGTTACGGGATACCAACTTTGAGGCAGATTATTTCAAAAATCCATCGTTAAAATTCATAAACAAAACTCTTTCTTTAAAGAATGTGATTTAAACTTTCTAACTACCAACGCATTTTTAATAATCAGGCGTAGTCGTCGAGATATTAATGCTGAAAGTTGGTTATGCTTCAACGAAAAAGACCGAAGCTTTTACCTCCACCGAATGAGTGCAGGTCCGCTGACGACGTTTTTGATTGGCTGAAAGAATTGTGCCGACCGGGTCAATTAGCATAGCCAAACTTCAAAATAAAGCTATGGAATGTAGTAAGAATGTTACCTGACAACAGGTTAACTATTTTTCTGTCAATCCAGCGTAGTTTTATGTTCAAATCACTTTCATTTTATTCTACTGAGACTTGAATTTTCCATAGAAAGAAATAATTGAAAACAATTCTTGTTGATACTTTTTAACTGAATTTGTGCCATGGAATATCTTTTTATGGGATACACATCTGATTAGATATGTTAGTATTCAAAAATTTAAGCAAGAAAATGTGTTTTCCACTCTTTTGTCTTGCTTCACAAGAAGGAATAGGAAGGACTCGTAGCCACAAACCAATACCCATAATCGAGTTTGTGGCTACGATATCGCAGCTAGGTTATGTCAATCTTTCAATCCAGGGGGATACTGTTTAAATATTTTTTCAGAATAATGATATTCAGAGTTCATATTGAATAAGAAAGTTAAACAGCTGATTGATCAGGATCAGCCCTGAAATTTGCTAATTATAAATTGATTGCTGTGTTGCAGCGTATCTTAGGCCAATTACTGATAAATTGTCTTAAAATCTGTTATAATCTTTAAATATTACAGTGGAAAAATAACATCACCAAAATGGAAGCCATTTCGCGGGATGCATCTGAGAGTAAAGGACAAGATTCGGCTGAACAACATCATTTGGAGGGAATGGCACATGCAGTGTAAGCAGAGTGTTGATTAGCATTAGGACTGATTAGCATCATATTCTCCCTTTTGCTTCTTGAAATATTTCATTCCTGTGCTATGTTCTCAGTGCTTCTGAAATAAGTTGCCCGAGTTGTCCGTTTTGTGGCGTTTACCTGTATGGACAAGCAGATTTTGAAAGCTAGGTTGTCCGTAGACAAGCGAAAAATCTGGTTATAATCTTTTTCTCACAATTTTTTCATACAATGTAATTACTGATACTTTTAAAATGTACAAATTTTGTTGTAGGCAATCGTTAGACTGTCATAGTCTAGAAATGCAATAAACAAATGAAGTTATAATGGAAAAGTAAATGAGTTTTGTACGGACAAGTTGATTTTTGATACAGACAAGTCAATTTTGGATCAAGACTTGTCCATGGACAAGTAGATTATCAAAATATTTCAGAAGCACTGGTTCTACACAAATCATATGCACACAAAGTATCATGTATACCTAGATATATCAACATTTATTTCGACTGTCACTTCTGTAGTAGCAGTGTTTATTCTAGGATTTGAATAAAGTGGGGGATCTTCCCCCACCTCCTGCCGAGCCAGGATAGCTCAGTCGGTTACGTCGGAGTCTGTCAATCCAGGGGTCTCGAGTTCGAACCCCGGCTCGGCCAGTATCCAATCTGACATTTGACAAGTCATTTGTCTCTCACCAATGGGTGTGAATCATCTATGTGAGAGAGCAGCTGGAGGCTCGGTTTGGATATTGTGGTTGTACTGGTGCGAGAAATACCAGGAACCCACGGTTAGGTGCTCCAGCCGCCGCGATATGACCCTGGTAGTTGAAAACGGCGTAAAACCCCAATAAACTCAATTCCCCCACCTCCTAAAAAAAAGTGGGGGATTTTGAAAAAATGTGGGGGACACTAGAGTCAATTACTATAAATGACTATATAAGAAAATTATTTTTTGTATGGTTTTCATTTTGCTTTAAGCCTTCATTAATGATCATAAAATATTCAAATTACATTTTTTTACCTTCCTAAGTTAATTCATACATTATTTTATTCAGTTTGTTCAGGAAATGGGGAGTTCTAAAATATTAAGTTCATTTGGGGGTTGAACAATAATGGGTACGAATGTACCAATTAACTTTCTTTGTCTCGAAACAAAGTTTCAGAACATATTCTTTATAAAAGGAAATGATATTTAAATCACAAGTTCAGATTTTCTCTTGAAAATTTACCTTTTATCCACTACAATAGTTTCTCCATAAAAGAATAATTTTTGGAAAAAAGATCGCGATGGCGATCATTCATAGACTGGCTTTTGTAAATACCAAAGATTTTCTTAAAACAATGAAAGGTGCAGTAGATTTGAATTTTCTATTGACATTAGATACTTTTCAACCTATCTACAGCGATATCCGAGGCTTTAAAATGGATTTTGCTTCAAATTTCGTTTGATTGATATCTACGGCAATATGTAATCAAAGTACCAAGAGTATTTCAATTTGCGGGATTTTCCCGCTCGCAGATGAAAAATTTGGGGGATTTGTCAGAAAAGTGGGGGATTCCCGCAATCCCGCGCCCTAGAATAAACACTGTAGTAGCATCTATATTCATTGAAACTGTCGTTTTTGTGATTTGGAAAAGAATTAGTTGCCACAAGTCTGAAAAAACCTTGGATTAAGCACTTCTTTTTCGAAGTTTTGATATTGAGTCATTTGGCAAAGGCCATAGGAAAACCATGATGACTCATTCTATTAAAAAGTATGATGGTCACTCTTTACCCTTTTCGCCCAACAGCAAACTACCAATTACAACAACCCATTACAACACAATGACGCCTTTTGACGCTCCACAAGATCTATAAAAGCTTTGGAAAACATTGTGGAAGATGAAGAAGTTGCTTGTGACAAGCAATTTCTTCATTTTCTACAATTTCATCTACCAAGACGAAAAATGAATGTAAAATTACATTCACAGGCTGTCAACCGATTCCTATTTTCCTATAAAACTCCTATATTTTGGGTCCAATTCCTATATTAACAAGCACCTCCTATATTCCTATAATTCTCCTATATTTTGAAAATATTTCCTATATTTTTTGGTAAAATTGTTGTCGATGAATGATAAGATAATAATATTACTATGATACTGTTCTTTGATTCTTTATTCTTCTGGTAAGAGAATCTTTGTCTTCCTTTATATCATCAACATCCTGTATAATGTTTTAGTGCTTTTCATCTGTTCATCATCATTGATTTGTACAAGGCTATTACAGTGTTGAATCTAGCTTGCCCTCAAATGGGGCCTGAAGGGCCCAAAGCTCTCGGTGGAGGGGGTCATCCAACACAAATACTTAGCCATTTGGGCCCTTACTCCCTTCTGAAGGGGCCATTTTGGATTTTAGGGGGTCAATTTGGCCATGGCCCCCTCTAGATTGAACACTGCGGCTATTGAATTGGACACAAGCTTTTAAGGTGCCTATTATACAGCTGATGATGAGGATCATGATGATGCTGTTCAGTAACTACTTTCTGAATTGTGATGCTGTGGAACTGAAATGATTACTTTATTAGCTCACCTTAGCATTAGGTGCTGAGGGTTAGGCATTGTGTTCTCTCACTATCCATTGTCTGCCTGTCTATCCACAGTTACAACTTACGAAATAATTTTCCATACAGACTAGTTTTGAAATTTTGTATGTAAAATCTCAAGGCCCTTTTACCAAAATTGCTTCAAATTATATTGGTACAATGAAATTTGACACCAAGTTATGGGGTACCAAATTCCATGTAGACAGAAAGAAGGAAATCTTGTACAATCATTTATTCTAAAACGATTTGGCTTAGGGCTTTGGAATTTGGTCTGTGGTATTGTCTTGTAGCCCCCCAGCAAAATACTTCCAATTATTACCGGTATGTTACAATGAAAGTTAGCCCTGTGTTGTTAGTATCAAATTACATATATAGAGACAAGGAGGAAATCTAGGCTAAATTTTACTTCTAAATGGTTTGGCCTAGAGCTTTGAAATTTATGTGTTGAGTTGAGTCCTTTGCCAAAATACTTTTAATTATTGTGCTACAACTAATTTGGGTCATATGTTGTGAAATATCACATTCCATATAGAGACAAAGGAGTAAATTTTCAACAATCTTCTAATGCATATATCTTTGACCTACCACTTTGAAATTTGGTGTGTAGAATTATTGTCTAATAGCCTTTTATCAACATTCTTGAAAGTTTTGTGGTGCAATCAAAATTGGTCATTATGTTGTGTGATATTTATAATTGGATTACATATAGAGACAAAGAAAGAAATCTTGTACAATCTTCTGACAAATCCTTTATCAGAGATCCTTTATTGGCATTGTGTATGTATCATCAGGCATCATTACTCTCTATCAAAATTCTTTGTGTTTTCTTGCAATGAAAATTGACTGCAAGTTGTTGGTCTGGGATGAGGCAGGAGGTATCTGATAAATATATATACAAGCCTCTAAGCCTCAAGTGTTCTCAAAGTTGTGTGATAAAGGGCCATCTTGATTCTCTTGTCTACATTGAACACAGACATTAACATTATAACAAACTAGACAGTGTAAAAATT
This sequence comes from Fragum sueziense, assembly GCA_963680895.1. Classification (NCBI taxonomy): domain Eukaryota; kingdom Metazoa; phylum Mollusca; class Bivalvia; order Cardiida; family Cardiidae; genus Fragum; species Fragum sueziense. The sequence continues at coordinate 34,997,376 of OY804603.1, forward strand.
GTTAGTATAACACAAAGCTGTCAGCGACATTATGGCCATGGCTGGAAGATCTTTTTGGCTGAATAGGTTTATATGTTAAATAAGATTTAAAGCCAAAAATGGGCTCAGAATGCATTTAAATTGCTTCATCAGATATCTAGATTTTCAAAATTTTCTTGGGGAAGGACCCCCAAACCTCAGAGCTGTTGTCTCACCATTTTTATACGCCCGTCGAAGACGGGACGTATTATGGGATCACCCGTGATGTCCGGCGTCCGGGCATCCGGGCGTCCGGCGGCGTCCACTTCTTTGTCCGGAGCATAACTCTGTCACCTTAAGTCCGATTGACTTAAAACTTGGCAGTTATATTCTTCTCATCATTACGGAGTGCAGTGCACAAGAACCATAACTCTACCTGGCTTATTTTTTGAGTTATTGCCCTTTGTTGTTTTTCATACTTGAATCTTGTACGGAGTATATCTCTTAAAGTATAATAGCTAGGATCATGAAACTTCATGGGTGTATAGATCTCACAAAGGGGGAGTGCAGTGCACAAGAACCATAACTCTACCTGGCTTATTTTTTGAGTTATTGCCCTTTGTTGTTTTTCATACTTGAATCTTGTCCGGAGTATATCTCTTAAAGTATAATAGCTAGGATCATGAAACTTCAGGGGTGTATAGATCTCACAAAGGGGGAGTGCAGTGCACAAGAACCATAACTCTACCTGACTTATTTTTTGAGTTATTGCCCTTTGTTGTTTTTCATACTAGAATCTTGTCCGGAGTATATCTCTAAAAGTATAATAGCTAGGATCATGAAACTTCATGGGTGTATAGATCTTACCAAGGGAAGTGCAGTGCACAAGAACCATAACTCTACCTGGCTTATTTTTTGAGTTATTGCCCTTTGTTGTTTTTCATACTTGAATCTTGTCCGGAGTTTATCTCTTAAAGTATAATAGCTAGGATCATGAAACTTCATGGGTGTATAGATCTCACAAAGGGGGAGTGCAGTGCGTAAGAACCATAACTCTACCTGGCTTATTTTTTGAGTTATTGCCCTTTGTTGTTTTTCATACTTGAATCTTGTCCGGAGTATATCTCTAAAAGTATAATTGCTAGGATCATGAAACTTCATGGGTGTATAGATCTCACGAAGGGGGAGTGCAGTGCACAAGAACCATAACTCTACCTGGCTTATTTTTTGAGTTGTTGCCCTTTGTTGTTTTTCATACTTGAATCTTGTCCGGAGTATATCTCTAAAAGTATAATTGCTAGGATCATGAAACTTCATGGGTGTATAGATCTCAAGAAGGGGAAGTGCAGTGCACAAGAATCATAACTCTACCTGGCCTATTTTTTTAGTTATTACCCTTTGCTGTTTTCATACTAGAATCTTGTCCGGAGTATATCTCTAAAATTAAAATAGCTAGGATCATGAAACTTCCTGGGTGTATAGATCTCACCAAGGGGGAGTGCAGTGCACAAGAACCATGATTCTAGCTGGCCTATGTTTTGAGTTATTGCCCTTTGTTATTTTTAGCTCACCTGAGCACGAAGTGCTCAAGGTGAGCTATTGTGGTCACTTTTTGTCCGTCATCCGTCTGTCTGTCCGTCCGTTCACAATTTCGTGTTTACACTCTAGCATCTACAAATATAAGCCAATCTTGACCAAAGTTGGTCAAAACATGTATGGCCATAAGATCTCGGATGAGTTCGATTATGGGTCAGATCGAACTAGAAATGCAGGAGTTATCTGCCCTTGAATGCGAAAAATACTTAGTTTTGACATTGTTTACACTATAGCATCTACAATTATTGATCAATCAAGACAAATCTTGGACATAACATTGCAGACCATAAGATCTCGGATGAGTTCGATTTTCAGTCTGATCTGACCAGAAAGATGAGAGTTAGTGCCCTTGAATTTGACAAAATTGCCATTTTCGGCTGTTTTTGACCTTGTTTATACTCTAGAATCTACAATTATTCATCAATCAAGACAAAACTTTGACACAATGTTTGGGACCATGAGATCTCGGATGAGTATTATTTTCAGTCTCATCTGATCAGAAAGTCGAGAGTTACTTGCCCTTGAATTTGACAAAATTGTCATTTTTAGCTGTTTTCGACGATGTTTACACTCTAGAATCTACAATTATTGATCAATCAATCCAAAACTTGGACACAATATTGGGGATCATAAGATCTGGGATGAGTTTGATTTTCAGTCTTATCTGATTAGAAAGTTGAGAGTTATGAGCCCTTGAATTTGACAAAATTGCTGTTTTTGACTGTTTTAGACCTTATTTACACTCTAGAATCTACAATTTTTGACCAATCAAGACAAATCTTGGACACAAGGTTGGAGGCCATAAGATCTCAGATGAGTTTAATTTTCAGTCTGATCTGACCAGAAAGATGAGATTTATGTGCCCTTGAATTTGATAGAATTGCCGATTTCGGCTGTTTTTGACATTGTTTACACTCTATAATCTACTATTATTTATCAATTAAGACAAAACTTGAACACAATGTTTGAGACCATAAGATCTTGGATAAGGTTGATTTTCAGTCCGATCTGATCAAAAAGTGGAGAGTTATGTGCCCTTGAACTTGATCAAATTGCTGTTTTCGGCTGCTTTAGACCTTGTTTACACTCTAGAATCTACAATTATTGACCAATGAAGACAAATCTTGGACACAATGTTGGATATCATAAGATCTTGGATGAGATTGATTTTCAGCCTGATCTGACTAGAAAGTGGAGAGTTGTGTGCCCTTGAATTTGACAAATTGCTGTTTTCGGCTGTTTTGACCTTGTTTATACTCTAGAATCTACAATTATTTATCAAACAAGACAAATCTTGGACACAATGTTGGGCACGATGAAATCTTGGATGAGTTCAATTTTCACAATGTTATTGACCATAAGTTTGTTTTCAGTCTTAAAGTCATAAATATTTTTTGAATTGAAGAAAAGTGTTGCTTATATCATTTTGGTTCAGGTGAGCGATATAGGACCATCATGGTCCTCTTGTTCATACTTCATTTTTGTCCAGGGCATATCTGGAAAAGTATCATAGCTAGGACCATGAAACTTTTACCAATCTGCTGCCCCTGTCGACATAAAGCAGTGTTACGGGCGTATCTTGTGACAGTTTGACACCTTGTTAGAGTTTGTGTCACCTTTTAAAAAAAGCGTGACAAATCATGTAAGTGTTTGAGATGAAAAAACTTTACTTAAAAAACTCCTATATTTTAACTCAAAATGGGCTAAAAGCTCCTATTTTTCTCGAAAAATATTCCTATTAAAACTCCTATATTTTTAAGAAGACCTGGTTGACAGCCTGCATTCACTCAAAGTTGTTTTCTACAATATCTTTGAATTTGGACAGGTCTAATATGTTGTCATCAGGTAATTGGTGTAACAAATCAATCTAAATAACTAGACATTCTAATAAACTGCACGCAAAGCAGTGTTTATTTTTAATTTTGGGGGAAGGCGGTCAGGGCCCATAGGTCGGGGAAAATTTGCGTGTGAATGCCCAAAAAGGGGAAATTTCAAAGCATGCTTATACAACAATGTACTCTCAAATACAGTGTTATAAATGCATTTAACTTGCTTGAATATCATAATGGGACATTCAAACAACCATTAGAACTGTTAGAGATGCCTAGAATCTAAATACCATTTGGATATTTTTTTGCAACAAAAAAGCTAGATCCAGGAGGGGAAAATTTCTCTAAAATAGGGGAAAAAAGTATATTCCTCAGAGAGGGGAAAGGGGCCCAATAACGACCGTTTTTTAAAGAAAAAAAATCACTGCAAAGATTTTGTAGCTCACTTTGTAAAGAATCTATTGAGGGTAAAGGAAAAAATTGCTTGCTCTTCAAGCCTCTTCTTAAATGCATCTTATGATTCATTATCTATCCCTGAAAAGGATACTTTTTTTCTAGACTAGAGATTTCAAAACCAGGACCTGTTTGAGAAAGGGTTAAGTATGATGGTCATTCTTGACCCTTTCCCAAACAATAGATTTTTTGACTGATCCCAGGGGTCTCGTTTGCCAAAATTTGGGGCCGTTAATGGGCCCCATTCCCAATGGCAAAAAGTATCTTTTTTCCCAATTCTCTGGTGAAAATTCCCTATGAGGACCTAGAATGCCCCATGTTAAGACCTCATCTTCATTTACAAACATTTTGAAGACAGTTTTAGAGTAGATTCTCAAACAAGAGTATGTACAAAATGCATTTTACACCACTAAAGTCTTATTTGCAGCTGAAACTGAGTGAGAGTATGAATACAAACTTGTTATAGTATTTCCCAATTTAGGTTAAAATGTCGCTTTTTTTCCCAATTTCACTGGCCCCTGGCCCCAAACAAAAATTGGTAGCAAGACCCCTGGATCCAAATGGGTGACAATATGTATCATTACTAATGACTCAAATTTGTTTTATTATATTATGTAAAAACATTAAGGGAAAATTAGTAAATGTTTGAAATATGATTATTTTTTCTCAAATGTGTTTCAAAGGTCTATAGTAGGGCATCAAAACATGGAGTTGTTTTGGAAAGTGTGAAGAGTTTAGGGGATCATTAACCCATTACCAGTCCACACAGTGACTCCTTTTGACTACCCGCAAGGAAATGGCATTGGAAAACATTGTGGGAAATGAAGAAATTGCTTGTGACAAGCAATTTCTTCATTTCCCACAATATTTTCCACAAAAAAAAAGAACAAAAAATGTAAAATTTCATTCAGTTTAAATTGTCGTCTGCAACATCTTTGAATTTGGAGGGGTCTAAATTTTTGTTGTTTGAGAAAGGGTTAATAGATTCAGGGTGAAAATTCAAGATTGATGAGACACAAATTGTGTTTCGACAAATACAAAAGAGCTAGGATATTGAAAAAGGTCCCTAGTAGCATTTGAGACCATGTTCTTCTTGAAACTTTATGTTCTATTTGCTATACATGTATTATATATACTGAGAGGCAAAAATAAGTATACACCCTAGTTCTTTCACGTTTTCTAAGAAAACGATAAATTGATTATATACGATTTTAGCAGCCACCGAATGTGGTTGTTTATTGATGTAGCCTTCCTCGTCTATCCGTCTATCCATCCGGTCTTCCTTCCGTTGTGAAGGTGTTTTCATAGCATACAACATCATCGAAAAAGGGGATTTAATCAATTAATTAATTAAACATTCACGTTGACACAACCGCTACATTTATGAACGGATTTCGATAAAATTTTCATGGAAAGTGCTTAGTCATCTAGGACCATGCGAACATCGTTATTGCTTTTCCGTATTACGATGTGTCATGGCAAAGGGGGACTTGATGCTAACAATATATCTGACTTTACTCTTTCTAAATTTATTGAATTTATTGACGGATTATGATAAAATTTGCACAAAATGTCCCTAGCCACCTGAAATAGTGTATAAAGTGTAACATTTCTTTTATATCATGCTTCGTCGTAGAAAAATGGGTCTTAATGCAAAAAGTGGCATACCGATTGATTTCGTCCTGCCACCGAAATTTGTGTTATAATGTTAGAGAAATTTTAATGGTGTGATTTGTTGTGATAAAGAATAAATAATTCAAATACGGATTAATGGCAATATTTGATGCTCCACTAAGTCGCACGTGCAAAGTTTGCAAAATCAGCAAGTAGCAAGAGTATGAGTAGTCAAGTAATTTAAGGAAAAAAATATTGATACTGTATTATTGGTTAATGGGTAGAAATAAAAAGTACTAAATTTTAAGCCGATATGATGGAAATTAAGAGAGATATTGACAAACAAAAAGTGTATATACTTTCTTTTGCCTCTCAGTATATTATACAGAAATCCTATCTTTATCATTATCCATATTGTTGTCTGTAGTGTAGTAGCTTTCAAAAAGTCCAAATTTTTGTCATTTGGGAAAGGGTTAAAACTAAATGTTAACAGTTATTATGTATTTCTGTTTGTTTCTTCATTCAGATGTGTTCGGAAAGAATCCTCTGGTTTGTCACTTTGCCACACCCCTGCATGATGATGTCCATACAAAGCCTGAAGTAAGTGGATAAGTTTAAACATATCACACTCAGTTATTCAATTTTTTCTGCACAAGTTTCTATTAAATAACATCTTTGACATCAATTATTTTGTCATCTGCAACAGCCTCTATATAGAATTGGAATTCAGTCAAAATTTTTGTGTTTTGGAAAAAGCTGATCATCAGCATTAATTTTGCTTCTTTCCTCTTTTGATCATTCTACAATTTTGTTAATCTATGTGGGCAAGCAGCCGGAGGCTTGGTTAGGATGTTGTGGTAGTACGGGTTTGAAGAACGCAAGAAATCCATGATTAGGTGCTCTAGCTGCCATGATATATCCACAGCAGTTGAAAACGACGTTCAAACCCAAATAAATCAAACTATAATAAATCAAACTCTATGCTTTCTCAAATCATTGATAAATCCAGATTTTGTTAGAGAATGGGTTATTCCTGTCGAAAGCATGTCTTTGTTGTTTGCAGTGTGTTGTTACATGTTACTTTAAATTTCTGTTTGCACGAGGTGGCTGAATTCAAGCTTATCATTGTATTTTTTCAACATAAGCCCTAGGCCCTTCTGCTTTGTACCCCAAAAAATAACAAGCATACTTATGTGGCCTGGCTGTACTTTACAATTCATCATTTCTAATGAAAAGGATTCACCAGTTGGGTTAGCAAGAGGATCCAAGTCTATTTGGAAATGGGAAATCTATATGGCCAAGATTTTTAGAAGATGATATTTATGTAGGAAATTAATCCTTTCCTAAATGGCAAAGAATGATAATGTCATTATCATAATTGTCTAAATTCCAATACTGCTGTAGAGAACAAATTTGATATTGAAAGTGTGTATACAATGTTGCACAGAAAATATTGAGGTATAAGGAGAAAATTAAAGATTATCACCATTTAATTCTTTCGTCTTGATATTGTCTGAAGCCCTTACTATTAGCGACATCAAAATACATCTTGTTTGGTAAAGGGTTAAAGCTCCCGCTCGACTTTTTCAGGCTATTGTGTTGGAAGGTTACTACTGGAAACGCCGGCTGGATACGATTACAAATGAGTATAAAACATTTCGTAAATTCTTCCAGCGGCAACGAACAAAACAGCTGTCATTTGATGTAAGTGTCAATAGATCATCAAATAAGTTTGGGTGAAGGCATTTTAACCCTTTCCCAAACGACAAAATTTTAGGGTGATCCACTTCAAAAACTGCCACAAATGACAAAATTGGTGTCATTAAAGACGGGATTTTTGTAAATTATGGCATAGAAAATATTGAGACAAAAGGAGAAACTGCTGGTTATCAGCAGTTTCTTCTTTTGTCTCAATGTTTTCCCAAGCCTTTTTTTTCAGGGACGTCAAACCAGGTCTTGTTTGGGAAAGGGTTAAAAGGCGTAATATCAATAATACTTGGTTTAACCAAATACTGTTTACACTCATTGGAACCATCTTACCAAGATGATATAAATGAGTACCTACAACATAGAGTCTTTAATGATATACATGTAACAAGCTTAGAAAGTCAATTCCCTTCTTGTTTCACTTTGAGTTAGGATAATATCTATATTGCATATTTTAAACCTAGGCCATCATTTCCAAAAATGACCCATCAATTTCCCTGCCATGGGTCATTTCGACCCACCACTCTTCAAATAAATCTGAAGCTCTGATGATATTTTCACCGGGTTTCAAAAATAGTAGTAACACTTTTCACGGGTGGTAATCAGAGAAACTAGCTCCAAAAAGAGGTAGTTGCATAGAGCGAAAGTTTGTAGGTCACGAACACGTTTTCTAAAATTATTTCTTTTAAAGCGAGTTTTTGAGAAATCCGGCGATGCTGTAATATGAAGGAATGGTCGAAGTTTGTTGTGCACTGGAGTATACGGTATTAATAGTAGGGTTTTAATACAATCATTGAAAAACATTTCAAAATCGAAAGTAAAAAAAGGTTTTACTTTCGATTTTGAAATGTTTTTCAACAATTGTATTCAAACTCTGCTTAATAACACCGAATATTCTCGTGCACAACAAACTTCGACCATTTCTTCATATTACAGCATCGCCGGATTTTTAAAAAAACTCGTTGTAAAAGAAATAATTGTAGAAAAATGTGTTCGTGACCTACCTTTGTTTACAGATTTTCGCTCTATGCAACTACCTCGGTAGAGGCCGGATGTCACGAGGAAACAAAATACCGTTGACTCTTTTTGGAGCTAGTTTCTCTGTTTACCACCCGTGACTTTTGTCTTTGCTTGGCAATTTTTAGTAGTAAAAAATATTCCAATGTTGCATGTTTCATGCTTAAAACATCAATTTGTGGCTTAAACTAAATTGGCCCCTATTTGCTGTTCACAGTTAATGACTTGACAGTTTTTTGCTACCTGATGATGCATTTTAACCTGCAATAGTAGTGTTGCTTCAAAGAGCATCATATCATGGAATGACATGAAAATGCTGTAAACTTCATTTTAAGCTTTGCTTTTGCCTGACCCTCACTGTTTTCCCACAAGGACAATTTACAATGTTATAATTGTTTGGACCGCTTGTTTATAAAAGTTGATTAACATATTTTGTCTTCTTTTGCAGGACATTTTTGGGGTAAGTTCATATCTGTATATATATGGGGCGCCGTGGTCTAGTGGTAGGACGCGGGCTTAGGGATCGAGAGGTCCTGGGTTCAAATCCCGCCGAGGTCACGGGAATTTTTCTGAGCAAAAAATTTACCCCACGTTGCTCCTCTTCACCCAGGTGTATAAATGGGTTACACGGGAGAGTTGAAAGCCGATGTGCTGTGGCTGCCGCAGGCGCCGACTGTAAACAGCCGACTTGAAGCTCAATGATCGTGGAGTAAAGTGTGAAAGTCGCGCGAATATGGACCTAGTTCGTAAATTTGAGACTATAAACCACCTTTACTTTTTACCTTTATTAGCTCACCTGAGCACGAAGTGCTCAGAGTGAGCTATTGTGATCGGTCAATGTCCGTCGTCCGTCTGTCTGTCCGTCTGTCCGTCTGTCCGTCCGTCCACAATTACAAAAAAATCTTCTCCTCCCAAACCAATAGGTCTAGAGTCTTGAAAATTTGTATGTAGCATTGTCTTAATGCCCTCTACCAAAATACTTCAAATTATTGTGCTTAAAGAAAAATTGGCCCTATGTTGTTGGGTTTAAGGTTTCACACAGAAACACAGTTTTCTCAAAGACTATTTGGCCTAGAGTCTTGAAATTTTGTATGTAGCATTGTCTCAATGCCCTCTACCAACATACTTCAAATTGTTGTGCTTAAAGAAAAATTGGCCCTATGTTGTTGGGTTTAAGGTTTCACACAGAAACACAGTTTTCTCAAAGACTATTTGGCCTAGAGTCTTGAAATTTTGCCTGAATTTACATCTCATAAACCTCTAACAGAATACCTAAAATCATTACATTGCAAGGAAAGAAGCCCTAGGTTGTGTGTTCTGGAATTTTCAAGTGAGGAATTGTTTTGACCAGGTAGATTTTATCACATACCATATCCTTAAGTCTATAATCAGATTATGCAGATCATAATATCTGATAAAGAATGCATGGAGCTGTTAGAGGCACTCATGTTTGTTTACTTAAGAGATCAACTAAATACTTTAACCCTCTCCTGGAAAGACCTTGTTTTGAGGTCCCTATTAGAAAAAGCTTGGGAAATTATTATGAGTCAAATGAAGAAAATGCCGATTCTCTTTTTACCTCAATATTTTATATGCTAGTTTATTGTAAATGAATCCTATTCGTACCACTGTCAATTTTGTATTCTGAACTTTGAAATTGGAACAGTCTATTTCCTTTCTGTATGGCAAAGCATTATGCCCTTTCTCTACCATAAACAGGTTTGCCTCACCGACAGAAAAGGCTTGTACAAATTGTTATGGTAAAAGAAGAAAATGTTGATAATTTGATTTCTCATTTTGCCTCATCATTTTCTCTGCAGTTTTATACATGAATGCAGTCTTTATCAACACCTGTTTTATCATCTACGGCAGCTTTTAATTATGTCTGCACTTATGTTATGTTGTTTGGAAAAGGTTTAATCATAACCAAATCCTTACTGTTCAATGAATATTTCCCCTATATTGTCGGTTCCATATAAATGATAGAGGGCAATATTTGACAATCTTTTCAAGTTGTTAAGGCCTGAAGATAACTTTTTTGCCTAGTTTAATAACTATTAAAATTATTCCTATGCTGTAGGCTCTTGCATTTTGTACAGAAAAAAGTGCATAGAGGTTGTGTATTGTTTTGTTAAACAGAAAAGTTCAAGTTATCATTATGCTTTGAAAATAAGCCCTACCATGAGGTATTCTAGATTTGAAAAAGCGGGAACAGGTTTAGAATTGTCTTAGAATTTCCAAACCTTAAGTTCTATGGTTTCTAAATATTATAGCCCAATGACCTCTTTCCAAATGCTTCGATTTGTCTATGTGAAATGGAAATTCAGCAATATGTTGTGGGTTTTCTGATTTTAAATACAGATATAGTGAAAAATCTTTGACAATCTTTTCCCAAATTTTGCTTTGAAATTTGGTGTGTACCATTGTCATATGACTCCTTTTCAAAATCCTCGGAGAATCAAAAAGTTTGCTAAAAGTATGTCTCAGGGCTCTCTCAGGTGAGCGATATAGGACCATCTTGGTCCTCTTGTTAAAAAAGTGATTTAATGATTAGAATCTAATTTGTATTGGTCAATGTTAGTTTTACACATTATTTCTTAGCTTAGATCGGATATGAAAATTGAAAGATTATACATGTGCTCATTCCTCTCAAATTGGCATTCCTTGAAATACACTAGTCATCTTGCTGAATATTAGTGCTAATGAAAAGTCAAAGATTAAGCTTTACCTCCAGGATTGAACCTATACCGTAAGGCGTATTGTGCTATTTAAGGTAGCCTACTGCCAATGGGATTCATACAATGTCGGAATTATTTGCATGACATTGTAAAATGTTCCACTACGGAATCTTTATGACGTCGCACAAATAAGTTCTGACACATAATGTATGTTTACAAAGTCGTACAAAAAATTCTGACGGTGAATGAATCTCATTAGGGTGGAGTGTTAGAGTATTTGATGAAATTATTGTCCAATCTAGATTCTGAAAGTATAATATGTTAGAAAACCAAATTTTTGCATATTTTACCTTTCTAATAAATCAAATCATGACCTGTTTATAGGATAGTAGTAATTCTGCGTTGCTGGAGAAAGTGGGTGAGATACACTCGACATCGGACTTTCCGAAACATCAGCAGACTTCACATACAGACTTGGTCCTGAATTCACGAGATCTCCAAGACATGATGGACTTGTCAGACAGTCTGTTCTCCAACCTTAACCAGCCATTCGCCTTTCCAAATCCAAGGGAATTGTGTAAGTTATACAGTTGACACAGATGAAATTGTGTAAATTGTCAATCACTGCTGATGTCACATGTAAATTTATTTACAGACCTGCTTTCATAGATGTACAGTCGAAACTCGTTATCTCAACACCGCTTAAGTCGAAGTGGAAGTTTGGTCCCGTCCTCCCCAATGGATTTAAAAAAGTTTAAACAAAATAATTTCGAAATGAATATGGCCATTGAAATTTAGTAGGAAAAGGATAGAAATTGCTCGTTTGGAGCAATTTCTTTCCTTTTCCTACTATATTTCAATTTTAAACGCACTAGATTAGCAACAAATTGGTCAAATGATGTTCATACAAAAAAACGGTCAAAATCAGTTTACTCGAACTCCGGATATGTGGATGTACCCCTCTGACTTCGACACAACGAGTGTCGACTGTATATAACAAATTGTTGTACAAAATTGTTTTGAGGAATAAAAGCAAGACTATCCAATGTTAAATTGTGATATAATCACAGTAGAAGACTGAGACTGAAGCTTGCATAGAATGCAACTTATGTTGGACAGTCCATTGTTTTCTAGAGGAATGAAGAATAACTTGATAGTAAATGTACTTATAAGTAGTTATATGACTAGCATTCAAATGCATACATACTGTTATTTCTTCTCTACAACAGCTGGGTTTGGATATGGTGACTTTATACAGCCTGGTTTGGTACAACTTCAGCCTAACTTGGACGACTTCATGGATTTGGACCCTCTCACAGGTATGGTTACAAACTACACTAAATTGTTATAAACAAAATTCAGACTTAAAATAAATGAATATTAGTTTGAATGACTCTGATCTCTTAATTGTGGAAAAAAATCTTCTTTTTTCAGTCCTCTGTGGGAGATAAATGAGTAGGGTTTTCCCTAGCATAAAAAATGTGCGTATTGACACACTTTTCACTTAATTGATCCACTCAAAATTATCAGTTGCGTCAACTTGAAACATTTTTACAACAGGCATGCTATATAACGTCGGTGCTATGACAAAATGGCGTAATAGAAATTTTGCTCGAAAACCATTTTTTTCAGGAGAGCCAAAAACGTTTTTGCCGTTTTAAAAAATGTTAAAAAATATGCCGGCAAAATTGCGTAACTCAATATTACTCTCGTGTAAATTTGTCTACGTATAACGCATTTTTGTCAGCTAAATCGAGTTACGCAATTTTGTCACATGATAATTGAAAGGGTTCTAATAGGTGTAGAAAAACGCCGTTTTGACAGGATATGCGCTCCTACATACTTAGTAGAAAGCATTTATAAAAAAAAATTGACAAAATTGCCTAACTAATTTGTTACGCCATTTTGTCATAGCACCGACGATAAATAACCCCTTTATTTGAAGATCGTGGGGGAATAATGATCCCCTCCAAAAAATGTCAAGGGAAATACAGTCAGTGTAAACTTTGTTTCAGATATGTTGAGTTCAGTGAAGTCTCAGAGTACTGGCAATCTGCCAGAGAGTAGTCAGGTAAGAATAGTTTGAAGGTTTTCAAACCATCATTAGATACCAAACACTTCATTCAACATCGGGCGTCATCCACAATAGAAATTGACATTGGTTTCCACTTTCCAGGATACCATCTTCAATTTCTGTGGCCACGAATGAGAACTGATGTTTGCACCAGGTGATTGGTATCAAATGATGGTTTGAATACCGTATCTTTCTGACCTTGCCCTAGACAATCCCGTATTGTGACTTTCCTCAATAATAGATATATATTGTTGTTTTCCTGAAAGGGGTACTAGGAACATGTGATTAGGTCAATCGTTATCAGCAATGTTTATAAAATTTCATTTTGAATTGGCGTAAACCCAAAGGCAACATTATTAGACTTTTTCAAATTGGAAACACTTCAAAACAAGAACTTCCATTTTAAGATCTGATTTCTTCTCACGAAATATTTTAGTTAGAAAGTGATTGTTTGGAAATTAGCCACACTTCTTGAAGCCATTGAAGACAAAGGCTGCAGAAAACATTTTGGAAAATGAAGAAATTGCTGTTGATGAGCAATTTCTTCATTTCCCACAATATTTTCTAAACAGAAAGATCAATGAATGTAAAATGTCATGCACTTGAAATTGCAGTTTGCAACACATTTGAATTTACACTGTCTAAAATTTTGCCATCTGGTAATGGTGGTTTAACATTGACTTATAGGGAACATTTTTATCCAGTTAACCCTGACATAATTTACAAACAATAGTATTTTGTAGGTGTTATTGTAAAATCTCATAACTATGGCTTGATTCAAGCCGTTGTTATGATTTTATAACAACACAGACAGTTTATCAATACATAATGGTAGACCCAGTCTATTTTTAGCACAAAAATCATTGCCATTTTGAAATGTCTTTTTAGAGTGGGATCCATCTTAAACATGGAGATGTAGAAATGGCTTCGTCACCGCAGATATCTCATATGAGCCTGGGTGGTCATTCTAGTCGCATGATGGTGGACAGTCCAACTTTAACGCCGTCGTCAGGACTTTCTGAACACGATCCGATGATCGTCGATACAGAGAACTTTATTCTGAATCAGTTACAGCTTCTACAGCAGCAGAAACAAGAGGAGCGTGGCAGACAACAACAACAACAACAGCAAAGGATTCAGCAGCAAAAACTAGCACTGGAAATTCAGCAGAAAAAGCAACAGGAGGAACAAGAGCGCCTCAAGGAACAACAGAAACGAGAACAGCTTCTAGCTGTACAAAAACAACAACAATTACAACAACAACAGCAGCAGCAAAAGGGGCAGCAATTGTCTGCCCTGCTACAAAATCCTCAGTTAAAAACCATTCTTAATGCCATGGGTGAAAACGCCCCTGCATTACTGGAAGAACTTACAAAGAGCTTACAAGCCCAACAAGCTCAGCAAGCTCAGAATCAACAAACTCAACAAAATCAACAAAATGCAAATGCTACTCAAACTTTAGCCCAACAACAAGGGGCAGGCAAGTCCGAGACCCAAACTAACAATTTGACACAAACTCATCCACAGCTAAAGCGACAAAATTCTGGCAATGCCAGTACAAACACACTTTCTAATCTTTTAAGTTCACCCCTTTCACCCCCACAAAAGTCCTCAATTCAACAGTTAGTGAATAATAGTGCTAGTGTGAAACAACAGACTTCAAATAGTGGAAAATATGGTGGTAACACGAGTATTCTGGCGGCTCTAAATGCAGACGAGAAACAAACTGCTTTAAACAAATTAACAATCCAATCTCAGGGTAAAACACAAACAAAGACAGTTTTTAGTGCAAATCTGCCAAAAAAGGATGCAGGAGGATTTACTATTCCAACTGTAAGTTAATTTCCGGCATTTATATCCTTTATCAAGAAATTCATTGTTTCAAAAAAAGTGGAACATAACTTTATTATGATCCAATTACATAGATTTAGGATATAAAATTAAATTATAAAATTACTATTTAAATTGAATTTTGAACTGTCTTTTTAAGTTAAATGGACATTTCAAAATTTCTTTATACAAGTTTTGATTAGTTCACTACATACTATTTTTATGCCCCCTTTCGAAGAAAATGGGGGTATATTGTTTTGCAAGTGTCGGTCGGAAGGTCGGTCGGTCGGTCCGTATGTCGGTCGGTCTGTCCGTAGACCAAACCTTGTCCGGAGCATAACTCAAAAAGTATTAAAGGTAGAATCATGAAACTTCATAGGTGGATAGATCTCATTATGGAGAGGTGCAGTGCATAAGAACCGTAACTCTGCCGATCAAACTTTTTGAGTTATTGCCCTTTGTTGATTTTCAAACTTGATTTTTGTCCGCAGCTTAACTCAAAAACTATGTTAGGTAGAATCATGAAACTTTACAGGTGAATAGATCTCATTATGGAGAGGTGCAGTGCACAAGAACTGTAACTCTGCCGATCACATTTTTGGAGTTATTGCCCTTTGTTGATTTTCAAACTTGATTATTGTCCGGAGCATAACTCAAAAAGTATGTAAGGTAGAATCATGAAACTTTACAGGTGAATAGATCTCATTATGGAGAGGTGCAGGGCACAAGAACCGTTACTCTGCCGATCAAATTTTTAGCTCACCTGAGCACGAAGTGCTCGAGGTGAGTTATTGTGGTCACTTTTAGTCCGGCGTCCGTCCGTCCGTCAACATTTGGGGTGTTTACACTCTAGCATCCACAAAAGTTACTCAATCTTGATCAAACTTGGCCAAAACAAGTACGATCATAAGTTCTTGGACAAGTTCGATTATGGGCCTGATCGGACCAGAAAGTGCGGAGTTATCTGCCCTTGAATGTCAAAAAATGCTGTTTTTAAGTTTGTTTACACTCTAGCATCTACAATTATTGATCAATCAAGACAAAACTTGGACATAATGTTGGAGGCCATAAGATCTTGGATCAGGTCAATTTTCAGTCTGATCTGACCAGAAAGATGAGAGTTATGTGCCCTTGAATTGGGCAAAATTGCCACTTTTTTGCTGTATTCAAAAAAAAAGAGTTAATCTAAGGGAAGGAACTCTGACACTACTTTTATTCAGTATAAGTAGAGTTATCTAGTTTGATAGAGGATATAAATAGATTTGCACTGTAATATACCATTACCAAACAACAAAATTTTGGCCTAGTCCAAAATCATAGGTGTTGCGGACGACAAGTTCCATTGAACAAAATTTAACATTTTTTGGTCTTTCTTGGTAGAAAACATTGTGGGTAATGAAGAAATTGCTTGTCACAATGTTTTCCAAAGCCTCTATTTTGTGGAGCATCCAAAAGCGCCAATGTGTGGGAAAGGGTCAATCAAAACAAAACTTGGACACAATGTTGGGGACTATAAGATCTCAGATGAGTTTGATTTTCAGTCTGATCTGATCTGAAAGTCAAGAGTTACGTGCCCTTGAATTTGACAAAATTGCCATTTTCGGCGGTTTTCAACCTTTTTTACACTCTAGAATCTACAATTATTATTCAATCATGACAAAACTTGGACACAATGTTTTGGACCATAAGATCTGGGATTAGTTTGATTTTCAGTCTGATCTAATCAGAAAGTCAAGAGTTATGTGCCCTTGAATTTGACAAAATTGCTCTTTTTCACTGTTTTCGACTTTGTTTACGCACTAGAATCTACAATTATTGACCAATCAATACAAATCTTGGACACAATGTTGGAGACTATAAGATCTCAGGTAACTTTTATTTTCAGTTTGATCTGATTAGAAAGTCAAGAGTAATGTGCCCTTGAATTTGATAAAATTGCTGTTTTGGCTGTTTTTGACCTTGTTTATACTCTAGAATCTACAATTATTTATGAATCAAGACAAAACTTGAACACAATGTTGGGGACTATAAGATCTTGGATGAGTTTGATTTTCAGTCTGATCTGATAAGAATGTTGAGAGTTATGTGCCCTTGAATTTGACAAAATTGCCATTTTCGGCAGGTTTCGACCTTGTTTACATTCTAGAATCTACAATTATTGATCAATCTATACAAAACTTGGACACAATGTTGGGAACCATAAGATCTCATATGAGTTTGATTGTCAGTCTGATCTGATCAGAAAGTCGAGCGTTTTGTGCCCTTGAATTTGACAAAATTGTTGTTTTCGGCGTTTTTCGACCTTGTTTATACTCTAGAATCTACAATTATTTATTAATCAAGACAAAACTTGGATACAATCAGGGCTAAAGATAAGTGGAGGTGAAGACATACTAACATTGTTTTTTCGAATTCAAATCCTATGTTGTGGGTACTAATTTGAATCGTCTCGACGAGACGATACAAATGAGTACCTACAACATAGGGTTTGATGATCACTGACAGCATTATTGCAGTTTGAAAAGTCACCACCCCCTCTTATCTGGAGCCCTGTACAATGTTTGGCACAATAATTTAGATCTCGGATGAGTTAGATTTTCACAACCTTATTGACCATAAGTTCTTTTTCAGTCTTAAAGTAATAAATATTAATTGAATTGAACAAAAGTGTTGCTCATATCATTTAGGTTCAGGTGAGCGATATAGGACCATCATGGTCCTCTTGTTTGAGTTATTGCCCTTTGTTGATTTTATAACTTGATTCTTGTCCGGGGCACAACTCAAAAAATATGCAAGGTAGAATCATGAAACTTTATAGGTGACTACATTTTATTATAGAGAGGTGCAGTGCACAAGAACCGTAACTCTGCCAATCAAATTATTTGAGTTATTGCCCTTTGTTGATTTTACACTTTATTCTTAATCTTGCCTATATCTCATGTCCTTTTACACATACAGCCTTGATATCTCACACATAGATACCTCCTATCAACACAGTTCACATTTAACCATGACCTTGGACCTTGTGACCTTGACCTTGGAGTTTGAAATACTTTAAAAAAAAATTAAACCCGGCATATATCTCATGACCTTTTACAAATACATCCTTGATATTTCACACATGGACACATCTTACCAAGACCTTTCACAATTGACCATGACCTTGTACTTTGTGACCTTGACCTTGGAGTTTGACCTACTTTTAAAAAACTTTAACCTGGCAGATATATCATGTCCTTTTACACATACAGCCTTGATATTTGACACATGGAAACCTCTGACCAAGACCTATCACATACACCTATGACCTTGGACTATGTGGCCTTGACCTTGAAGTTTGACCTACTTTTAAAAAAAATAAACTGGGCCTATATCTCATGTGCTATTACACATAAAGCCTTGATATTTCACACATGGACACATCCTACCGAGACCTTTCACATTTGACCATGACCTCGAACTTTGTGACCTTGACCTTGGACTTTGACCTACTTTAAAAAAAAACTTTAACCTAGCCGATATATCATGTCCTTTTACACATACAGCCTTGATATTTGACACATTGACACCTACGACCAAGACCTTTCACATTTGACCATGACCTTGGACCTTGTGACCTTGACCTTGGTGTTTGACCTACTTTAATAATACATTAACCTGGCCCATATTTCATGTCATTTTACACATACAGCCTTGATATTTCACACATGGTCACTTCCAACCAAGATATTTCACTTTTGACCATGACCTTAGACCTTGACCTTGGAGTTTGACCTACTTTTAAAAACTTAAACTAGGCCTATATCTCATGTCCTGTTACTTTTACAGTCTCAATATTTTACACATGGACACCTCCTACCAAGACCTTGCGCATTTGACCATGACCTTGGCATATGTGACCTTGACCTTTGATTTTTACTTTTAGAAATCTTTAACCTAGCCTTTATCTTATGTCTTATTACACCTACAGCCTTGATATTTCACACATAGACACCTCCTACCAAGACCTTTCACATTTGACCATGACCATGACCTTGAATATTTCAATTTTGACCTTGGAGTTTGACCTACTTTTAAAAAGACTGAAACCAGGCATATATATCATGTCCTTTTACACCTACAGCCTTGATATTTCACTCATTGACATCTCCAACCAAGACCTTTCACATATGACCATGACCTTAACCTTGACATTTGGCCTACTTTTAAAAACTTTAACCTGGCCTATGTTTCATTAGCTCACCTGAGCACGAAGTGCTCAAGGTGAGCTATTGTGGTCACTTTTTGTCCGTCGTCCGTCTGTCCGTCTGTCCGTCTGTCCGTCCGTCCGTCCACAATTTCGTGTTTACACTCTAGCATCTACAAATATAAGCCAATCTTGACCAAACTTGGTCAAAACATGTATGGCCATAAGATCTCGGATGAGTTCGATTATGGGTCAGATCGAACCAGAAAGTCAGGAGTTATCTGCCCTTGAATGCGAAAAATACTTAGTTTTGACATTGTTTACACTCTAGCATCTACAATTATTGATCAATCAATCCAAAACTTGGACACAAGGTTGGGGACTATAAGATCTCGGATGAGTTTGATTTTCAGTATGATCTGACCAGAAAGATGAGAGTTATGTGCCCTTGAATTTGACAAAATCGCCATTTTCGGCTGTTTTTGACCTTGTTTATACTCTAGAATCTACAATTATTCATCAATCAAGACAAAACTTTGACACAATGTTTGGGACCATGAGATCCCGGATGAGTATGATTTTCAGTCTGATCTGATCAGAAAGTCGAGAGTTACTTGCCCTTGAATTTGACAAAATTGTCATTTTTGGCTGTTTTCGACGATGTTTACACTCTAGAATCTACAATTATTGATCAATCAATCCAAAACTTGGACACAAGGTTGGGGACCATAAGATCTCATATGAGTTTGATTTTCAGTCTGATCTGACCAGAAAGATGAGAGTTATGTGCCCTTGAATTTGATAAAATTGCTGATTTCGGCTGTTTTTGATATTGTTTACACTCTATAGTCTACTATTATTTATCAATTAAGACAAAACTTGAACACAATGTTTGAGACCATAAGATCTTGGATAAGTTTGATTTTCAGTCCGATCTGATCAAAAAGTGGAGAGTTATGTGCCCTTAAATTTGATCAAATTGCCGAATTCGGCTGCTTTAGACCTTGTTTACACTCTAGAATCTACAATTATTGACCAATCAAGACAAATCTTGGACACAATGTTGGATATCATAAGATCTCGGATGAGTTTGATTTTCAGCCTGATCTGACCAGAAAGTAGAGAGTTATGTGCCCTTGAATTGGACAAAATTGCTGTTTTCGGCTGTTTTCGACCTTGTTTATACTCCAGAATCTACAATTATTTATCAAACAAGACAAATCTTGGACACAATGTTTTGCACGATGAAATCTTGGATGAGTTCGATTTTCACAATGTTATTGACCATAAGTTCGTTTTCAGTCTTAGAGTCATAAATATTTTTTGAATTGAAGAAAAGTGTTGCTTATATCATTTTGGTTCAGGTGAGCGATATAGGACCATCATGGTCCTCTTGTTTTACTTTTACATATACAGATTTGATATTTCACACATAGACACCTCCTACCAAGACCTTTCATATTTGACCATGACCTTGGACCTTGTTAACTTGACCTTGGACTTTGACCTACATCAAATATAGGCCCTTGAGGGGGCATATATGTTTTACAAACATCTCTTGTCTATCTAGCAATGATAACAGATTTAAGTTAGATTTTAGTAAGTAATACAAAGTTTCTATAGGAAAGGGCAGATAATCTGCCCTACTTTCTTACAAAAAAACCCTTGAATGTAAATGAATATCTACAACAAAGGATTTGGAATTGAAATAACTAATTTAGAGTACCTAAATTACCCATACTTATCTATTTCTCTGTATATTCTTTTTGTTCACAGGTTCCATTTCGGGTGAAGGGTAAACCACGCCATATCGCACCCGCCCCACCGGCAACATCCGCCCCTCAGTCTTCTCTCTCACAACAAAACTCATATTTGGCACAATTATTAACAACAGGTAAGTAAAGGAATAACCGTTTCCCAAACAACAAAATGTTGGGGGGTTGTCTAGTTTGAAAGTTATATCAGACCATGAAATGGACATTTATTTTAAAGATATGATTGGTGTACAATATAGCATAAAACATATTGAGGTAATAGAAGAAAATGCTGACTATCAGCATTTTCTGCTTTTGTCGCAGTGTTTTCCAATATCACGGTGGGTAACCCACATGACTTTTGGAAAGCGTCCACACGGAAAAATCGTCCGCTTCAGGGTATGTTTTGTTTAATTTCTCAGCTTATACTCTATTGATTTTGATGAGATAAAAGTGCATGGAACGCGCCTTTGAGAGGGCTATTCCCGGCTCTAACTCACCTTGCTTCAAATCCAGTGGTTTATTCAAACATTCGAGCCAAAGTATTTGTAAGTGCAAAACGAAAGTGGGAAGGGTTCACGTTCACCGACAAAAACTTTCGCTTGAATGTTTGAAGAAACAACGGGATTCGGAGCAGAGTGAGTTACAAATGTGGATAGCCCTCTCAAATGGGCATTCCGTGCACTTTATCTCGTCAAAATCAGTAGAGTATAAGCTGAGAAATTATACAAAACATACCTTGAAGCTGACGAATTTTTAGGTCACCTGACCGAAGGTCATGGTGACCTATTGCGACCGTGTTTCGTCCGTCGTCGTGCGTCGTGCGTCGTCCGTCGTCCGTCGTCCGTCGTCCGTTAACTTTTAACATTTTCGACTTCTTCTTGAGAACCATTGGACGGATTACAACCAAACTTGGCAGGAAGCATCCCCATGGGAAGCCGCTTCAGATTTGTACGAATCATGGAGTTATCTCCCTTTGGGGCCCCATAAGGGGCCAAAAAGGGGTTAAATAGGGTACATCTTAAAAAATCTTCTTCTCATGAACCGGCTGTTGGATTTGATTTACATTTGGTATTTAGAGTCTTTAGGGCAAGGACAACAAAGTTTGTACAAGAGAAAAAAATCCGCCCAGAAATGGCCGTGCTGGGGATGGGGGATGGGAGGGGGGGGTCGCGTTATTAGTTGACTTAACATTTTCGACTTCTTCTTGAGAACCATTGGACGGATTACAACCAAACTTGGCAGGGAGCATCCCCATGGGAAGCCGCTTCAGATTTGTATGAATCATGGAGTTATTTCCCTTTGGGGCCCCATAAGGGGCCAAAAAGGGGTTAAATAGGGTACATCTTAAAAAATCTTCTTCTCATGAACCGGCTGTTGGATTTGATTCACATTTGGTATTTAGAGTCTTTAGGGCAAGGACAACAAAGTTTGTACAAGAGAAAAAAATCCGCCCAGAAATGGCCGTGCTGGGGATGGGGGATGGGAGTGGGGTTGCGGTATTAGTTAACTTAACATTTTCAACTTCTTATTAAGAACCATTGGTTGGATTTCTACCAAACTTGGCAGAAAGCATCCTAATAGGAAGCTGCTTCAGACTTTGTACAAATCATGGAGTTATCTCCCTTTGGGGTCCCATAAACGGCCAAAAAGGGGGTAAATTGGGTACATCTTAAAATATCTTCTACTCATGAACCGGCTGTTGCATTGGATACACATTTGGAAGTTAAAGTCTTTAGGGCAAGGACTACAAAATTTGTACAAGAGAAAAAAACTCGTCAATAAATGGCCGTGCTGTGGATGGGGGATGGGAGGGCTTCGCGTTATTACTTAACTTTGAACATTTTCTTCTTCTTTTTGAGAACCATTGGACAGATTTCTACCAGACTTGGCAGGAAGCATTCCAATGGGAAGTCGCTTCAGATTTTTACAAATCATGGAGTTATCTTCCTTTGGGGCCCCAAAAGGTGCCAAAAGGGGGTAAATAGGGTACATATTAAGAAATGTTCTACTGTTGGATTGAATTCACATTTTGGTATTTGAGTCTTTGAATAAGTTTGTACAAGAGAAAAAAAGACTGTCAAGAAATGGTGGTGCTGGGGGGTTGCGCTTTTTGTTAACTTAACATTTTCCTTAAATGTTTCTGCTCATTTGATTCAGGTGACCGATAAGGCCCAGAGGGGCCTCTTGTTTGGTGTTAACGCTTCCCAAAAGTCACGTGGGTTACCCACCGTGAATATGATCTTTTCTATCAGGGACATCAAAACCAGGACTTGTTTAGGAAAGGGTTAAAGACTAAGGAATCTATTCTCAATAGTAACACTGGCTCCAGCACTGAAATGTAATGTCCTCTTGGAGGACAGAATTTTGAAAGCATTTATTATGCTCCCTGAAAAAATTTCGGGGGAGCATATAGTCGCCATGCTGTCCGTCCGTGTGTGCATCCGTGTGTCCGTCCGTCCACAGCCAGATCTCAGCAACCCTTCGGCCAAATTCAATGAAACATCACATGTGAACTCCCTTGGATAATCCCTAGGGCTTTTTTTTTCCGTTTCTTGATTTGAGGCTGCGTCATGGAAAAAGGGGCCTTAATGTAAAAATTAGTTTTTCTCTAATTTCATTTCATCTAAAGGGCAGAATTTAATGAAATTTTGCACTTACATGATAAATGGGATGTCCTAGACCATATTCTATAAATAATGTGTGTACAAAAATCTGTCATGGGAAAAGGGGGCTTAATGTATGATAGTTTTTATTTTGTGACAAACACTTATTCAGGGAGCATAATCCGTCACTGACGGCTCTTGTTTGATTGGTCAGAAGAAAAGGTAATAGAAGAATGATGGTCATTTACTGGTCACTCCCTGTCAGATGTTACTGTCAGTTAACGACTGATTTGAATCAGATTTATTGACAAAATTTTAAGGTAGCTGGGCAAGGGTTAAATTGAAAATTTCTCTCTCTTTAAAAATAGATTTGCTCTAAACTTTTAAGATCCTTGTGTTTGGGTCAAAGTGATTTCTTGCTCTCTAACTTTTCCTGGGAAGTGAATGTATTCGATTTTCAAACCTTTGAAATGTAGACCGCCATGTTGTAATAGAAATTCAATATTGTTTCATAAAACTTAATTTAAGAAATGATTATTAAATGTTGTGTTAATTGAATGAAACACCCTCTTTCTATAGAGGGTCGCTCTAAACTTTTGACAGGTACATACCCGGGAGCCCTGGTCAACGTGAAGGATGAATCTAGTGGCCTGGCGAGCCTGCCTCTCATACAGCCGGCCCCTGCTTCACCACAGTCGACAGTCGCACAGTCATCACCCGCGGTAGCTGCGGTGTCATTACAAACTGTAAGTTAGATCTCTCCTTCTTACAATTACTCATCTTAACCCTTTCCCAAACAATACTGGGGTTTGAGGTTCCTAATAGAAAAGGCTTGGGAAAATATTGAGGCAAAAAAAGAAAATGCTGATCGCCAGCGTTTTCTTCTCTTGCCTCATATTTTCTGTGATATATTATACATATACTCCTTCCTAGGGAACATCCGTTTTGTCATCTGTAGAATCTAGCGGCCTGGCGAGCCTGCCTCTTATACAGCCCACCCCTGCTTCACCACAGTCGACAGTCGCACAGTCATCACCCGCGGTAGCTGCGGTGTCATTACAAACTGTAAGTTAGATCTCTCCTTCTTACAATTACTCATCTTAACCCTTTCCCAAACAATACTGGGGTTTGAGGTTCCTAATAGAAAAGGCTTGGGAAAATGTTGAGGCAAAAAAAGAAAATGCTGATAACCAGCATTTTCTTCTTTTGCCTCAATATTTTCTGTGATATATTATACATATACCCCTTCCTAGGGAACATCCGTTTTGTCATCTGTAGAATCTAGTGGCCTGGCGAGCCTGCCTCTCATACAGCCGGCCCCTGCTTCACCACAAGCGACAGTCGCACAGTCATCACCGGCGGTAGCTGCGGTATCATTACAAACTGTAAATCTCATCTCTTACTGATGTAGTTAAACATCTTAATGGAGCTATAGATAAGAAGGGGTGATGGCTTTTCAAAATGCAATATTTTTTTGGCTGAGTCCATTTAATCTCGGGAGAAATTGTCCATACTCCTAATGTTAAATATTGAATATAAGGCAAACTGGGCCCCTACATCAAAAGTGTTATTCTTTATCCCTGCTATGTTGTAGGTACTCATTAGTGTTCTCTTGTTGAGACGATTCAAATGAGTATGTACAATGTGGGGATTGGATTTGAAATAACATTTACAATGTCTGTACGCCCTCTCATTTGTTCCTCTGCATCCCAATACTCCCTTCAATCAAGTTTGGAGGAGGGGTTTATCGAAATTAACCATTTGCCTATCTAAGTACAACTCCTCTCAAACCACTAGACAGATTTTGATAAAAATAATTTGATGTGTTTGTTTTGGTGCTACAGAGTAACAGTTTCAATGAACACAAAGATTTAACCCATTACTGAAAAAACCCAAAAAAGTCTGTCCAAATTCAAAGATGTTGCGGATGTAAAATTCATATGAATGGAATTTTACATTTTTTGTCTTCATAAGTAGAGAGCACTGTGGATAATAAAAAAAATGCTTATCACAAGTAATTTCTTCATTTCCCATATTGTTTTCCAAAGCCTTAATCTTATGGGGCATCAAAAAGCGTCAATATATGGGAATGGATTGAAGTGCCGTAGCCTATGAAGTATTACAATGCAGGGATAATTCCAGCTCAGAATTTCATGTGCAAAAAATCTCATTCAAGCGATACTTATGAGAAATATTGAGTTTTCAATTGCAAATTGGACTAAGTCCTTTGTCAAAAATATATTTTTCTGTGAAACTTTACTCTCATTTAACCAATTTGAATGAGATATCTGAAAGAAAAATGAGATATTTTTCACAAAACTCGCCCAATTGATCCCTTCAATGTATTGGAAACAGTAGAATAGAAAGTTCAACCACATCCAATCAATCAATCAACCAACAAATCAACCAATCAATAACTTTATGATTACAGATGACCCCAGATTTCCCCACCAGTGTATTACTAGCAGCAGCCAATCATGCCTTCAGTTCAAATTCATTAACTGTGAAGGAAGTCTTACAGAATGTTACTTTACAAGGTAAGACATTAACCCTTTTGCAAACTACGAAATATTAGGGTCTCCAATTTTAAAGCTGCTGCAGACAACTAAATGAACAAATTGGACGTTCTATGAAGATTGGATTTCTGCTTTATATAGTCAGGAAAATATTGAGGCAAAAGAAGAAAATGCTGATCAGCAGCATTTTCTTCCTTTGCCTCAATGTTTTGCCCAATCCCTCTGTATTAGGAGTGTCAAAGTCTGGTCTTGTTTTGGAAAGGGTTGAAAAAATGGACTGTAAATAATTGTGTATTGGGTGATATTTAAAATCTTTTCCAAACAAGACATGCTTTTCATGTCTATGAAAATGATAGAAATGATTTTAGATCAATTGAGGCTAAAGAAGAAAATCCTGAAAAATCAGCATATTCTCATTTTGCTTAAATATTTTCTCTATATATAGTATGATAAATGCAAATTCTGTCTATAAGCTTTCATTTTGTGGCTTAGAGCAGAGCCCTGATAGCTCAGTCATCAATGTCGGAAAACTATCAATCCAGGGTCATGGGTTCAAACCCTTGCTGAGCAGGCTCAGTAAATATCCTTTTGATAATTGACAAAAGATATTTATCTCTCACCAATGGATTTGAATCATCTGTAATGAGCAGCTGGTGGCCTAGACTGGTTCCTGTCTCTGATATCACTATGTTGTAAAGAGACTAATCTATACGGGCAGGATTTTGCCTGTGAACAAGCAGCTGTGATTAGTCTAGGCGTTTAGTTGGCTGTGTATATTAACCAATCAAAGGACAAAGATTGTTAGGGCCTACCAGTTGTTATACAACTTATACAACGGGTACCAGTTTACTGGTGGCTCAGATTAGATGTTGTGTTTGTAGATCTACCTGCCACAGAAATATATAAATAAAAAATGCATGGTTAGGTGCACCAGCCACCACAATATTGAAAGACCTGTGCATGTTGTTTTAACATAGTCTGGTAATGTGTCTATTAATACAAGCTTAACTTGAAAACCTAATGTTGTTGCGGCTTTTATGTTACAGAAACACATCTTGTATTTTTCAGCTTCTCCAAATACCTCAGTTCTACTTGCCAGTTCTAGTCCACATAAACAAGATAATTTGATGTCTCCCGCTCCTTCACCGTCGTCGACACCCATATTTTCTCCGCAGTCAATGACGAGTCCAGCGAGCATTACCTCACCCGCCTCCTCATCTATGGAAGAATATCAATATACTCTAGTAAGTGAATGATTGCATGGTGTATAATCACGCGACTCAGAATTTCAGATAATCTTTAATACTTGACTAATTTGAATTCTGTTTAAAGCAGAGAAGATGGGAAAATGCCAGGAATATGCTGAACGTGGTGGACTTTAGAAAAATCAACTGATAAAAATGTTATTGAAGATCAACCAAAATGTTGGTTGATCTTCAATAACTTTTTCATCAGCTGATTTTTCAGAAATCCACCACTTCCATCTAATGCGTGACATCTGTGCACTTTTTCTACTTCAAACTGAATTCAAATCGGTATCGAATAGGGGTGAAACGGTTTACCGGTATACCGATAAACCGCGGTCTGCTCAAATGAAAAACCGGTAACCGGTTCGGATTCTACCGTACCGGTTTTTCTGCTATTTGCTAACTACTCTTTGTTTTATCAGAAAGTCAAGTATTTTCGTAATATCTATCAGAAATCAATTGAGCATTTTCACCACTTCATAAGTTGTTTCATATCTGTTCTGTTGTGTGGTTTGATTTTAACCAAGATCGAAATCCGTGAAAACTAATTACACTTCTCTTATTTACGTATAAGGCGAGGGGTACAAAAATGTTCTTTGAAAAGACGCGATTAAAACAGTTCGATTAATTTTATGAATTTTTTAAACTTGCATGGTAAGTTGCGACCGATTAAATAATACTCATTACTGAGCAATATTTAGGATCGTAAATGCTGGAATATTTTTCATTTGAAAAATCAGTGTTTCAATATGTTCGATTTTATTTGGCGGGAGAGTACAGTCGATCGCACCGATCTCTCGTTTTTGTCGAGATTTGACAATTTCTACTTTCACTTTGCGGCCGCTGCTGTATTTTTATTACGCTAAATTGAGAACTTTTGGATCTGTAGTTCAACCCTTTGGTGTGTAAACCATCCGAAAATGTGAAGAATGACTCAGATATTTTACTCATGAACGAGATATTTCGTTATTAGATTTAATTCTATGGAAATTACCAGTTTTGTTTTCTTTCAATCTTCGAAACTCAAACGATTCTAGCCGACCGAAAATTGATTTGAGGCGGTCATTTCGACCGGCTCTTAATGACAACTCATATCAATGCAATTATTTCATCCATTGCCAAGACAAATAAAATTTAGACTGGTTTGATTTAAAAGTGGGTTCATGTTTGCGATCTGCAAAGAAATTTCTGATTGTAGGCCTATTTTTTTCCCATAAACAACTAATATTTGGCATGGCTGCTTTAAAAGTATTGTCAGAGGAAAAATCATTGTAGATTGTAGATCTTGTCTGCTAGCATGGAAAGTATTCACAAAGCAAAATCTGGTTATGACATTCCTTATAGGAACAATGTTGGAAAACATTGCTGCAAAAGATGATTTTGCTGGCCTTTAATCATTTTTTGATTGTTTATAATATCTGTGCATGCATTTGATATGATTTTAAAGGTTAATTAAATTGAAAGAAAGAGTTTCCAACACTGTACTAGTGTCGTTTATCACACATTGAACACATGCACCTAAGAGTGATTACAAGTAGTCAAATATGATATATGTCAGTAATACAGCGTATTGCAATACGTATTGCAATACGGGTCAGCTGTATTGCAATATATTGCAATACGGTTTTTGCCGTATTGTTTCACCCCTAGACTATCGAATTAACAAAATTTTTGAAGATTTTCTGAATTTTTTGTATCATGTGATTATCTACTCTGGATTACTTTATTAAACCCTTTCCACAAAATTACCTGGTTTTGACATCCTCATAAAGAGAGTTTTTTGGAAAAGATTGAGAGAAAAATAGAAAATGCTGAAGGGCCAGGTAAAATGCATGCATCATACACTGATTTTTATTTCTGCACAGAGTATTGACGGTTAGCTGTTGTAGTGGATGTGTGTCGAACATGGTTTGTGTGTGATTTTGATGTTTGGACAGATAAAAATATTTCTGAAGCACACTGATGGATGGGTGTGGGTAATTCATGCGTTGGTGTGCTTAGTTTATGTATTAGATGGAGGCTGTAAAGTTGATTCTACGCGAAATAAACATTCAAATGCGCGTAGCATTGATTGTTAATATCGCATAGAATCTACTATACAGAGTTTATTAGCTCACCTGAGCACGAAGTGCTCAAGGTGAGCTATTGTGGTCGCTTTTTGTCCGTCGGCGTCCGTCTGTCCGTCCGTCTGTCCGTCCGTCCGTCTGTTCACATTTTGTTGTTACCACTCTAGCACCCACAAATATTGACCAATCTTAACCAAACTTGGTCAAAACATGTATGACCATAAGTTCTCGGATGAGTTCGATTTTGAGTCAGATCGGACCAGGAAGTCTGGAGTTATGTGCCCTTGAACGTCAAAAATGGCTAGTTTTGACTTTGTTACCACTCTAGCATCTACAAATATTGACCAATCTTAACCAAACTTGGTCAACATATGGATGACCATAAGTTCTCGGATGAGTTCGATTTTGAGTCAGATCGGACCAGGAAGTCTGGAGTTATGTGCCCTTGAACGTCAAAAATGGCTAGTTTTGACTTTGTTACCACTCTAGCATCTACAAATACTAACCAATCATAATCAAACTTGGTCAAAATATGTATGACCATAAGTTCTTGGATGAGTTCGATTTTGAGTCAGATCGGACCAGGAAGTCTTGAGTTATGTGCCCTTGAACATCAAAAATGGCTAGTTTTGACTTCGTTACCACTCTATCATCTACAAATATTGACCGATCAAAACAAAACTTTGCAACAATGTTGGTAACTATAAGTTCTCAGACGAGTTTGATTTTGAGTCAGATCGGACTAGGAAGTCTGGAGTTATGTGCCCTTGAACGTCCAAAATGGCTAGTTTTGACTTTGTTTCCACTCTAGCATCTACAAATATTGACCGATCAAAACAAAACATTGCCACAATGTTGGTAACTATAAGTTCTCAGATGAGTTTAATTTTTTGTCAGATCGGACATGGAAATCTGGAGTTATGTGCCCTTGAACGTCAAAAATGGCTAGTTTTGACTTTGTTACCACTCTAGCATCTACAAATATTGACCGATCAAGACAAAACTTTGCCACAATGTTGGTAACCATAAGATCTTGGTTGACTTCGATTTTCAGTGTGATTGAAGTAGGAAGTCTGGAATTATGTGCCCTTGAATTTTGAATTTGCTGTTTTCGACTTTGTTTACACTGTAGCATCTACATTTATTGACTTATCAAGACAAAACTTGGCCACAATGTTGGTGGCCATAAGATCCTGGATGAGTGAAACTTTCAGCTTGATTTGACTAGAGTTATTGGCCCTTGAATTTCACAAAATACAGTTTTCGACTTTATTTTCCCTCTAACAATATATTGACCAATCCAAAAAAAAAATTGGACATAATATTGATGAGAATACTTTTATTAGAACAGAGGTATGTGCCCTTGACTGTGTTGTTTTCTTCCACTTTGTTTTCACTGTAACAGCCACAAATATTGATCATTCTAATTTCAAGATTATGAAAGCAGTTTTCAGCTGGATCATAATCTCACATCTTAAATTATGTGCTCTTGAACTTAATACAACATTGTGACTTTCTTTCTATATAGGTTCAGGTGAGCGATTAAGGACCATCATGGTCCTCTTGTCTAACTTAGTGTTCGTTAGCGGTTCATTGGAGATGGGGGCGTGGATATGTATAGACATCGCATAAACTGGCCGGCAGTCTTGTTTATGTGGCAAAATAAACTGCAATTACATTGGTCCAAAAAGTAGGTCAAACAGTAAGTATCGAGTATCTTTTATTTTCAGAAGTCTCCGGAGCCATGTTTCACGGATATGCATGTAACAGAGAGACATGAAGAAGACATAAAAAAGACAATCCATCTGTCCTCCGAGAAGAAAAGACGCTATAATATCAAGGTAAACAGTGACATGCACTCTGTATGCTTGGTCTTTAGTATTGAAGTGGTCTAGGGACAGCTATTTACAAGGGATTGCAGGGACTTCCATGTTCATTGTGGATAATCATGTGATACAATAATTTCAGAATTTTTTTAATAATTTTGTTTATATCATGGGACCTATTTGAATTCTGTTTGAAGCAGAGGAGGTGGGCAGACGTCATGAGATGGACATGGTGGATATTTGAAAAATCAGCTGATTACAAAGTTATTTAAGATCAACCAACATTTTGGTTGATCTTCAATCAATTTTTATGCCCCCGTATCGAGAGATCGGGGCATATTGTTTTACTTGTGTCTGTCTGTCTGTCTGTCTGTCCATCTGTCCGTTTATCAGTTGATTTTCCTTTCATTTCCCCACCTTCTCTGCTTCAAACAGAATTCAAATTGGTCAAGTATTGACAAAAATAATGGTGATTTTCTGAAAGTCTAAGTCATGTGATTACCAATGTTGGACAAATTCTGAACCATTTACAGAATTTACATCCATAGATTACCTTGGGGTCACAGGCTATGCAATTCCATCAAAACAAATACTGGTCTGTTGAAATTCTATTTCACCATATCATAATATCAGGATGCATATTGTTGCGCTGTTGTCCATCTGTCTGTCAGAAATTTATTGTGAAAACATGATACAAAAATATTTCAATGGCAGTTGTATTTGAAAAAAGTATCATGTTATTGTCCACCCAAATCAACCGGGGACAACTAGTGCAAAGTCTGGTAGTTGAGCGTCTGAACAAAATATTGCCAAAGTGGGGTCATTACATATGTAGATGCCCCGGGTTAATCTTGCTGGACTATAGAATAACAGAAGAGAATAACATTTGAACTTAAACACAGAAACTTTGGTTGTTTGGAAGGGTTAAATGTATGAAGTAGAATTAGGGATACATTGTACTCCATAAGCCAAAATCTTTCTTAACAATTTGATTGTTACTTGTAAGTAGCTGTCTCATCTAGCTTAAACAATAGTGCATGCAACTGTACCAATGCTTTATTTTTGTAGTGGAGATATGTATATTGTTGTGATACAATATCCTGGTTTTGTGGAATATTCTCTCACTGATATGGTAAACTTCTTATATACAGCCCTTTACTATTACATGGTGGATAATCACGCGATACAAAATTTTCAGAAAACCTTCAAAAACTGTGTAAATACTGGACCGATTTGAATTCGCTTTGAAGCAGAGAATGTGGACATACGTCATGCATTAGATGGACAGGGTAGATTTTCGATAAATCAACTGATAAAAAAGTTATTGAAGATAAACCAATATTTTGGTTTATCTTCAATAACTTTTTTATCAGTTGATTTTTCAAAAAATCCACTACGTCCAGGTTATTCCTGACATTTTCCCACCTTCTCTGCTTCAAACCGAATTCAAATTGATCAAGTATTGACAGAGTTATTGAAGATTATCGGAAATTCTAAGTCACATGATTATACACTGTGTATTAGTATGGGGACATTTTGTTTTATCCTGTCTCTGTCTGTCAACACTTTGTCTTAAAAAGAAAATATAGACAATCCCATCCAAACAAATTCCTGGTTTTGACATGCTCTGTGACGAAAGATTTAGAAAACTGTAACTGACATCATCATTTTCTTTGTCAGTCTTTCGGATGAGACTTTAAACCCAGGTCCCATCTCCATATGACCTTAGTAGTTGAGTGGGACGTAAAACTCCATTTAATCCCAATCATTTTCTTTGTTCCCTTAATACTTTCTACCCAACAAATACGAAATGAAATTATTTTAACACCAATATCAAACCAATTTTAGTTACAAATGAAGTAGAATTAGATTCCTAGGAAAAGTGAAATCACCACAAAATGTGTCTATGTTGGAACAGGGGCATTATTGTTACAAGTACAATTTAAGTTAATTTGACTTCCATTACTTTGAATAACTGCAATTTTGATATTTTGGTTCATTTAGATATTATTTTACAACAAAAACAAATCATAAATAGACAAAATAGACACAGAGTTCTCTGCAGATTAATTTGAAGCTGTAATGAAATGTAGTATTAAACCTTAATACACAAACATCTAAGATATTGTGTTTATGCAAATGAATATAATTATATGAAAACACTTTAGGCAAAGAAGATATTTCTCAAAATGAGTGATTTCTTCTTTACCTAAAATGTTTTATCTATCAGTTTTGTCATGAAATGCTTCCATCATGTAGATGACAATTCGAAAACATTGAATTGTGGGAACTTAAAAGCTGTCTGTGCATTGCACTGATTTACTTGAAGGTTTCAGTCGGTCTGAACAATCCTGCACATCAATATACTGTATCAGGGCTACAGATAAGAGGGGATGATGACATTTTGAAATGCATTATTGCATTTATTATTCATCAACTGAATAAAATGTTGAAATTGTCTCATCTAGAAAATTCGTATGTGTACCCACAATTTAGGTTTTGGATTTGAATTGACGAAATTTAGAATGTCTTCACCACCTCTTATCATTAGCTCTACTGTTTACTAGTGGGTTTCTGATTTATATTCATTTGTAGGTACATGTATGTAGCCCTCATGAAGGAAACTTTTATAAAAACTTCAGTGAAATAATTCTTCTAAGGGAGATTTTCTTTGGATGCCTTTACTTCGGAAACAAGATAATGGGAATGCTGTTTACAAAGAAATGTGTAGCTTATAATGTTCACAATATTAAGTATTGATATTACTTTGTTTTCACACCAAAGGAAATAGTTTTCTGAAGTAGTTAACAACATTGTACATTATGACATATTACAATTACATGGCACGATTTTCTCATCTGTTTCAAATGCATATGGGTATTCTGAAATCTTGCAAAACCTACTTTAAGTAAATGGGATGTGAAATATTCATATGCACTGGAAACAAATGCTGAGAGGTGTGATCCTTTGATAAATGCTAAACTTTGTAATCAAAAGCTGGAGTTTTTGGCCTGAACACAGTGTTTTTACAGTGGACACCATTATAGCATTTTGATTTATTTTCACATTTATGAAAATCGGATAATTTTCTATCATGTCTGATTTTTGCTCAGAGAACATTTATATGTATATTATAACAATATCATATTTATTTTCTCATAGTTAAAGTTTCCTTTCAGTATTCAAGACTTCGACAAATGTGACCCGTCATGCTAAAAGGGACCTTATCGGATATGTGAAAAAAATCGACCCTAGACAGTCTGCGCAGTCCGCGCAGCCAGACTAGGGCCGACACTTTTCACTTTTATGTAATTTTCTAAATCCGAAATGATTCCCCTGTCTTACTATACGTTCATTTCTCGCATATGGGATCTGGTTGACATGTGCTGGGTCTGACAAGTTTGTCCAAATTTGGATTTTTGAGTTCTGATAAGGTCCCTTTTAGCGCGACGGGTCACAAATATGAAGATATGAAAGTTTCACAAGTCAATGTTTTGTATCAATTTTGGCACATTAGGCGTAATTTTCCATGTCTGTATTTGGCTTATTTTATTTCCATTTTAGACGGCTGGCCAGATGCAAAAGGTATGTCAATGATTTGATAATTAGGTCACAATATGGGACATAATAGCTAGTAAAGACACCACGAAAGAATAAGACCCTGTCTACAATCTTCTCTTAACCCATTACCAGAGAGCAGCATTTTAGACTGTTCGAAATTCAAAGATGTTGCAGAAAACAAGTTCAAGTAAATGAATTTCAAAATTTGTGAGGGATTTTGGCTGGAAAACATTGTGGGAAAATGATAAAATTGCATGTCACAAGTAAATTCTTCATTTTCTACAATATTTTCAAAGCATTTATCTTGTGGGGCGCCAAAAAGCGCCAATGTGTGGCAATGGGTTAATTCTCAGTCCTTTGACATTTGAAATAATTTTATATAAGATTAAATTGAAATAAATGAGAGTCACAAATAAGTAACTAAAAATTCTGGTATAGATCTATATTTTTCTGTCTTTTCTAGCTGTGACTGTCATATAATATTCTGAGTTTCCCTTACAGAGGGCTACTATACTCGAACATTTGCATGTAAAATTATATTGTATAGAAGTTTTACTGGATCCTTCACTGTTTTATTTCATAAGATCCAACAAAACTTTGATAGAATACTTCATATTAATCATTCTGTTATGATTAAATATTGAGAGAATGAATTATCATTTAAAAAATGCAGAACTTTATCATTTACAACGATGTCAATATATTACATCAAGAAGAATTCCTCTGTACATATGTAACACCCACCTAATGTACCTAACCTATGGGCAATCATCAGTTTTAAAGGGAACCTTGCTAGATATTTCAGGCATCAGAACAATGGAAGGTAAAAGTTAGATTGGCACATTTGTTTGGTAGATCTATCACATTATCTAGGGCCAATTGAAAAGAAATTTTAGGACTGGTACCAGGCTTTTCACTTGCAATGGAGAACCAGGGGCCTGTTCTATCAACAATCCTATGACCAAGTTTCACATAAACAATTTAACATTACTAACAATGGAAAAAATGGGAATGTAAAAAAAAAGGATACAGACATGATTTAGAAAGACTGAATGAAGATGAAGCACACTTTCTCTGGACAGAAACAATCTAATAATTCATGTTAACCTATTCATATGATATTGCTATGATATATATTTTATCAGTTTTATGTTCATCAATTTAGAAGGGGACCCTTTAATCCCTAGTCCATATTATCCACTGCCTAGATAACAAAATTTTAGACAGTTCCAAATTCAGAATTTTTGAAGACAATGGTTTTAATGTTTGAAAATGAAGTAGTTTAGCAGAGCTACCTGTTAACCATTACCAGACGGCTAAATTTTGGACTATTCCAATTTGAAAGGTGTTGCAGATGACTTTTTAAGGTTAATGAAACTTTAAAAATATTTCCATTTTAGGTTAGAAAATATTGTGGAAAATGAAGAAATTGCTTGTCACAAGCAATTTCTTCATTTTCCACAATGTTTTCCCAAGCCCTTTCTTGTGAAGGAGTAAAAAGGCGTTACTGTGCAGTAATGGGTTACAGGGCGTATCTGTATTTCTAAATGCAAAATATTGTTTAACATAGGCCAAACTCTATGTTGTAGGTACTCATTGGAATTGTCTCTTCAAGACAATTCAGATGCGTACGCACAACATAGGGTTTGAACTAGATTATTGCCCCCATCTTATCTGTTGCTCTGTCTAGTCTGTCATAGAATACTTTATATTTTATGACAAGAAATGCTGGTTGATAGTTTTATCTACAGCAACTTTCTGGCAATGGTTAACCCATTACCAGACAGCAAAATTTTGGACGGTTCAAATTTGAAAGGTCAGGTGCTGCAGATGACAATTTCATGTTGATATGATTTTAAAGATATTTCCATTTTGGGTAAGAAAAACAATGTGGAAAACGAGGAAATTGCTTATCTACATATCATAGACTGATCTTTGTCTACACTGCTTGTCAATTTAGCACTTATACCTGGCCCTGGTTTCTCGAAAAAACTTAAGTATATATACTCATGAGAACATGCTCAACTTCAAAATAATACTCTCCAACATTGAAGGGTATTCGATTGAAGTTCACATGGATTTTGTGTGATTTGAGAATGGTGCTCAGATTTGAGCATGAGAACATACTTAGGTTTTTTCGAGAAACCGGGCCAGATCAATAAATGGCTGAACCCTTTCCCAAACAGTACAAAGCTTCTTTGAGTGCTGTTCATCAGAAAAGCTTTGAAAGTTTTTGATAGTGCATTTATAGTA
The DNA here is from genome assembly GCA_963680895.1 of Fragum sueziense. Lineage (NCBI taxonomy): Eukaryota > Metazoa > Mollusca > Bivalvia > Cardiida > Cardiidae > Fragum > Fragum sueziense. Next base: position 35,034,147 of record OY804603.1, read on the forward strand.
ATCAGGGTTTTCTTTATATCTCCCGCTCTTTTCCATGTAAAAAAATCTTTCTAGAAACATTTCTTACATTTTATCACTAGTCTTAAACTCATTTTTAGCTCGACTTTTCGAAGAAAATGAGAGCTTAAACTGTCACCCGGGAGTTGGCGTCGGCATCGGCGTTGGCGTTGGCGTTGGCGTTGCATCCAAGGTTAAAGTTTTTTCAAACATCAATAACTTCCATACTATCAAAGGGATTCAACCCAAACTTGGAATACTTATTCACCATCACACCCTCTACCTTACTATCAGGGCCCATGACCCTGGGACCACTCTGTTTGGAGTTATGCCCCCTTTATACTAAGCAACTTAGAAAGTCGAGTGTCTTCGGACAGCTCTTGTTATTCCAACTAAGGGTCAACTCTTCCCCAAACACCATGATTTTGGACTGTTTGAAAAAAAAAGCAATTGCAGGCAAAAAATATACTACAGGCAAATACTTGTGGTATGTGTTTGCATAGAATACTAAGGAAAAAGGAGGAAGTTAAGGTTATCATCATGTTCTTCTTGCATCTCCATGTTTTTTAAAGCTATAAATTGTGTCATGGATGTCAAAATCAGGGGTAAGTTTTGTACGGAGTACAGAGATTTCTTTGTTAAGACAGTCAAATGATATTTTTCTCTTTTCAGTCTGGATTTGATGTACTTCACTCTCTAATACCGTCCCTGAGTTCAAACCCTAATGCAAAAGTCAGCAAGGCAGCAATGCTACAAAAAAGTAAGTTATATTTATTTACAACTTCTAAACCCTTTCCAAAACATCAAAGTTAGTCTATGTGGGCAAGCAGCTGTAGGCTCCACAAGAGTGTTGTGGTAGTACTGGTATGAGAAACAACAGGAATCATGGTTAGGTGCTCCAGCCACTGCGCTATGACCATAGCAGTTGAAAACTGCATAAAACACCAATTAAGCAAACCAACACATCAAAATGTATGGATGGTCTTATTAAAAAATTGTTACAAAGGACAAAATGGATGTTATTTGAGGTAAAATTTGTGATTGTTATAGCACAGAAAACATTGAGGTAAAAGAAGAAAATGCTGATTATCATGCACAGATCCAGGAGTTGGGCCCAGGCCCCTCTCGAATTTGTAAAAAGGCTTATCTGTCCGACTAATTGCTGTTAGGGAAAGGGCTAAATGATTTATTACTTTTATGCCCCCATATCAAAAGATCCAGGGCATATTCTTTCACTCGTTTCTGTCTGTCCTCCTGTCTCTCTGTCTGTTAACTTGATATTTGCCTTTTCTCCAAAAGTATGCCATTTCGGGGGGGCATTGGTGTTTCATAAACACATCTTTTTTACTTTTACTTCACAGCTGCTGAGTATTGTAGAAAGTTAAAAGCAGAGAGAAAACAGATGCAGAATGAAGCAGATATACTCAAACAAGAAATAGCCTCCCTCAATCAAGCAATAAGGTAAGGGATTACTCCATGGACTTATGTGACATTAGAATTAAACCCCCAATCAATCAGTTAATCATACTATACAGATATACATAATAACCCTTTCTAAACATACTAGATTAATACAAGAAATCAACAGATCAAAGATGGGCTAACATGTGTACAGAAATACTATGCTTTTCTTGTTGTATCTAATTTCAATAATTAGACAAATCAATGAATAAAAATAATGCATTTATCACTAATTAACTCTATGGAAATTGAAGAAATTGCCTGTTACAAGCAATTTCTTCATTCCTATGTTTTCTACACAGAAAGACAAAACAAAAATACAAAATTTCAGTCTTGAAATTCTCGTCCACAACATCTTTGAATTGGATAAAGTCTAAAATTTTGCCTTTTGGTAGCGGGTTAATCAACTGTGTCTCATTGCTTTTCACACCTTTCACACGTTTTTCTTTGTTCAACGCATTATTGTTAAATGACCAGAAACTTTGTATAAGTTTGTGTCAATAAAATCTATGTCTATGTCTTTTAAGCTCCACTGGTCATTAGGCTAGTGCGTAAGTGGGCTGTTGTCATCTTTCTACCTACTTCTCTTCCATTTACAGTGTGTGTCAGCAACAATTACCAGCAACAGGTGTCCCAGTAACGAGACAGCGAGCTGATCAGATGAAGGAAATGTTTGAAGAATATGTTAAACAGAGAACACTCACTAACTGGAAGTTCTGGATTGTATCCTTAATATCATGTTGTGTTCTTTGCGTTTTATTATGTCCTCAAATGGAAATATTGCTGACATATTTTTTAAGACTGTGGATATATTCTTCCATCCATCATAGGAAAGAAAATTTTGATAAGCAAGTTTTAATTTACAAGTGGTAATTTCAAGAGTTTCAATATGGCTGTTGTCAAGCTCAGTCGGTAATGTAGGAGTCTGTCTATCAAGGGGTCCTGCATTCCGGCATTTGACAAAATTCATTTGTCTCAGAAAAGCTGGAGGCTATGATTGAATATTGTGGTAGTACCGGTGAGAAAAAATACCAGGAATCTATGGTTAGGTGCTTCAGCCACTGCGATATGACAGTGACCATGTAAGTTGAAAGAAGAGTAATGAGTTGACTGTTACAGGTTGATTTGATGCATCAGCAGCCCACTTGGACTCTTAAACTAGGGATTGCTGCTTTGATGTGTAGTCTTTCCAGTCTTTTTGATGAGAGTTTAAACCCAGGTAATGTCTCCATTTGACCATAGTTACGTTTGACTTCACTTTGACTAAGCTGTAATACATAAATAACTTTCGGACTATATATAGCCTTAACTGTTGCCAGTTTTCATTGATCATCCGTAACCTGTTTGACTCGTACAACACGATGGTATCAACGGCAAGTGTCGATGAGTTATGTAGATCTGCATTAGCATGGCTAGATCAGCATTGTTCTTTACCCTCATTACGGCCTAGTAAGTAAATATTACCGTAATTATTCTATTAAACGCCCATATTCTAATAAACGCCCATCCCCCAAATTTAGGCTGAAAATCTGCTTGTTTTAAGCACAATTTTAGCGAAAAAGGGTGATTCTAATAAACGCCCATCCCATGATTCCAGATTAAAATAATGAAAGTCATAAACAAAGATCATTTCCAAAATCAATAAAATAGAGAATGCCCAGCCTTCAATCTGTGTGCAATGAATGAATTTCATTGAAAAAATCTTATTTTGCAGTCCTTATAACAAAACTTTGCCAAATTCAATTTGCAGAACTTCGAGTCTATGAATTGACAAAGTTTGATTCACAACTTTGACTAACAAAAGTAGAATACCTCTAATAAACGCCCACCCCCTACTTTCCCATCGACCATTTTTGTAATAAACGCCCGGGCGTTTATTAGAATAATTACGGTAAGTATTTGAATCGTGATTTAAGGATCAAATTGGTGCAGTGATATTGGGCTGGACTTGTAACACAGGGTAGGTAGATTCAATCCCCGCCACTCCGATCCTTCAGAGGAGACTTTAACCCATTACCACACAGTGACTCTTTTTGACTCCCAACAAGAGACTGGCTATTAAAAACATTGTGGAAAATGAAGAAATGGCTTGTGACAAGCAATTTCTTCATTTCCCACTATATCTTCCATACAAAATGTTTAAATAAATGTTTGTTTAATTTTAGTTGTCACCTGCAACAACTTTGAATTTGGACAAGTCACAATTTTGTTTTTAGCTCGACTTTTCGAAGAAAATGAGAGCTTATACTGTCACCCGGGCGTCGGCGTTGGCATTGGCGTTGCAACAAAGGTTAAAGTTTTTTCAAACATCAATAACTTCCATACTATCAAAGGGATTCAACCCAAACTTGGAATACTTATTTACCATCACACCCTCTACCTTACTATCAGGGCCCATGACCCTGGGACCACTCTATTTGGAGTTGGAGCCCCCTTTATACTAAGCACTTAGAAAGTCGAGCGCTGTCTTTGGACAGCTCTTGTTTGGTAATGGCTGAAACTGAGGACTCATCGCCATATGACCTTAGCTGTTGAGTGGGATGTACTGTTCAATTATTAATTGTATGTTGATTTTGAATATCTATGCTTCTGCTGGCAGCATAGACAAAGATCGGTCTGCACATGTATGTTGCAATGCAGTCAGAGTCTGATCTTTGTCTATGTTACCTGTATTATTGCATGTCAATTGAAATAGAATATCTTTATAGGGAGTAAAATGATAAGATTAGTTTTAACCCTTTCCCAAACAAGAACTGGTTTTGATGTCCTTAATACAATAGGATTGGGAAAATATTGAAACAAAAGAAGAAACTGCTGATAATCAGCAGTTTCTCCTTTTGTCTCAATATTTTCTGTGCCATATTTTACATAAATCCTATCTTTAATAACATCCATTTTGTCATTTGTGACAGTTTTAGAAGTGGATAACCCTAAAATTTTGTCATTTGGGATAGGGTTAAAGAGTGACATTACACTACCAGAACTTTGATTTCAAAAGAAGATGTAATAATAGTTTGAAATCGCGCTAGGATAAATCATTTGTATTATAAAAAGATCATACATGTACAGTGGCACTAGTCTGGCAATTTCATAATTTCTCCTTTCCTTTTGTACAGCCTACTTAATTGTTCTGAACTTTGACTATTAAAGGAAAAAATATAGAGAAAATATTATACTGTTACATCCTATATGAAAGATGATGAAGGAATGTTGCATATTTGCCGATCCCCTGTAGGTCAGTTGCTTATATTGAAGTCTATCAGTCCAAGGGTTGTAAGTTCTGGCATAGCCATTATCCATTCTGATATTTTATCCTTTCTGATATTTGACGCAAGTCATTTGTCTCTCACCAATAGGTGTGAATCATTAACCCATTACCACACATTGACACTTTTTGACTCCCCAAAATTTAAAGGTTTTGGAAAACATTGCGGAAAATGAAGAAATTGCTTGTCACAAGCAATTTCTTCATTTCCTACAATGTTTTCTACAAAAAATGACCAAAAGATTTTATATTTCCTTAACTTTAAATTGTCGTCTGCAACATCTTTGATTTGGATCAGTCCAAAATTTGTTGTTTGGTAATGGGTTAATGCTTGAACTGTAGGCTCAGATTGGATATTGAGGTTGTAATGGTTAGAGAAATACCAGGAATTTATGGTTTGCTGTACCAGGCTTCGCAATTTTACCATAGATGTTGAAAGAAGTGTTAGAAGAAAATATTGAGGCAAAACCCAAGCCTTTTCTTTTTATAGATGTCAAAAGTAGTTCTTGTTTGGGAAAGGGTTAATTAATTAATTTTGTATATTTATTACAGTTGGTGCAAATGCAATGAGACACCTGAGTACCACAACCAGTATTTTATCAGACCCAGCTCGCGTCCCAGAGCAGGCTGCACAAGCAGTAATCAAGCGACAGTCCAGTACCAGCGAGGAAAATAATACTTGAACCACTGACCTTAACCCTTTCCCAAACGGCAAATTGTAGGGTGATCCACTTCAAAAACTGCCACAAATGACAAAATGGATGTTATTAAAGATAGGATTTGTGTAAAATATGGCACAGAAAATATAGAGACAAAAGGAGAAACTGCTGGTTATCAGCAGTTTCTTCTTTTGCCTTAATGTTTTCCCAAGCCTTTTCTTTTATAGATGTCAAAACTGTCTTGTTTGGAAAAGGGTTTATTAATTGATCAATCTTGCATTTTTATTACAGTTGATGCAAATGCAATGAGACACTTGAGTACCACAACCAGTATTTTATCAGACCCAGCTCGCGTCCCAGAGCAGGCTGCACAAGCAGTGATCAAGCGACAGTCCAGTACCAGCGAGGAAAATAATACTTGAACCGCCAACCTTAACCCTTTCCCAAACAGCAAAATTTTAGGGTGATCCACTTCAAAAACTGCCACAAATGATAGAATATAAGTTATTACAGATAGAATTTGTGTGAAATATGGTATAGAAAATATTGAGACAAAAGGAGAAACTGCTGGTTATCAGCAGTTTCTTCTTTTGCATCAATGTTTTCCCAAGCATTTTCTATTAGGGACGTCAAAACTAGTTCTTGCTTGGGAAAGGGTTAATTGATCAATCTTGTATATTTATTACAGTTGGTGCAAATGCAATGAGGCACTTGAGTACTACAACCAGTATTTTATCAGACCCAGCTCGTGTCCCAGAGCAGGCTGCACAAGCAGTTATCAAGCGACAGTCCAGTACCAGCGAGGAAAATAATACTTGAACCACCTACCTTAACCCTTTCCCAAACGGTAAAATTTTAGGGTGATCCACTTCAAAAACTGCCACAAATGACAAAATGGATGTTATTAAAGATAGGATTTGTGTAAAATATGGCACAGAAAATATAGAGACAAAAGGAGAAACTGCTGGTTATCAGCAGTTTCTTCTTTTGCCTTAATGTTTTCCCAAGCCTTTTCTTTTATAGATGTCAAAACTGTCTTGTTTGGAAAAGGGTTTATTAATTGATCAATCTTGCATTTTTATTACAGTTGGTGCAAATGCAATGAGACACTTGAGTACTACAACCAGTATTTTATCAGACCCAGCTCGCGTCCCAGAGCAGGCTGCACAAGCAGTGATCAAGCGACAGTCCAGTACCAGCGAGGAAAATAATACTTGAACCACCGACCTTAACCCTTTCCCAAACAGCAAAATTTTAGGGTGATCCACTTCAAAAACTGCCACAAATGATAGAATATAAGTTATTACAGATAGAATTTGTGTGAAATATGGTATAGAAAATATTGAGACAAAAGGAGAACTGTTATCAGCAGTTTCTTCTTTTGCATCAATGTTTTCCCAAGCATTTTCTATTAGGGACGTCAAAACTAGTTCTTGCTTGGGAAAGGGTTAATTGATCAATCTTGTATATTTATTACAGTTGGTGCAAATGCAATGAGGCACTTGAGTACTACAACCAGTATTTTATCAGACCCAGCTCGCGTCCCAGAGCAGGCTGCACAAGCAGTGATCAAGCGACAGTCCAGTACCAGCGAGGAAAATAATACTTGAACCACTGACCTTAACCCTTTCCCAAATGGCAAATTGTAGGGTGATCCACTTCAAAAACTGCCACAAATGATAGAATATAAGTTATTACAGATAGAATTTGTGTAAAATATGGTATAGAAAATATTGAGACAAAAGGAGAAACTGCTGGTTATCAGCAGTTTCTTCTTTTGCCTCAATGTTTTCCCAAGCCTTTTCTTTTATAGATGTCAAAACTAGTTCTTGTTTTGGAAAGGGTTATTTAATCAATCTTGTATATTTATTACAGTTGGTGCAAATGCAATGAGGCACTTGAGTACTACAACCAGTATTTTATCAGACCCAGCTCGCGTCCCAGAGCAGGCTGCACAAGCAGTAATCAAGAGACAGTCCAGTACCAGCGAGGAAAATAATACTTGAACCACCGACCTTTGGTTAAAATGCTGAAGAAAAGCTCCCAAGTTCTTCACAAACAAAGTGGTACATGGTCACTTCATAAAAAAACACAGTTTGATTTAAAGCTGCTGTTACAAGGACTTAACTAAAAAGCACCAATACAAAAGTCAGTGCTTACTACAGACTCACCGACTGTCAAAAAGTACTTTAACCCATTACCAAAAAGCCAAATTTGTGGGTTGTCCAAGTTGAAAGCTGCTTCAGATGACAAAATGGATGCTGTTCAATATAGAATTTGTGTAAAATATAGCACAGAAAATATTGAGGCAAAAGTAGAAAATGCTGATTATCAGCATTTTCGTCTTTTGCCTCAATGTTTCCCAAGGGTTTTCTGTCAGGGACCTCAAAACCAGGTCTTGTTTGGGAAGTGTTAAGTTATTCTCCTAAGAATATATCGGTCATAATTTCATCTGACAAAAGTTCATAGGTCTTGAAAGAAAGAGTTTGATTCGTCAGAATGATGGAAATGAACTCAAAATTCATCAATGAAATATTTGCATGAATTAATGTCGAAGATGCTTGTGTGTTAAGAGATATGATATATTTATCAAGCTTAATCATAGTCATACTTGTCCTGAAATATTCATTCTTTGCATTCATGCTGTCTGACCATAGTCTGTACTGTCTGTTTAACCCTTTCCCAAACAACAGAATTTTAGGGGGACCCACTTCAAAAACTGTAAAAAATGACAAAATGGGTGTAATTAAAGATAGGGTTTGTATGAAATATGGCACAGAAAACATTGAGACAAAAGGAGAAACTGCTGGTTATCAGCAGTTTCTTCTTTTGTTTCAATGTTTTCCCAGGCATTTTCAATTAGGGACGTCAAAACCAGGTCTTGTTTGGGAAAGGGTTAAATTTGTAACTAGAATTGGGGGAGGGGCGTCATCAGAAAGCGTCGTTATGTGGGAGTGAGTTAACCCTTTCCCAAACGGCAAAATCCTAGGGTAATCCACTTCAAAAACTGCCACAAATGACAAAATGGATGTTATTAGAGAAAGGATTAGTGTAAAATATGGCACAGAAAATATTGAGACAAAAGGAGAAACTGCTGGTTATCAGCAGTTTCTTCTTTTGTTTTAATGTTTTCTCAAGCCTTTTCTATTAGGGATGTCAAAACCAGGTCTTGTTTGGGAAAGGGTAAATGATCATTGAAGGTAAATTACTTGCATGTGGAAATATAACAACCGGTGAGATTTTGAGTATTATTATTGTATTTTCACACACCAATTATGTATGCGAGAAATGTTTATACTTATTTTAAAAATAATTGATCATGTTGTAACTTTGTCACTTAGATGGAAATTTTATTTCAAAGTTTTTGAAAATAAAGCAAATATTTAATCACCCTTCTTTTCATCATTAGGTTTTCAGGCAATTATCTGATTTATGGCACTAGATCTACCATAATTGCGTTATAAATTTTGTTTGAAAGGAATGGATGGAAATAAGAAATTGATATGATAATTATTTGTTATTATCCTTATAAGGTTAAAAAAATGTATGTAAAACAATGCATGCAAGGTTTGACCTAGAAAAATCCCTATATAAATAGTGTTTGTACGACAAATTTAGCATTATAATTTCTCATTCACTTCTGTCATACAGTAACCTCATGATAGGATTGTTTTACAATCATTGATAATATGGGACCCTGTTATGCAAGCTTTACATGAAGTAAAAAGAATTACATGTACTTTAAAATATTCTTCAACTTATCAAATTTACAATAAAATAAGCTAGGAAGCTTGATGAATGAATGTATGTTTTAAGATAAGAAAAATTACTTTGTCTCATCAAATTGTATATTTGGTGCTCAAAAGAATATCAGGGATAGATCATTTTAAGTATCAATATATGTGACCTGTCACGCTAAATGGGACCTCATCAGATGTGTGAAAAATATCGACCCTAGTCTGTCTGCGCAGTCCACGCAGCCAGACTAGGGCCGACACTTTTCACTACTATGTAATTTTCTAAACCCGGAATGTTTGATCTATCTTACTATATATTCATTTTTCGCATACAGTATCTGGTTGACATGTACTGAGTCTGACAAGTTTGTCAAAATTTGAATTTTTGGAGTTTGGATGAGGTCCCTTTTAGCGTGACGGGTCACATATATTTATATTGTACTTTGTTCATTTGTGGTAAGAAATACAATATTGGAGAGTGTTAATGTATGGTGTAATTTGTTGTAACCTTTTCCCAAAAAGCAATATTTAAGGTTGTCTCTAAGCTGCTGCAGATGGCTAAAAGAGTGTTGATAAATGTTGAATATGTGTACATTAATATAATTATAGCTCCTGCATAGATTCAAAACCCAGTCTTGTTTGAGAAAGGTTTTTTCACTTCCGAAACAAGATCTGGTTTTGACATCTCTAATGGAAAAGGTTCAAAGAAACATTGAGACTAAAGGGGAAAATCTGATAACCAACATTTTCTCCTTTTGCCCGAATATTTTCTTTGCTACTCCTTTTGCCCGAATATTTTCTTTGCTATATCTACACAAATTCTATTGTTATCAACATCTATTTTGTCCACATTCTTGTTGTTTGGAAAAGTGTTAAGCAAGATTAAAATTGAGCATGCTGAGTTGATACAATAAGGCAGTGTAGGATAAGGCAAACTCTCATGATATGTCTGCATAAGACTGCACAAATGTGCAAAACTTGGGATTAGCCAAGATCAGCTTGGAAAAGATTTCTGCTCTTTGTTACAAATTCATTCATCAAATAGTGCTAGATTTTTTGAAAATTTTGTATTTCTACATTAGAATAGAATAGCATCTTGTGTTGCCAGGAAACCCTTCAAAATGATAAAGTTTGTGTCTACAAATTTTCAACCCTTGCCTTGGTAATCTTGTAGTGTTCTGGCTAGTGATCTTGGAATATTGAAGAAGAGGAAGAAAAAATGCTGGTAATCAGCAGTTTCTTCCTTTCCTTCTCTATCTTCCAAAACTTTAACATTTCCCAACCAGCAAAGTTTTAGACTTTTCCAATTTGAAAGCTGCTGTTGGTGACAAATTTGATGTTGTTGAAGATAAGATTTGTGTACAATAAGGCATGGAAAATATTGAGGCAAAAGGAGAAACTGCTGATTATCAGCAGTTTCTTCTTTTGTCTCAATGTTTTTCCAAGTCATTTGAATAAGGGACGTCAAAAGCAGGTCTTGTTTGGGAAAGGGTTAAGATGGGTCAAAAGGCGGAACTGTTTGGGAATGGAATAAATTAGAACACCAGGTTTAATTAGCAAAGAAAGTGTGATGCATATTATATATTATTAATGCTGTGCCCTTTGAAAAGAGTGTTTGAGCTATATTTGGTAGAATTTTACCACAAAAAAGTGTGTGGCCCAGAATTGCTTATTGCTTGATAGTTTTTAGCTCACCTGAGCACGAAGTGCTCAAGGTGAGCTATTGTGATCGCTTTTTGTACGTCGTCCGTCCGTATGTCCGTATGTCCGTATGTCCGTCCGTCCGTCCGTCTGTCAACAATTCGGTGTTTACACTCTAGCATCTACAAATATAAGCCAATCTTAACCAAACTTGGTCAAAACATGTATAACCATGAGCTCTCGGATGAGTTCGAATTTGGGTCAGATCGGATCAGAAAGTCCGGAGTTATCTGCCCTTGAATGTAAAAAATAGCTACTTTTGACATTGTTTACACTCTAGCATCTACAAATATTGACCAATCAATACAAAAGTTAGACATAATGTTGGTGACCATAAGATCTTGGATGAGTTTGATTTTGGGTCAGATCGGACAAGAAAATCAGGAGTTATCTGCCCTTGAATTTGACAAAATTGTCGTTTTTGACCGTTTTCGACTTTGTTTACACTATAACATCTACAATTATTGACCAATCAAAACAAAACTTTAAGAAAATGTTAGTGACCATAAGATCTTGGATGAGTTCGATTTTGGGTGAGATCGGATTAGAAAGTCAAGAGTTATCTGCCCTTGAATGTAAAAAATAGCTACTTTTGACATTGTTTACACTCTAGCATCTACAAATATTGACCAATCAATACAAAAGTTAGACACAATGTTGGTGACCATAAGATTTCGGATGAGTTTGATTTTTGGTTTGATTAGACCAGAAAGTCCTGCGTTATCTGCCCTTGAACTTGACAAAATTGTCGTTTTTGACCGTTTTCGACTTTGTTTACACTATAGCATCTACAGTTATTGACCAATCAAGACAAAACTTTAACACAATATTAGTGACCATAAGATCTTGGATGAGTGTGATTTTGGGTCAGATCGGACCAGAAAGTCAGAAGTTATCTGCCCTTGAATGAAAAAAAGATACGTTTGACATTGTTTACACTCTAGCATAGATCAAAGAATATTGACCAATCTATACAAAAATTGGACACAATGTTGGTGACCTTATATAAGATTTCGGATGAGTTTTTGTTTTGGTTTGATCGGACCAGAATGTCCTGAGTTATCTGCCCTTGAATTTGACAAAATTGCTGTTTTCGACTTTCTTTTTACTCTTACAACCACAAAATTAATGTTGACCAATCAAGACAAAACTTTGATCTTGGATATAATGTTTAATCACCATAAGATCATGGATGAGTTTGAACTTCAGCACAATTATACAAGCAGTTGCTGAGTTATCTGCCCTTGACATTGACAAAATTCTCATTTTTGACTTTGTTTTCACTCTTTACAACCAGATATATTGACCTATAAAGACGAAACAGGGACATAATGTTGATGACCATAAGTTTGTTTTCAGTCTTAATGTCACAAATATTAATTGATTCAAACATAACTGTGGCTCATATCATCTTAATTCAGGTGAGCGATATAGGACCATCATGGTCCTCTTGTTTTATGCAAAAAAGGATTATTATATATCCCTCTTTTCAAATGGCAGGGCTCATATTTAGAGATTTGTTGTCGTTTATTGTTTAGAATTGTCGAAGACTCAAACTATTGTTATCCAAGTTTTGTATATTATATTTTGACGTTAACAGTAGAGCATTTTCGCAACCAAAGGATTCTACCTCTACTTTGTTCCTTGCTCTTAACCCTTTCCCAAACAAGATCTGATTTTGACATCCCAGGAAGATATTGTTTGGGTAAACATCGAAACATAAGAATTCAAAAGAAGAAACTGCTGATACTGCTGATAACCAGCAGTTTCTCCTTTTGCCTTTATATTTTCTTAGCTATATTGTACACAAATCCAACCTTGGTTAGCATTCATTGTGTCGTCTGCCGCAGTTTTTGAATTGGAGCACCCTCAAATTTTGCCGTTTGAGAAAGGGTCAAGGAAAAATGTTGGGGTAGAGTTCTTTGCATGCAAAGATGCAGAAAATGCAATAGAAGTGGTATAATAACCATTTCCCATACACCAGTATTCTAGGCTGGTTTAAGGTTAAACTAGTTTCAGTCAATGAAATTAAGTTTAACCCTTTCCCAAACAAGACATTGTTTTGACGCCTCTATTAGAAAAGGCTTGGGAAAACATTGAAACAAAAGAAGAAACTGCTGATAACCAGCAGTTTCTCCTTTTGTCTCAATATTTTCTATACCATATTTTACACAAATCCTATCTTTGATAACACCTATTTTGTCATTTGTAGCAGATTTTGAAGTGGATCATCCTAAAATATTTTCGTTTGGGAAAGGGTTAATTTGTGAAGAAAATATCAATGTTATAGCCTAGAAAACTTGACAGAAAAGGAAATATTACTAGGTTATTAACTCTTTCTTCTTTTCTATCATTGCTTTTCATCTTCAACATCTACAATACTGTTAATCGCTGCTTTTATTTCAAAACCTTGTAAATACAGCTTTTAACAGGCAATAGTTACAAGAGTTTTGAAGAAAAGTGATAGAATGCTTTAAGTTAACATTTATGTGCCATGATTTGTTAAAAGAATTTACTGTCTGCACAAAAAAGATGATAAGCCAAGATTATTGGTTATTGTCATTTGGGTTGGAGAATTCTTTTTGCTTATCCCTGTTGCTCAAAATAATAGAAATAATTCACATTTCAACAAATTCTACTCTATCATTTAAATGCTACATTAATATCCAATTATGTATAAGTCATTTCTATTACAGAAGTAGGCCATAAACAAAATTGAAGATTTATGTCAAAATAATAACAGATTTAATGAGCTGGGGTCTAGAAAAAAGGGCTGTTTATCCCACTACCAGATTGCAAACATTTGGACTTGTCCAATCTGAAAGGTGTTGCAGGCGACAATTTCAAGTTGATGAAATTTTAAAAACATTTTCATTTTGGGTTAGAATTTCATTTTACCCAATGTTTTCCAAAGCAGTTTCTTTAGGAGCATCGAAAAGCACAAAATTAATGTGTGTAATTGGATTAAAGCGTTTGTGACCTGTATGGATCCAAATCAGCAAGTGCATATGCACATACAGATTAAAATCTGCTAACCCATTCCTACACAATGACGCTTTTTAGCTCCACTGGCCGAAGGCCAGCGGGCTATTGTCATGGCGTTGTGTCCGTCGTGCATCCGTCCGTGCGTCCGTTAACTTTTTCATTAAACATCTTCTCCTCTTATACCAGTAGGCCAATTTTGACTAAACTTGGCAGGAATGTTCCTTGGGTGACCCTTTTCAAAATTTGTTCGCGAATTTTTGATTCGTCAAAAAATGTGGGCGTGGCAGGGCGGGGCTTATCAGACTTAGAGAAATCATAAGAAAATTCTTTAAAAATCAACCATTGGGCCAATTTGAACCAAACCTGGCAGGAATGTGCCTTGAGCCATTCTTTTCAAAATTTGTTCACAAATTTTTACATTTGTCAAAAAATGTGGCTGTGGCAGGGAGAAAGGGGCTTATCAGACTTAAAGAAATCATAAGAAAATTCTTTAAAAATCAACCATTGGGCCAATTTGAACCAAACCTGGCAGGAATGTGCCTTGAGTCACTCTTTTCAAAATTTGTTCACAAATTTTTATATTTGTCTAAAAATGTGGCCGTGGCAGGGAGAAAGGGGCTTATCAGACTTAAAGAAATCATAAGAAAATTCTTTAAAAATCAACCATTGGGCCAATTTGAACCAAACCTGGCAGGAATGTGCCTTGAGTCATTCTTTTCAAAATTTGTTCACAAATTTTTACATTTGTCAGAAAATGTGACCGTGGCGGGGAGAAAGGGGCTTATCAGACTTAAAGAAATCATAAGAAAATTCTTTAAAAATCAACCATAGGGCCAATTTGAACCAGACTTTGCAGGAATGTTCTTTGAGTCTCTCTTTTCAAAATTTGTTCACAACTTTTTACATTTGTCAAAAAATGTGGCCGTGGCAGGGAGGAAGGGGCTTATCAGACTTAGAGAAATCATAAGAAAATTCTTTAAAAATCAACCATAAGGCCAATTTGAACCAGACTTTGCAAGAATGTTCTTTGAGTCTCTCTTTTCAAAATTTATTCTCAAATATCAAGATTTGGCTGCCGCTGTGTAATGCTTACAAGAAATCATGGGATAATTCTTCCACTTTAACCAGTGGAGCGATTCAGGCCCTCCTGGGCCTCTTGTTAATTTACATGCATGTGAAAACATTGTGGAAAATGAAGAAACTGCTTGTAACAAGCAATTTCTTCGTTTTCCACAATGTTTCTAATCCAATAAGGAAAGATTTTAACATTTCATCACCTTGAAATTGACGTCTGTAACACCTTTTGAATTAAAACAGTCCAAAATGTTGCCATCTGATAATGCATTTATAGCTTCTTCATGACATGCGGCAACTGTAGTATAGCAGCATGGGTCATGATCGAACTGCTCTCAGGTAAAATCTGATCAGGATCGATGATTGTCTAAAATGCAAAAAGGGCCTTCTTTCCAGATCCACACTCGCATATGTTGTATTCATTTGTCAAAATATTATAACACTGTCTCGACTGTCAAAAGAATTTTGCTTACTTGGCCTTGTTGTAAATCTATAATCGCTGGTTAGCATCAACTAAATGGAGTAATGCCTGTTTGGTGTTAAATTATCCATTTGAGATTTTAGAAAATTTAACAAATGAATTTGCTTAATGATGACCCAGCATTTATACACTGGAGCCCTGGAAGCTTGAAAACTTCTGACCCTACTTTCTAATATCTCAAGTTCAGGTTGTCAAGCTCTTTCTATTCTAGGGATGTCAAAATCACATCTTCTATAGGAAAGGCATATGATATATAGGAAGTATCAAAGAGACATTATGTATGTATGGCAGTGACTCAATTGTTTAGTGCAAAACTATTGTAAGTGTATAGCTCATGATAAATGACCTGGCAGAGCATCTCTAGCTATTAGCTAGGGATACTCTGCCAGGTCATTGTGAGCTATATGTAGAATTATATGTACTTTTAACAGCATTGTGACTACACGACTGTGTCTACAGTAATATATGTATAAAACAATCACTATAGAAACTGCTGAGGATTTCTATATAATTTTGGCAGTTTGTTTAATTGTAATGATAATAAAAAAAATATGAATCTGCTTATAAAAAGTATTTCGTTGTCTTATTTGTATTGCATGAACACTGTAGAGAATGCTACAAAGTAATTCTTTGCAGATTTTGGTCCTCGTTCTATAAGCATACCCCTAAACTCACTGGTGGTGAACTCGGCCAAAGCGAGGGACGTTTTTTCGCGATCATTGTATTCCGTCGGTGTTGTTATGAAATATCGTAACTACGGCTTTATGGAAGCCGTAGTTACGAGATTTTTTAACAACACTGACAGTTTGTCAATACAAAACGGTAAACCCGGTCTGTTCTTAGAACAAGTTCATTGTCATTAGAAAAAAAATCTATAAACTCACATTTAAACGCAAAATATCTATACCTTGTTGTAGCAAAAACTGTTTTAGTTCACCACCAGTGAAACTGTGAATCGATAGTTCAGTCACAATAATAAGGCACATGTTTACAAATTTTACATACGTAAACAAGAGAAAATGTTTACACATTTTCCCCAACAATTTTTCATGCGTCTGTTTAAAACTCGCTTGTGTGATAGATTTGTAAGAATTGAACAATTACACACGAAAGTAACATTTCCTGAGCAACATATGAAAAAAATCAGGGTAAGTTTCTTGACTCGTTTTTGTGTCGGAGTTATCTGCCCTTGACTAGTTATGACAATTTCCGCAAAATTTCCCTTATGTCATACAGCAAGTTACTCTGAATGGATAATTATACCCCCCACAACAAAGTTATGGGGGGGTATACTGGATTCAGGTTGTCCGTCCGTCCGTCCGTCTGTCCGTCCGTCCGTCTGTCCGTCCGTCCGTCCGTCCGTGGACATAATTTTGTGTCCTCTTCTCCTCCCACAGTTTTTGACCAATTTTGCTGAAATTTTAGCAGGATGTTTCCTATCATATGAAGTTGTGCACCTGCAATTTTCATCTTGATCCAGGCAGTAGTTTCAGAGTTATGCCACTTTGAACTTTAGCACTTTTTCAGTGACAACGCGCTAGTGGGGGGTATTTGTCCGCTTTGCGACAGTTCTAGTTTCAAATGTTATATCAATTTAGAGACTTAACATACATGTATAGACAAATGTGCTGACATGATTGAAAGAATTTTTAGCTCACCTGAGCACAAGTTGCTCAAGTGAGCTATTGTGATCCGTCGTGCGTTGTCCGTCGTCCGTCAACAATTTCTTTAAATGACATCTCCTCCTAAACTACTGGGCCAATTTCAACTAAACTTGGCAGGAATGTTCCTTAGGTGACCCCCTTTCAGAATTGCTAAAAGAATTGAAATCCATTAAAAACTCTGGTTGCCATGGCAACAGAAAAGAAGAAATTTGACTGAATCTCAATACTATCTTTGAACGACATCTCCTCCTAAACTACTTGGCCAATTTCAACCAAACTTGGCAGGAATGTTCCTTAGATGACTCCCTTTCAGAATTGCTAAAGGAATTGAAATCCATAAAAAAACTCTGGTTGCCATGGCAACAGAAAAGGAGAAATTTGACTGAATCTCAATACTATCTTTGAATGACATCTTCTCCTAAACTACCAGGCCAATTTCAACCAAACTTGGCAAAAATATTCCTTAGGAGGTCCTCTTTCCGAATTGCTAAAAGAATTGAAATTGACTAAAATCTCTGGTTGCCATGGCACCAGAAAAGGAGAAATTTGACTAATTCTCAATAATTTCTTTGAACAACATCTCCTAAACTACTTGGCCAATTTCAACCAAACTTGACAGAAATCTTTCTAAGGAGGTTCCTTTAAAAAATTGCTAAAAGAATTGAAATCCTATAAAAGCTGTGGTAGCCATGGTAACAGAAAAGGAGATTTTCCACCAAATCTCAATGACATCATTAAATGATATCTCCTCCTAAACTAACAGGCTAATTTCCACCAAACTAGGCAGAAATATTCTTTAGGGGGTCACATTTAGAAAATTGCTAGCAGAATTGCAATTAATAAAAAAAAACCAACTCTGGTTGCCATGGCAACAGAAAAAGAGAAATTACACGAAATCTGTCAGAAGCAATTTCTCAATAACCGCAGAGCCAAATTTGACAAAACTTAATATTTGCATTACTTATGATATTGCTAAGAGGTACTTTTCTTTGATTTTCAAAACCTTGTCACAGAAAAAGGTGACTTCTCGTAAAAATCTGCTTATCAAGGGCATAGCATCTACATTTATGCATGGATTTAAAAAAATGTATGGGTAAATGTGTTCTTTAACATGAGTAGATGTTCTATTTGAAATATATATTTAGGTAGGTTCAAGGTCATAAATTTAGGTAAACTTCTGTTTGTTTGTCAGTCTGTATGTTTTATTTTAATTCCATCTGTCCAAAGCAATTTCTCCATAACCACAAAGCCGAATTGGATGAAACTTCATATTTGAGTTACATATGATATTGCATTCAGGTAGTTTTCTGGGTTTTCTATGGTTTGAAATCGCATAGCGGCGTTCATATGATCTTTGACCCTTTATTGCATTACCTGTAAGAAATGTGATCTGTTATAAAACCCCATCTCAGGTGAGCGACCTAGGGCCAACGGCCCTCTTGTTTTAAAACTAATTTCTGGAAAAAAGTATGGAAAAAGTTGAAAAATCACATTTTTTGAGAAAATTTTGCAACTTTTTATCAATTTGCCAAAAAATTACCCAATGAATATTTTTTGTTTTTGGATATTTTGAAGATAACACCAAGAGCTATTTTTACACACAAAATCAGCACACCTTTCCACGCAAATAAAAGATATTTTACTTTATCTGAACCCCACCCACCCTGTTTTAGCCTAATTATGACAAAAATATCCATATTTTCAAAAAAAAAAAAAAAAAAAAAAAAAAAAAAAAAAAAAAATTCTGGCATATGTTTACATTTAGAACAATAAAATACTTCATTTGACATTCACCATTACAAAAAAGGGTATGTTTCACTTTCAAAATTTGATGAAAATTGTAGCATGGGCATTTGGTGCCGCAGAATAAACACAAAATATGCAAGTCACATGGCCGCTCTCCAAACTTACCTTAAGGACAGATCCTCCAGTTGTTACTGCGCAACTTACTGCGCATATCCTAAAAAACGAAATAAAGCTGTTTCAGTAATTGGCCTTTTTCAGCAAAATGTATTTCTTACATTTAGTTAATGTTTGGTTGATAAATGACAAGACCCTTTTCGGTTATTTCAATTTTCTCTGTTTGGCCAATTAAAGTGTAATAGTACTCGGATGGTACATTTTGCTTTCTGTTACGCGTTCAAAATGTGGCGTTTGCGATAGGAAACGGAGCAACAAAAGCAAAGTGGTGTCTTTATGACACGTTTTATTATCTAAAGCTGGTAATAAGGAAGAAAATGGATAAAAGTAGTGAAACAATTTCGGACAAAGCTGTAAAAAGTAAACCAAATTTTACTTATAACTAAGAATCAAAGTACTGAAAGTACTGTTGGAAAGCAAATTTGCTGGTTATGTCTAAAGGCCTTTCTAGTTGTTAGCAACATGAATTACACGGAGTTGGATAAAAGTAATTAATTGAATTTGATTTTTTAGAAAGTTACAAAATACAAATTATGAAAGGATAATGTCTGTTCCATATCAGCACAATATACTGAACAAAAGAGAAAACTTTACGCTGCAAGATTTCTTGTTTCTGAAAAAGTATCGAACTAAAAGCCTGATTTTATTTTTACAATATTTCCATGGCATTCGGCAATCGTTTTGTCGAAGTTTCATTGCCTTGTCTCCTTTAATGTCAGAGTTACAGCCCTTAATGCATTTACAGCTAATTTCATCTGATGCCACATACGCGCGATAAACGATTCATTATTTTTACGGAATTGGTCATATCCGGGTTGCCAAAAAACCCACAAAACATCTCTCTTATCACTTGTAGCAAGCTCTAAAATAAAGGTCTAATCTGTCAATTTTGTGAATTCCCCCCCCCCTTTGACATAAACAAATAGGGAATTTAAAATGTTTGATATTCATAAATTGCACACATGAAAAACGGACCCCTGTCACACTTAAAGGGTCCGTTTTTCATCCCCATAATTAAGATCAACAAAACGTTTAGTGTTTGGCACAACCAAGTCAATGAACGATGCGAAGCACATTCATTTGATTTCTTTACTTGTTGAATTTAGAAGAAATATGACAAGCAATGTATGTGTAAAGTTTTAACTTTTGTTCAGTATACTATGGTAGGTTCTATAAAGTTTCTATTGAAAATCCAATTGTCGAAAACATAGTGCTGTTTTAATTCATTTCGGGCACTAATTTTCAATAAAATGTTATAAGGAAATGATGTAGAAAGCAAGAAATTGGAAGGCATGTGGTCTTGGGTCCTCTCCAAACAGGGACTGGGAGAGCAGAGCCTCCTATCCGGAGGCCGAATTCTCCCAGCCGAAAACGACTATAAGGCATTCTAGCACTCTATATGTTCTCCTATACCCAATGTCATGTTCTGAAGTAGGTTTTCTTGTATAATAGACTAGTGCGACAGGTCACGATTCATAAATCCATTTGATGTATGACGTGAACTTTTGCAAAATTCGGTACAATGGACAAGTTTCCACTAAGACCCCCCCCCCCCCACACACACACACAACAGCCTCCGGAAGTCGTCCTTACAGGCAAAAGGCGAACTTTTTAAACTGGGAACGGTTGACTGTAAATCAAATAAAATAACCGGCTATCCGGCTATCAACGAATTCATTCAATTTCATAGTTTTTGTTCCACTTAAAACTTCTCTTTATCACTGTATATTGAATGCACGTGCGCTTAATCGAGCGCTGTATATTGAATGCACGTGCGTCGTCATCGATTTCTCCGCATTTTTTGGGAGCCTCGTTTTGAAAATGTCGATTTGTTACTATTTTTAGTAACCATTCACATGTATACAATGTTAATTTCCCATAAACCCATTGTTTGCCTCCGGAAGTTAATCAGAGTCTTCTCTGATGAAAATTCGCTCTTCGATTTTTGGATGTCGCTATTTACATCAGAGCGCTGTCCAATTCAAAAACAAAAGAAAATTCCGACACAAGTTATGTTGCTGTGTCGGAATTTTCTTTTGTGTTTGACTGGGACAGCGTTCCGTTGTAAATAGCGACATCCAAGTATCATCGAGCGAATTTTCATCAGAGAAGACTCGGATTACCGGAAGTGTTCTGCGGGTACGGACTAAAACATAAATGAAAGGAGTCTATACCCTAATTAGAATGCATTTGATCTCTGAAAACTACATGTCTTACTTGCTAAAACATGTGTTCCGTAACTACTTTATCCCTTTCCCAAATAAGACCGGGTTTGACAGCCCGTAAAGAAAATGTTCGGGGGAATATTGGGATGAAAGAAGAAACTGCTGATAATCAGAATTTTCTACTTTAACCTCGATATTGTCTTTGGTATTATCTACAAATAGTTCTAATTTTATCTAGGTATATACCAATTTTGTCGTCTGCTACGGCTTTTTTTATTTTGACCAATCTGAAATGTTTCTATTTGGGAAATGGTTAACATACCAACAATGTAAATTGATTTGATTCTATGTATGCCTATTCATCTAGATCTATATCTATAGATTAAAAAGTTAACACCGTTTTTTAAACCAAGTGGTGAAAGTATTGCTAGTCTGATTTCTATGCATTTTAAGCATATCATCACATATTCTGGTTTCCCAGATTTCTACTTTCGCTTTGAAATGCCTAGCTACACGCGAATACTAGCAAGGCCTATTAGACAAGATGTCTATGTCATTAACCTTAAAATACCCACTTAGTTGATCAATCAATTATTGTGAACGCGATTAAATGCATGGCTTATCGAAAATCATTGTTTAGTTTCGGACATAAAAACGTGTAAGAATTTGGACATAGAAAGATTCTAAAAATAGACGTGTCCTAGTTCCTATTTTTAGCGCTTGAAGTGGGTCGCATATTTCATAGTTCAGTAAACTTGACTGACCCATTTTCAACGAAAGATATTGGACTGGCTATTGAACCGTAATGAAAGCAAATTACTACGTGGTCGTTTCTCCTCTTTTAACACATGTTTAATTGAATGTTTTATCATCGGTCACACAATTGAATATCTTATGTACAACTATAGAATTCAGTATTGAATATTTTGAAAGGTTGTTCTTGTCATTGATCTTTGCTTTTGATAGAACTATTTATAGTGAGGAGGACCGGGAGATGTTGTGTGGTATGCAGAGAATGTAAAAGTGCAGAGAATCACGACTGCAATGAAAAGCAAATTTTGCAAATTTGCTTTCCAAAAACGCTTGGTTTGATATATTTTTCTTTTTTTGTTTTTGTAGGTATGACCAAGTACTATGTCTATACCAAAAAAGAAAAAAATCTTACCGCTGGAATATTTTTTATTATCAGAAATGTTGCGAAAAAAGAGCAATTTCAGCTACTTTTGAAAGAATGTTTTACTTAAAATTTCAAAATCATCACTAAATTTTCCCAAATTGATACTCATTTATACAGAATAAAACATATTGAACACAATAAAGACTTATTTATGTAATCCTAGTCATTTCGAACACCTTTTTGTGGGTATTTAAGTGACACCTCATTTTTGCAATTTTAGACAAGAGTAGTCTCCCTTAAAATTCAATAACTTTTTAATTCGCTTGGTGACCTATAGTTTTTAGGTCATTTGCCGAAGGCCAGCGGGGCTTATGTCATGGCCCTGTGTCCGTCGTGCGTCCGTCCGTGCGTCAACTTTTTCTTTAAACATCTTCTTCTCCAAAACTACTGGACCAATTTCAACCAAACTTCACACGAATTATCCTTGCATGAATCTCTACCAAATTCCTACAAAAGAATAAAATCTGTGTTGAACTTGAATTTTAATTAATTTAATTGAATTAAATTTTCAAAAAATCTTTAAAAATTCTTCTTCTCCAAAACTACTGGACCAATTTCAACCAAACTTCACAGAAATCTTTCTTGCATGAATCTCTACCAAATTCCTTCAAAAGAATAAAATCCACGGTGAACTTGAATTTTAATTAATTTAATTGATTTGAATTTTCGAAAAATCTTTAAAAATTCTTCTTCTCCCAAACTACTGGACCAATTTCAACCAAACTTCACACGAATTATCCTTGCATGAATCTCTACCAAATTTTTACAAAAGAATAAAATCTGTCTAGAACTTGAATTTTAATTAATTTAATTGAATTAAATTTTCGAAAAATCTTTAAAAATTCTTCTTCTCCAAAACTACTAGACCAATTTCAACCAAACTTCACAGAAATCTTTCTTGCATGAATCTCTACCAGATTCCTTCAAAAGAATAAAATCTGCGCAGAACTTGAATTTTAATTAATTTAATTGATTTAAATTTTTGAAAAATCTTTAAAAAATTTTCTTCTCCAAAACTACTTGACCAATTTCAACCAAACTTCACACGAATTATCCTTGCATGAATCTCTACCAAATTCCTACAAAAGAATAAAATCTGTGTAGAACTTGAATTTTAATTAATTTAATTGAATTAAATTTTGGAAAAATCTTTAAAAATTCTTCTTCTCCAAAACTACTGGACCAATTTCAACCAAACTTCACAGAAATCTTCCTTGCATGAATCTCTACCAAATTCCTTAGAAAGAATAAAATCCGCGCAGAACTTGAATTTAAATTAATTTAATTGATTTAAATTTTCGAAAAATCTTTAAAAATTCTTCTTCTCCAAAACTACTGGACCAATTTCAACCAAACTTCACAGGAATCTTCCTTGCATGAACCTTTTCCAAGTTCCTTCAATTCCGTTTAGAGCTTGAATTTTAATTAAATTAAATTAATCAAATTTTCAAAAAAATCTTTGAAAATCTCCTTCTTCAAAACTATTGGACCAATTTCAACCAAATGTCACAGGAATCTTCTTGCACAAGTCTCTTCCAAATGTTTTCATAAAAAATGGATTCTGAGTTAAGAACTTAAATTTTAATTAAATTCATCAATTTTAATTTTCAAATTATCTTTTAAAATTTTCTTCTCCACAGCTATTGGAACAATTTCAACCAAACTTCACAGGAATCTTCCTTGCATGCATTGTTTCAAAACTCCTTCGAAAAAAAAAATGATTTCCATGACTAATGTAGAACTGAAATTTTAGATAAATTAATTGAAATCAATTTTCGAAAAATCTTTAAAGGTCTTCTTCTCTAAAACTACTGGACCAATTTTTAGCGAGCCGGGACTTTATGTCCTGGGAGCTAATGTCACAGCCCTAGTGTCAGCGTCGGCGTCCCGTCCCGTCCCGTCGCGTCTTCACTTGAAAAAACTTTAACCTGGTCGATATCTCAGGCACTATTAGAGATACAGCCTTGATATTTCATACATAGATACATCTCGACAAGACCTTTCATTTTGGACCATGACCTTTGACCTAGTGACCTTGACCTTGGAGTTTGACCTACTTTTGAAAAACTTTAACCTGGCCTGTATCTTGGATACTATTAGAGATACAGCCTTGATATTCGATACATAGATACATCTCGACAAGACCTTTCATTTGTGACCATGACCTTTGACCTTGTGACTTTGACCTTAGAGTTTGACCTACTTTTAAAAAATTGCTGTTTTTGTGACAAGCTCCCGTATAGGCGAGCTACGTTGTCCGCGGACCACTCTTGTTAACCAAACTTCACAAGAATCTTCCTTGCATGAATCTCCAAATTCTCTCAAAAAAAATTTTTGGTTTAATACTGAATTTTGAATAAATCAATTGAAATGAATTAGTTAAATTAAATTTTCAAAAAATCTTTAAATATCTTCTTCTCCAAAATGCCTTATTGAATTTCATTGTAATTTAGCCTGAATGTTCGATGTACAGATCTCCATAAAATTCTTTGAAAAAATTTCGATAGGATGAAAAACATTGCCGCTGTGGGTTGGGCTTATTTTTTACCATATGAAACATAGATTAGTGCAATTTTAAGAAAATTAAAAAAAAAAAACATTTCTCCTCCATAACCACTTATGGATTTAATTGTGGTGAAGCATGGATTTAATTGTGGTGAAGCGTGGATTTAATTGTGGTGAAGCATATCTTCTATGGATAGACCTCTTGTATTCCTTGAAGACATTTTGTAGTCTAAAGGCCTATTAAGTCTAAAAGCCAGTGGAGCGATACAGGGCCATCATGGCCCTCTTGTTTTACTTCTCATATATTTAAATATCAGTACAGAAAAAATAAAAAAAATCTTACCGTGGGAAATAAATGGAGGATCTGTCCTTAATATAAATATTGAAAATTACCGAAAGGTGTCGCGTGATTTCCCACCACGAAAAAGTTGATGGCTTGACGTAACACTTCACTTTACATGGGTAACAAATAAAGTTAATCACATAATTGGTTGCGTGACTGCAAAAGCAACATTTTGACTGTTAACCCTTTCCCAAAGAGGTCCTGACTGACGTCCCCATTAGAAAAAGCATGGGAAATTATTGAGGCTAAAGAGGAAAGTCCTGATAATCAGCATTTTCTCCCTTTGTCTGAATATTTTTTTATTTCAGTTTGTTCATACATACTATCTGCACCAGTACTCATTTTTTGCCTGTAACAGCTCTCAATGATTCAGCCGTTTAGGGCAATGGTTAACCCTTACCCAAACGGCAAAATTTGAAGGTGATCTACTTAAAAAACTGTCACAAATGACAAAATGAAAGCTATTAAAGATAGAATTAATTTTGTGTAAAATATGGCACAAAAAATATTGAGACAAAAGTAGAAACAGTTACTGCTGGTTATCACCATTTTCTATTTTTGTATCAATGTTTTCCCAAGCCATATCTACAAGGGGCGTCAAAAGCGGGTCTTGTTTGGGAAAGGGTTAAAGCTTAATCAGCTGATTAATTGACCCTCTCGTTCTTCTGATCAATCACCAGGCTAAAGTTGTTTTAGTCTGCAGTTTTGACAAACAATTTCAATTTGGAAATAAATTAAATTACCTTTTACTGTGGTGGTGAACTCGACCAAAGCATGGGACGTTTTTCGCGATCATAGTATTCCGTCTGTGTTGTTATGAAATTTCGTAACTACGGCTTCGATAAAGCCGTAGTTACGAGATTTTATAACGACACAGACGGTTTGTCAATACATATCGGTAAATCCGGTCTATTTTTAGAACAAATTCATTGTTATTAGAAAAACTATCCAATCCGATCTTGAAACTCATTTAAACGCAAAATATCTATACCTTGTTGTAGCGAAAAACGTCCCTCGCTTTGGCCGAGTTCACCACCAGTGTTTTACATACTAAGGGTATTGGTCGTTTTGTGCGTCCTAAGTATTGTGTTTTTCTCAGCATCAAATTGATGTCCAGGGGCCGTATCCACCAGCATGTCTAAATTCATATTCTCAAGCAAAATTACATAACAAGCCATCTGATTGGACGAGACGTATGTCTCGGCCAATCGGATGGGTTGTTCTTTAATTTCAAAGGTAAACAACGATTAAGACTGGTTGATGAATACCACCTACCCTGGTTTGAGTCTCTAACAGTTTTCGGAGAACAGCACAGGTACTGATCAGATTTTGTGTACACGTAAGCTGACTTGGATCCATGTTCATGATAGGCCCTATTGATCTGTCGTAAAAAGTTAATTCCATCAAATTCCTTGCTAAGTGTGGATCAGTCGCCTCTCCCCGGCTAACATGCCGTCATAAGTGGTTATTTCGGTTGCACCAATAAACCCTTTCCCAAACGACAAAACTTTAGGGTGATCCAATTCAAAAACTGTCAGAAATGACAAAATGGATGTTATTAAAGATAGGATTTGTGTAAAATATGGTACATAAAATATTGAGACAAAAGGAGAAACTGCTGGTTAACAGCAGTTTCTCTTTTTGTTTCAATATTTTCCCAAGTCTGTTCTATTAGGGACGTTAAAACCAGGTCTTGTTTTGGAAAGGGTTAAGGTGGTCCATCACTAATGAGAATCACGCTACGTCGGAATTATTCGGGTGAGCGACGTCGTTAGCATTCGGCGGTCGAACATTCCACCGCCGAACATTTACCACGTCTCGCGAATGTGTTCAGATACGAATAAGATAAAGAATGTAAGAATAAGAATATTAAATATGCTCAATTATACCCATTCATGGGTTAAAGGGATACGTAACGAATGTTGTTGACGTCGCACGAAAATTTCCGACGTCGTGTGAAAGCCAATACGGATGGACTTCCTTGCATGGCGTTTCCCAGATCCTTGCTTGATATACATCAGTCACCTTTGCTCGGTCCGCATGTCGTCATTCCTTGTTATTTCGGGTACATAATTAACTAGAGTAGTAGAAGTCCCTAGACCAATTGCACGACTAGCAATTCATCCTTTCCCAAATGGCAACATTTCGAACTGTCCTATTTCGAGAGTTCTTGTACTTCATATGACAGAAAAGACAGAAAAGATGTCGAAAAAAGAGATTACTTGTGTACAGGATTGTGCAGAAAATATTTAGAGAAAAGGAGAAAATGCTGATTTTCCCAGGCATTTTCTGTCACGGACGTCAAAGCCAGGTCTCGTTTGTGAAAGAGTTAGCAAGAGTAATAGAAGCTCTAGACCAATTAGACGGCTGGTAATTAAAACAGATTACACCTCATTTCGGCAAGATAGAAAGGGAAGCTTTTCATCTTGTTTTGGAGAACCCATCCGTCTTTTGATATGTTCAATTAACCCTTTGCCGAACGACGCAATTTAGAATGGTGCAAGTTGAAATGAGATAAGATGGCAATATGTCGGTGTAAATGCAAAACTTCGTATGTCGATTTTTGCGATTTCCAAAGTACAAACTTGTACGTCCAGTTAAGACAATTCACACATGTTTTGGGATATTTTTACTTGTCAGTATCAATGACTCATTATATGTGAACAATAGGCTATGTCCGAATTTCAAGTAAAACCTTTCAGTTTAAGAAAAGTTATTGAATTTCTTTCTCTCCCTTGAAAATTTTCCTAAAAAAGAGACACGAGGTTTTGCATTTACACCGACGATATTTATAATAAATGAAGATCATACGGCGGTGAATCACGTAACACAAAAAAATCATAAAATCATCAACACTTTTGTTAATAGATCTACATGACAAATGAAATATGTATGGAACAGAGAAGAAAGAACAAAATTAATGTGAGAAAATATTCAAATAAGTAACTATATATATACACAGGCGGCAATCACGTGACTTTGTTATGATATATTTTCCTCACTTATGTAAACAAAAACACTCGGTAAGAACACATTTTCTTAAATTTTAAATCAAATACTGAACTCTCAGAATTGAGATACATATCATTCTTTGCGTCGTTATCTCCGGATTATTTTGATACCAAGATCATCCCTCAAATCCATGTCAAAGCTGAGAACATTCGTGCAAAGTGCAAACATTTCTTAAGAAAATATATCACGGCATTTAGAAATACTTTGCATGAATGTTCTCAGCTTTGACAGGGATTTGAGGGAAGATCTTGGTACCAAAATAGACCAGAGAATATGACGTATCGAATGGCACGTATCTCAACATTGAGTGTCAAGTATTTGATCCAAAATTTGAGAAAATGTGTTCTTACCGAGTGTTTTTGTTTACATAAGTGAGGAAAATATATCATAACAAAGTCACGTGATTGCCGCCTGTGATATATATCGCTCCTTTCATGTCGACAAGTCAATAGCTAAATCAATCGGCAATCATTCCTCCTTTTACCTACATAGTTCTTTGCAATAAAATGTACTGTTTTTGCATGTGATTTCGATTCCGTCGCCTTGCAATTTCTTTGCAATAGGGCCAGTCCAAAAGTTTGACAAACGCTTGGCAAATGTTTAAGTTTGACTGCTTGTGTGAGAATGTAGATTTAATTAAAACGATTTGAAACAAATACCAGGCGGAACAGTTGAGCTGGTGTTGCATTTGCAATTGATCAATTGATAATGATAGAAGAATCCCTTTTGCAATTTCCACACAGGACTTAACTTGTTTGGTAAATGACCCAGCCAACCGGAAACGCTAATGAAACGATGACAAGCTTTCCCCTAAGCTAGTATAGCCCCCGACTTCATTTTTTTTTTTCAAATAACTTATAAAATATCTCTTACTCGAAATATCTTTATCTCGAAGTTTTCTTTCGTTCCCGAAATTCGAGAGACAGGTAATTAATTGTATATTATATACGCCAAGTAGTAAGTCTTTTTTAAAATGCCATGCCTCGGAACTGTTTTCAAACAGATTTGGCATGTCTTTTTCATCAACAACATATGTTATTCAATTAAAACGAGATAAAATTTCGAATGCTTGGTTCAAGAAATGCATTCTATAGATAGTGAATATCTATTTTTGCAATTGTCTTACCTGTATCCTTAGCCCCTTGCCAAAGAAAACGTGTCACAGTTTTATCGAAACATTCAACAATTTTCCCAACGGCAAACTTATAGACTGGTCAAAATTCATAGGTGTTGCTGACGACAATTTCAAGTAAATACAATTTTATTCTTAGTTCTTCCTGAGACGAAAACATTGTTGAAAATGAAGAAATTGCTTGTCGCAAGCAATTTCATCATTTTCAACACTGATTTCCAAAGCCATTATCTTTTGGTGTGTCAAAAAGAGTTCTTGTTTGACAATGGGCCAAGGCGTACGTAATTTTGTCTAAAAAATCTAAATTGTAGTTTGCCATCTGCAGTAGCCTACCTTTAAGGATAATGTATCTTTTAAAGTGTATCAACCCCTTCTTATGTGTAGATTTGTCAAAAGGATGTCAACATATTGTTGTAGACATTTCATTTCCGAAAACCTACAAAATTTTGAAAAGAAATAAATGCCTAAATTTTCTTTCCATAGAAATGGAGACAAACTCATTTAAAGTGTTGATATGTCATTATGATCCTATATGTAACAACGTCCCCAGTGAATATATCTCGAGCAATGTTCGTTCTATAAAGTCACGTGAAAAAATCCCTAGGAAGTGTTTACCCTTTCATGAAAAAGACATGCTTTTGGCATCACCAAAAGAGAAAGTGATTGTAAAACATTGGTAAAAAATAAGAAACATGCGAATTACAACCGTTTTGTCCCTTTGCTTCAATATGAAAGTAAATATAGAGACAAACTCGTTTTAAGTGTTGATATGTCATTATGATCCTATATGTAACAGCGTCCCCAGTGTATATATCTCGAGCAATGTTCGCTCCATAAAGTCACGTAAAAAATCCCTAGGAAGTGTTTACCCTTTCCTTTAAAAAAAAAAGACATACTTTTGATATCACCAAAAGAAAAAAGTGCATAGGAAACATTGACACAAAGTAAGAAAATGCGAATTGCTACCGTTTTCTCCTTTTGCTTCAACGCATTCAGTGCCATATTGTTATCAAATGATATTTTTATTAATATCCATACAGCTTTCTAATGCTTGAAGTTTGCGAAATGGTTAATAGATGACTTGTATGTTCACCTAATGTATTCACCAGTAATTTTATTTATAATTTTATAAATTTATCTCCTAATTCTAAATCACATTACAAGCAATCTGATTGGATGAGACATATGTCTCGGCCAATCGGATTGTTTGTAGTGAAATTTCAAGATTACACTCTCATTAAATTGATTGGTTAATTAAGACGATTCCATGTGTCGAACATTTCGACCTGATCAGACTGCATTGACTTTGCAAACTGATTAGCGTCGATACTTAACGATCATTCAGTAAAGACATGGGACTGTATTCACCAGCATTCCTAAATTGCTTTACTAAAGAAAAAATACATTACAAGCCATCTGATTGGACGAGACGTATGTCTCGGCCAATCGAATGGGTTGTTCTAAGGTTAAAGTGACATTTCACTGTTATTTTTCATAAATTTCACTTTTATTTTTATGTGAAAGAGCAAATATTCTCATGAAAATTCTGAAAATTTGAAGCCAAAATATCAAACCGTTTATGAGAAATCTATATTTTTGTGCTAAAATTAAACAAATTGTTGTTGACAACAATTCAGATTTATAAAATATGGAATTTGTCATTTCTGTCTCAACTTTAAAGGCGCATTTTCGCTTATAAATAACAACTTAAGAAACTGATAACATTTCTACGCATTACATTAGAATAACCAATTCTTGCATAAAGACATACTTTAAAAATGAATTTGGAATGTCATGTACGTCCCTTTAAAGATAAACTTGGAGTTAGACTAGTTGGTGAATACGATCTCTGGTCAAATACAATGCCACGTCCACTTCATGTCCACAATCGCGTCCAAAAGTATGGTCATTATTGCTACATACAACTGACTACTTATGGCGAGTCGTGGATCTGGAATTGTGTGACCAGGCCTTGATAACGTACATGTATTTGTTGTTATTCAACAAACATATTTCCCTTGTGGAAATGTCTCACGCAATTTTCCTTCAATAAATCTGTGAGACTGGGCTCATTATTGTTTCTTTACGCTCCTAATGCGAAATTTGAACATCAAAATTGTTTTCTCATTTGCAAAATAAGAAAATCTTAGACATTGCCTGTGGCATGTTAATTTTCCTTCTACTTATACCCTTTCCCAAAGGCCATAATTTGGACCTCTCTCATTTTAAAAAGCAAATTGAAAGCTGTCGCAGACGGCAAACTAAATTTTGTTAAAGAAAGGATTTGTGTACACCATTTAGCACAGAAAATATTGAACATAATAGAGAATAAAGGCTTTATATCAACATTTCCTTCTTTTGCTGCAATGTTTTCAAATGCCTTCTACAAGAAACTCCAAAACCGCGTGACCTCCTTGGACAACGACTGGATCTAACCATATTTATTTGAATGACGTTTAATAGCTATTTTTTCCATTTCCTTATGAATTTCTCACCGAAATGAATTTCTCAATATGGTACATAGCCAATTACCAATGGCATATTTCGGGCATTCTGATTTTAAACGAGAAAATAGAGTAAAATAGCAGTATTTGATATTTCCAATTCATAGAAGATGACACGTAACTGGTGCCTGTCTAATGTTACTTTAAGTTAAAACATGATTCGAATAAGATTGCACTGGTGAAATAGCAGGAACCCATGGCTGATACTTATATGCTTTAGCCCCTTGGTATGGTCAAGGCAGTTAGTTGAAAATGAGCTAGGTTAAATCCCCTCCAATCAATAAAAATCGTGATGTTGCGTTCCGCCTTTGGCTAACCAAAGTAAAGTGCTAATTGCAAAATGCCTTTAGCCTACGTCCCATTTTACATCAAGCCCGTAGACAGACCCCCCCCCCCCCCAAAAAAAAAATGGTCAAAAATGCCGAATTTTTCTTATTTCATACTGAAAATTTTAGCAAAATCAAAAATAGCCCCCACAATATTCAGACACAGGCGCTTGAGCCCACCCAATCTGAATAACTTCCCACCGGCCTATACCACGGGTGGTAAACAGAGAAACTAGCTCCAAAAAGAGTCAACGGTATTTTGTTTCCTCGTGATATCCGGCTTTTACCGAGGTAGTTGCATAGAGCGAAAATCTGTAAACAAAAAGGTAGGTCACAAACACATTTTTCTACAATTGTTTCTTTTACAACGAGTTATTGAAAAAACTGGCGATGCTGTAATATGAAGAAATTGTCTAAGTTTGTTGTGCAGAAGTTTTTACTTTCGATTTTGAAATGTTTTTCAACGATTGTATTCAAACTCTGCTTACTAATACCGTATATTCTCGTGCACAACAAACTTCGACCATTTCTTCATACTACAGCATCGCCAGTTTTCTCAAAAACTCGTTTTAAAAGAAATAATTATAGAAAATGTGTTCGTGACCTACAAATTTTCGCTCTATGCAACTACCTCTTTTTGGAGCTAGTTTCTCTGATTACCACCCGTGTATACAGTTTACATCTTTACAGATATACTGGTGATGGACTCTGCCAAAGCGTGGGACGTTTTTTCGCGATCATTGTATTTCGTCAGTGTCGTTATAAAATATCGTAACTACGACTTAGATAAATACATATCGGTAAACCTGGTCTATTTTTAGAAAAAAATCATTGTTATTAGAAAAACTACCCAATCAGATCTTGAAACTCACATTTAAACGCAAGATATCTGTACCTTGTTGTATTGAAAAACGTCCATCCCTTTGGCCGAGTTCACCACCAGTGGGATATACAATGTTTCCTTTACGAAGCAAGTTTTCACTTGAAGGGTAAAATGTTTAACTTATTTAACCTATTACCATACAATGACCCTTTTTGACTCCCAAACAGATAAATGCTTTGGAAAACATTGTGGAAAATGAAGAAATTGTTTGTGACAAGCAATGTTTTCTACCAAAAAAGACCAACAGATTGTAGATTTCTAAAGTTTCTTAACTTGAAATTGCCATCCGCAACATCTTTGAATTTGGAACAGTCCAAAATTTTGTCGTTTGGTAATGGGTTAACTTATTATGCATGAATCACAGGTGGTTTGCATGTAGGTCGAAACTCAGCTTTCCACCAATCTGAGCTATTATGTAAGCTCTGATGGGCAAAGTTTAATGCCCACAAATTGCTTTATAATTAAATTATAGAAGAAAACAATTATTAACAGCATAATGTAGTACTCGTTTGACCTCGCGTTTTTGTCTTATCCTAAGGATTCATCAAATGAATCCTTCAAAAACAGAAAGCTCATATTAACACATGGCTAAAAAGAATTAAAGTGATATTTCACTTTTTTTTTTTAATTTTTTGAAAGTATGTCTTGATGCAAAGACTGTTTATTCTAATGCACAGAAATACTATCAGTCTTTTAAGTTGTTATTTATAGGCGAAAAATATGCCTTTAAAGTTGAGACAGAAATGACAAATTCTATATAAATTTGAACTGTTGTCCACAACAATTTGTTTAATTTTAGCATAAAAATATATATTTCTCGTAAACGGTTCAATATTTTGGCTTGAAATTTTCAGACTTTTCATAAGAAAATATGCTCTTTCAGATAAAATAAAAGTAAGATTTATGTAAAAATTATTGTGAAATGTCACTTTAAAGGGTAGAGTATATTTAAGATTTATATCGTTATTACGGATTTCATTTGACCTGACACTGACCTTAATTCAAAATATGTCCATATTTCGCATATATCGCAAAATTCTTTAAAAAGACTTGTATCATAGTACACAGATACATCATAGTACACAGATACAACAGGTATACAAGAAAATATTACTGAATTGTTATTTTAAAAAAGCCCAAGCATGTAATTTATGATAATAAAATCTAAAACTGCGCCAAATGAAATATGTAATAACATTCTCGTGTACGCAGAAAACTGCAAATGACACCAAGATTTTTTTTAGCTGATAAGCCCTATTTTGACAGAGTTCGTCCATGATTAGAGCAGGATGCTTTACTATAACGGACACATAAGCCTATTGTACACCCCCCCCCCCCCCCCCCCAAAAAAAAAAATACAATTTGCATGTGCGCTATATCGTTCACATAATTATCCTCCTTTATCAACTTTTATTTTGATGTCTGTATTAAGCTCTCATTTTTGGTAGTCTAAATGACTATTTGTTTTTGTTTTTTTTTTAGAAAGGTTTTAGCCAAGATTTCAAGGCATTATTGTGTACATAAGAATCTACATGTATATTATATACTATATCATATATCGTTGCTTTTCAACAATAAACCTTGTAACTGCAGCTTGTTTAATGCTGGAGTTATGAGGTTTTCATTGGAATGCAAGGATATACTTGAGCGTTATTTGATGAAATGCCCGCCTCCATTGTCAAAATCCGGTAAAACATTCCAAGAACATGTATTTTTAACCTACATTCAAGTGGTTCAATGATTTTGCTTACTTTTGTAGATCCACAATAAATAGTGTTATTGTTGGCGCAAGATCGTATGGCGCATGTTTACACTTTGTTCAAACAAAACATTGTTCGTCAAAGCGCAGTTCTAAAACTAAGAACAGTGAACAGACCGCTCTATCACTGTACCTTACTTTTCAACATGTCTACGTCACTACTTATAAAGAATTTATCCATCTTTTATCCAACAATGTTTTGTTTACATTTGGACAAAATGTAAACATGTGCCATACGATATTGCGCCATTAATAGTATAGAAAATGAGGGAAACGTAAAACCATCATACTACGAGAGTTTTCCAGAGTATTGTACTGACCCGTACATAAAATTTATCATTTGTTTGAATTTTAAGGACAAACACGGGAGTCTAGCTAGTAGTTGAAACTACCAAACGCTAAAACGTGTTCATGCATCGACATTTTGAAATGTGTAGGTACGAAACCTATCTCACTGCTCGAGATGGTTTTTGAATTTTGCACATGTTTTTTCTTATTTGGTAACAGCAGTGTCATACTGATCTCTGCAGGTCCCGAATTTTGTTTTTGGGAAGCAAATTTTGCAAAATTTGCTTCTCTATGCAGCCACCTGTCTCTGCACTTTATATACCATTCTCTGCATACCACACAACATCATCCAGTCCTCATCACTATAAATAGTTCTATCAAAAGCAAAGATTAATGAGGTAACAGTCATTCAAATATTCAATATGTAAGTCTGAAGTTATGAGTATAGATAGACAACGACCTGTGAATGATCAAAGATCAGCGAGCCTAAATTGATGTGGGTAGAGGGATTTTGAATTATAGAAATATGTGACTCGAACCCTTCTCCCTGTAATAAATCGACGAGGTACTATCTGGACACAGTTACTGAAATCACACGACATCGCAGACGGCACGCAATATCTGTCATTGTTCGCATTTATTCAGTGGAAAATAGGCACTCCTCCCTATTTACATGTATTGGAATATACCGTAACCTTTCGTCACGGCTCACGACTCGATGTCCATTTATAGATATTGAATTGTGTGGCTGTAAATGAAACATTCAGTTAATCATGTCTCTACTTTAAGAGAAGAAAAGACCGACGTAGTAATTGGCTTCATTATGGTTCAAAGATCAGTCCAATGGCCTTCCTTGTAAATGGGTTAGTCAAGTTTACTGAATTATGAAATATATTCAAAGCTTACACAAACGATAAATATGCATGAATGTTGTGCTGAAATAGATACATAGAATCAAAGTATTCAAGGTATTCAAATGGATAAT
This sequence comes from Fragum sueziense, assembly GCA_963680895.1. Classification (NCBI taxonomy): domain Eukaryota; kingdom Metazoa; phylum Mollusca; class Bivalvia; order Cardiida; family Cardiidae; genus Fragum; species Fragum sueziense. The sequence continues at coordinate 35,070,170 of OY804603.1, forward strand.
CAAAGTAAATGTACCTAATGAAAGTACTCTACGAATCAAAGTATTCAAGGTATTCAAATGGATATTCAAAGTACTCTACTTCTGGACAGGCCTACATTATTAACTTTGCTTCCCAACAGTACTTTCAGTACTTTGATTCATATATTTAGTTTAGAGAGTGTCTAGATTTCGCGTGACGGGTCAAGTTTGAAAAAAGAAGTTGTCGGAGGGCAAATCGTTCTACTAGTTAAAGGGACATTTCATCCCGATTTCATTTTTTTCAAGTATGTCTTGATGCCAAGATTGGTTATTCTAATGAGTATAAATGTCGTAAGCAATCTTGAAACTATGCAGTCTTAAGACTGCGCAGATGTTACGGAACTCATTTTGAGCAGTTTCGAAACTGCGTAATATAGCGATTATATTGTTATTTTGACGTATAACGGCGTTCTCTCGATGCAGAACTCATCTTAAACATATTCCTTTTGAGAAGGAAACTCAACAGATCACAAAACAAACAATATTAGGCTGTTTTTATTTGAAAACATGTTCGGTACCGATCAGCCGAAGTTCTGCACCGAACCAAAAAACAGCTTCCGGTTTACCGAAAATGATTCGTACCCTAGAAATTTCGTACCTTAATTTTACCGGTTCGTCTACATTTACAATGCATATCGTCCAATTTATAGACAATATTGTCATAATGGTGATATGGTTTCTCGGTTCTGATTAATTATTTTAGAAAATGATTAAGTAATTCGTACTATTCCATTTCGTAACATTATCTACAGATTGTAAATGTCTGTAGGCCTATTCTGTTTGTGAAATACGATTGTATGTATTGTTATGAGCATCCTAACCACCTATCTATAGGATGTTTTTTTAAAATAAGATGAAATTTATGTAATCAGGTCTAATAGGAAATTTTAGTTGACAAAGTTGACATTTTGAAAAGAAAATCCTTGAAAGTAAGTTTTATTACGGAACCTTTCACCCTTTAAGGGGGAATGCTCCAGATTCCTAAATCTTTTCCCAATAATAGAATTTATTTATAGTTTGTGTGTTGAAATTACATGTTATTACCAATTGAAAAAAAAATCATTCATCCTATAATATTGGTCAGTATACGTGAACCACTCCATGAAGCTAAATCATTCATCCTATAATGTTGGTCAGTATACGCGAACCGCTTGTTGGAGCTAAATCATTCATCCTATAATGTCGGTCAGTAAACCCGAACCACTTGATGGAGCTAAATCATTCATCCTATAATGTCGGTCAGTATACCCGAACCAATCGGTTGAGCTATATCATTCATCCTATAATGTCGGTCAGAATACGCGAACTACCTGGTGGAGCTAAATCATTCATCCTATAATGTCGATCAGTATACGGTACATGAACCACTCGGTGGAGCTATATCATTCATCCTATAATGTCGGTCACTGTACGTGAACTACCCGGTGGAGCTAAATCATTCATCCTATAATGTCGGTCAGTATACGAGAACCAATCGGTGGAGCTAAATCATTCATCCTATAATGTCGGTCAGTGTACGCGAACTACCCAGTGGAGCTAAATCATTCATCCTATAATGTCGGTCAGTATACATGAACCACTAGGTGGAGCTAAATCATTCATCCTATAATGTCGGTCAGTATACCCGAACCACTAGGTGGAGCTAAATCATTCATCCTATAATGTCGGTCAGTATACACAAACCACTCGGTGGAGCTAAATCATTCATCCTATAATGTCGGTCAGTATACGAGAACCAATCGGTGGAGCTAAATCATTCATCCTATAATGTCGGTCAGTGTACGCGAACTACCCGGTGGAGCTAAATCATTTATCCTATAATGTCGGTCAGTATACGCGAACCACTCGTAGGAGCTAAATCATTCATCCTATAATGTCGGTCAGTGTACGTGAACTACCCGGTGGAGCTAAATCATTCATCCTATAATGTCGGTCAGTATACGCGAACCAATCCGTTGAGCTATATCATTCATCCTATAATGTTGGTCTGTATACGCGAACCACTAGGTGGAGCTAAATTATTCATCCTATAATGTCGGTCAGTATACGCGAACTACCCAGTGGAGCTAAATCATTCATCCTATAATGTCGGTCAGTATACATGAACCACTCAGTGGAGCTATATCATTCATCCTATAATGTCGGTCAGTGTACGTGAACTACCCGGTGGAGCTAAATCATTCAACCTATGATGTCGGTCAGTATACGCTAACCAATCCGTTGAGCTATATCATTCATCCTATAATGTCGGTCAGTATACGCGAACCAATCGGTTGAGCTATATCATTCATCCTATAATGTCGGTCAGTATACGCGAACTACCCGGTGGAGCTTAATCATTCATCCTATAATGTTGGTCAGTATACGCGAACCACTCAGTGGAGCTATATCATTCATCCTATAATGTCGGTCAGTGTACGCCAACTACCCGGTGGAGCTAAATCATTCATCCTATAATGTCGGTCAGTATATGTGAACCACTCGGTGGAGCTTAATCATTCATCCTATAATGTCAGTCAGTATACGTGAACCACTAGGTGGAGCTAAATCATTTATCCTATAATGTCGGTCAGTATACGCGGACCACTCGGTGGAGCTAAATCATTCATCCTATAATGTCGGTCAGTATACATGAACCACTCGGTGGAGCTTAGTCATTCATCCTATAATGTCGGTCAGTATTCACAAACCACTTGGTGGAGCTAAATCATTCATCCTATAATGTCGGTCAGTATACACGTAAAAGTCGGAAGATCAAATTCACCCACCCTATAATGTCAGTCAGTTTATGCAGACAACTCGGTGGACTGATTTATTCACCCTATAATGTCGGTCAGTATACGCGAACAAATAGGCCTAGGTAGATCTGGGCTCAGCTGCGGGTCCAGGGTTTCTGTGGACGGGGTTCGAACGTAGGCCTACAAATAGGAGGGGAGGTTCGTTTTCCTAATATCACACAAATTTTACTGAATTTAGAGTACTACATGAAATTGAAATAAAATGTTCGTCGTCCCCCCCCCCGAACCCACTTTGGATCCATTACTGGGGCCTACAAAATTTCGTCTGAATTTTTGTTCCCCGATCCCGCTAATATTGAAATTTGTCAATGTTGGCTAACGTAGATCTAGATCTATCAAAAGTTTGTAACAATTTTAAGTGAACAAAAATATTGTCTTTTGGGACAGAAATCATCGTGAGAAATAAAGAAAATGCTCATGGTCGGAAGTAATTCCTTCATTTTCTACGATGTTTAACTTTTTCCGAGCATCACCACAATTAATCCTGACTTGGGGATCATTGCCTAGCAACGTAACGCCAGGTAGATAGATAATCAGGTGCGCAATAAAATCTCGGCTTACGAGACTCCACGTTATTTCGCGGAGTTTCCAATCTCTGTTGTAATTATTATGTCTTTGTCAGAAGTGAATCGATCAAAAATCAAAAGTTACCCGTAAAAAGTCCTTTCGGGTCGTTGTTTGATTTGAATATCAATAATTCAGTGAAAATAAACAGTCTGAATGGTTCTGCATAACATACAGAACTCATGCATAAGCAGTTTTAAAACTGGATGAGCAGTTTCGAAACTGCTCATCCAGTTTTGAAACTGAGTAAAGTTCCGTATACGCAGTTTTAAAACTGCTCAAGTTCTAAAACGGTTCACAACATAAATACTATTAGTTTTTTTTTGTTGTAGCCAACAAGCGAGAAACACGCATTTAAAGTTGAGACATAATCGATAAATTGCATATAAATTCGAACTGTTGTCCACAACAATTTGTTCAATTTTAACACAAAAATTTAAATTTCTCGTAAACGGCGCAATATTTTGGCTTGAAATTTTCAGAATTTTCATAAGGAAACATGCTGTTTCAGATAAAAATAAAAGTAAAATTAATGACAAAAAATTCTGAAATGTCACTTTAAATTACTTGATTGTGACGAAATCTGGGTAGCTTACACAATTCTGGCAAAACTAATTGAACTTTTTTGGTCTCATATTTCATTGTCAAAGTTTCAAACCAATAGTCTCAGTAGATGAGATGCAACCAGAAAGACGTTTAAAACGTTCACGAAACAGGACAAGTAAAATAAATCAACGAAAATGTTCTCGTCGCTTTTCAACGAAAACCTCGTAACTGCAGCTTGTTTTAAGCTGCAGTTACGAGGTTTTCATTGTTCAAAAAGCAGCGTTATGTCCGAGAGAAGTAATAGGTTATGAAGTACAAAAATAATTTGAAGAACAATGCCAGGTGCGTCGAAAACAGACATGCATATTTAATTGAGTTGATTAGCTTTTTAGGTCAGAATGTTCCAACAGCGTTAATGGATAAATGGTTCAACTTAATATTTAGCCCTTTTCCAAACAAGACCTGGTTTGGAAGTCCCTATTAGATAAGGCTGATTTCAGTTTAACATATTATCACAAAAATTGAATTCAAAATCCTCGTAGAAAGATTAGCGTAAAATATGGCTCAGAAATTATTAAGATTACCAGAGAAAATGATAGTTTTCAACATTTTATCTTAAGTCTAAAACTTTTCCCTAAGCTCTTTTTGTAATGGACCCCAAAAACGGACCTGGCTTTGGAAAGGATGAATGCGATATTTTAAATTCTGATGCCACGTAGACTTAATATTTCGTCCATTGGTGAGAAATGAGAACTAATTAATGAAGACTTTCTCAAAGACTGCTGATAATTGCATACTTTAAAAATGTGAGGCGTTGGATTTTTCTCCGAATTAATTAACTCTAGTAATTACTTTGCAGATGATCGAGCTAATTTGTTAAAAGTTAATTTTCAGAGAAATTTGGCAAAGCTCTTACTCTAAATGAGACAACGACCTGCTAAGTAGTTAATAAACTAGAAAACAGTTCACGCGTTCTAGGTAATCTTCTAGACGCTCCAAAACGAGAAAATACTTCCGGGTCGTATATACTTACATTAATGAGTTCCGGACAAAATGTTTTCCTCCTTTTGGTGCAATGATTCTGTGTCTGTAGAATACACAGATGCATGAAATTCGGTTATGCACTCTGGCAGAATATCAGTGGTCTGCTAGACTGTGTTTTTTTAAAAAATCTTTCTTACAGTTGCCACATGTCATAAAGAAAACAAAAAGGAATAACATGGATCTTGATCAGACTGCGTGTATACACAGGCTGATCTAGATCCGTGTTGTTCTCAAATGCTACAAATACCCTTTTTCCAGATTCCGGAACATATGTAGTGTATGGTTCTTATTTTCGAACGACGGACACAAATCGGAAACGTAGGAGGATATTCATGCCTAAAAAGCAATAGGATATATATCTTTTCAATGCGATTAAGTGCCTACGCAATGCTACGTACTTCGTGAATAAAATCAACTTAAGACTATATAATTGACAAATAAGGCGTTGAAAATGCCACAAAATGAGGGATGGCGTCCAATAAAGTGTTTGCAATATGCATGGGCTAATAAATCGTTTGTTTTATTGTAAAACCTCATATCTCGTGCTATTTAAAGCTTGAGATATGAGGTTTTGCAATAACACTGACGAAAAATAGAAAACGTCTCTTTCGGCTTATTCACCGGTCATTTTTAGAAAAAGTTGAGCAATGGAATTTGTGCCGGTGTCGGTGTCTTATTTTATCTTGAAATGGCATACCTTTATGACACATTAATTGTTAGATACAACTATGCAAAGCCTTAAAGAATCATTATTGTCCTTGCCAACTTTTAAACACTACCATACATTTAGAATTCACACGCGCTACCCTTGTTGGCAAGTCCTTTTCAGTTGTTTGCTCTTCCTACAGGTATACCTCACGAGAAATGACCTGGCAGAGCATTCCAGCCAATTGGCTAGGGCTGCTCTGCCAGGTCGATTATCGTGAGGTATAGTGTATTACAATATAATTATACTGGTGAAAAAAAGCAGAACAAATGGGTAGGTGTAACAGGTGTCACAATTTCATTCGAATTATCTTGAAAGTTTTGCTTTAAAATTCTATAAATGAACGACCCATTATCACGTGACATATCGCAAGAGACAATTAAGCTGAAAATAACGAGAGAAATGCGTCCCCATACGAGTGCTAAGAAATTCCCTAAGCTGTTCTCAACACGGTCTATAACGAGATATTCTTGGAGAGAATGGTGTCAATGCTTTCCCAAAACAAGACCTGGTTTTCACTTCCTTGATAGAAAATGGCTTGAGAAAACATTGAAACAAAAGAAGCAAATGCTGATTACCAACATATTCTAATTTTGACTCAATATATTGGTTACTTTACTTGGTTAATTGATTGTGGAGACCAACAATAGGCATTTGCCACTCTGGTCCTTTTGGTTATTTTTTCGTCCTGTGTTGTCCACTTCCGACCTGAAGCATTCAGTGGAGAACTTCACTGGGTTATTTTTATAATGTTCTTATTGACTATATAATCCATAATTTTTAGTATAATTTATAACTTCATAAAGCTGGAAATTTTCTAACTTCCACAGACGAATATGGACGAAAACAACACACTGTCAAACTCGAGAACACCGTAATTTTGCATGTGATGGTTCGAATCTTGCTGGTGTCTTACACCTGCAAGATTCGAACCAATGCATGCAAACGTTTGTATTGGAAATTAAGAACGATGCTTTCCAACGGTTGAGATTGTGCTTCATGGGATGGATAACGAATACGAACAAAATAATCTCGATTCTGGCAAGATATTTTGCAATAGCTTCCTTATTTGTGCGTCAATTTTCAAAAGGTTTGTTGCGTGTACCCCGCTTTACCGAGCTCTTTCATCGGATGTATGACATAAGATAACTCATGGTACTTTTTCCGAAATATTGTCCCAACCGACCAGAAAGCAAAATGGTAACGACTACGGCCACATTAACCACGCGTCAGGTAAGAATTTGTGCAATAGATTTCTTATTTCTGCGCCAATTTTCATGCGGGTTGTTGCATGTACTCCGCCTTGCTAAGCCCTTTTCTCAGATGTATTACTTATCTGGAAACTCCTTGTACTTTTCTCAAATAACGATCCCAACCGACTGGAAAAGGGACCTGGATTTTTTGTCGTTTTTCTGGTCGGTTGGATTCAATTTTTGGTTAAAGTACACAAATTCTACAAACAAGTCATATATCTGAGGAAAGAGGTCAGTAATGCGGGGTACATGCAACAAACTGCTTGAAAATTGACTCAGAAATAAGAAAATTATTGCACAATTTCTTAGCTGAAGCGAGGCAAATTTGTCCGTATTCGTTATCCATCCCATCATGCACAATCTCCACCGTGTTTATATTTGAAAAATTTGTAAGCAAGTGCCATAGTAATCATGACTGGACTATAGTGATTGATTTGATGCAGCTGAAATTCGAATGCGTCGAACTTGTAAACGCATGGTTGCGTTTTGGTATACAAACTTAAACTCATAGTGTTCTAGGTCATTTTCTTTTCAAACAAGGTCGCATTTTGACGTTCTTAACATTCAATGTTTGGGAACACGTCAAAAACAATTTTCTCTGATATTCTTTTCGCCAATATTATATTAACCAACACCAATTCTGTCTTCTGTAGCTGCTTTCAAATAGAAACAAGCAAATTCGTTGAATTGATATCCCCCGCCGAACATATTTTCATTGTCAATAAAGTAGCGCAGAAACGAATATAACTCTGTATGTATATGGTTTCAACAGAACGAATATCACTCTGGCTTCAACAGAACGAATATCACTCTGTATGTATATGGCTAAAACAGTCAGGGGCAGTAACTCTAAATTCGACGGTCGAACCGGGTAACCCCGACGATATGCGTATGTCCACTTTGTAGTGAAGCTGTGAGCCAAGTTTCATTGAAATCCGATCTATAGTTTTCAAGAAATAGCGCGGAAACGAATATCACTCTGTATGTATATGGCTTACACAGTCAGGGGCAGTAACTCTAAATTCGGCGGTCGAACCGGGTAACCCCGACGCTATGCCCATGTCCACTTTGTAGTGAAGCTGTGTGCCAAGTTTCATCGAAATCCGGTCTACAGTTTTCAAGAAATAGCGCGGAAACGAATATCACTCTGTATGTATATGGCTTAAACAGTCAGGAGCAGTAACTCTGAATTCGACGGTCGAACCGGGTAACCCCGACGATATGCGCATGTCCTCATTGTAGTGAAGCTGTGAGCCAAGATTCATTGAAATCCAGTCTATAGTTTTCAAGAAATAGCGCGGAAACGAATATCACTCTGCATGTATATGGCTAAAACAGTCAAGGGCAGTAACTCTAAATTCGAAGGTCGAACCGGGTAACCCCGACGATATGCGTATGTCCACTTTGTAGTGAAGCTGTGTGCCAAGTTTCATCGAAATCCGATCTATAGTTTTCAAGAAATAGCGCGGAAACGAATATCAGTCTGTATGTATATGGCTTAAACAGTCAGGGGCAGTAACTCTAAATTCGGCGGTCAAACCGGGTAACCCCGACGCTATGCGCATGTCCACTTTGTAGTGAAGCTGTGTGCCAAGTTTCATCGAAATCCGGTCTACAGTTTTCAAGAAATAGCGCGGAAACGAATATCACTCTGTATGTATATGGCTTAAACAGTCAGGGGCAGTAACTCTGAATTCGACAGTCGAACCGGGTAACCCCGACGCTATGCGCATGTCCTCATTGTAGTGAAGCTGTGAGCCAAGTTTCATTGAAATCCAGTCTACAGTTTTCAAGAAATAGCGCGGAAACGAATATCACTCTGTATGTATATGGCTTAAACAGTCAAGGGCAGTAACTCTGAATTCGACGGTCGAACCGGGTAACCCCGACGATATGCGCATGTCCTCATTGTAGAAAGCTGTGTGCCAAGTTTCATCGAAATCCGGTTTATAGTTTTCAAGAAATAGCGCGGAAACGAATATCACTCTGTATGTATATGGCTAAAACAGTCAGGGGCAGTAACTCTAAATTCGGCGGTCGAACCGGGTAACCCCGACGATATGCGCATGTCCACTTTGTAGTGAAGCTGTGTGCCAAGTTTAATCGAAATCCGGTTTATAGTTTTCAAGAAATAGCGCGGAAACGAATATCACTCTGCATGTATATGGCTTAAACAGTCAGGGGCAGTAACTCTGAATTCGACGGTCGAACCGGGTAACCTCAACGATATGCACATGTCCTCATTGTAGTTAAGCTGTGTGCCAAGTTTCATACAAATCCGGTCTATAGTTTCCAAGAAATAGCGCGGAAACGAATATCACTGTATGTATATGGCTAAAACAGTCAGGGGCAGTAACTCTAAATTCGGTGGTCGAACCAGGTAACCCCGACGATATGCGCATGCCCTCATTGTAGTTAAGCTGTGTGCCAAGTTTCATCGAAATCCGGTCTATAGTTTTCAAGAAATAGCGCGGAAACGAATATCACTGTATGTATATGGCTAAAACAGTCAGGGGCAGTAACTCTAAATTCGAAGGTCGAACCGGGTAACCCCGACGATATGCGCATGTCCACTTTGTAGTGAAGCTGTGTATCAAGTTTCATCGAAATCCGATCTTCAGTTTTCAAGAAATAGCGCGGAAACGAATATCACTCTGTATGTATATGGCTTAAACAGTCAGGGGCAGTAACTCTGAATTCAATGGTCGAACCGGGTAACCCAGACGATATGCGCATGTCCTCTTTGTAGTGAAGCTGTGTGCCAAGTTTCATCGAAATCCGGTCTATAGTTTCCAAGAAATAGCGCGGAAACGAATGTCGGACGGACGGACGGACGGACGGACGGACGGACGGACGGACGGACATGGCAAAAACAATATCCCCCCCGAAAACTTTTTTCGGCGGGGGATAATAATCTGAAATTTTGCTGAAAGGTAAAGGATTAATACAAAACCTGGGCGGTATTTCTGTAGTAAGAGACTATACTTGAACTTGTCTGTGATAAATTACCCACTATTTTCAAAATCAGGTAAAAACATTCCGACTATTTTTAACTTACGTTCAAGTGCTTGAATGATTTTGCTTACGTTTGCACATCCTCAAACTCCCGATGTTTACTACAGAGATTGCAGGAAACGTAAAAGATAATGGAGATTTACGAAGGAAACACTCCAAGTTAACCCAATCAGACGTGGTTGATTTGCCTGGAAGGATTCTAAACAAAAATTGGGGAAAAAAGCAGACGCACAAAACATAAGTAGGCCTACAACAACAACCAATAACCGGGCCCCAGCACAACAACAATAATAACAACAACAACAACAAAAGGACACAACGAAACAAAACAAAAACATCGGAAGTCATGCGTGCAGTAAACAAACAAACAAAAACAACAACTAATAAACAAAACCATCGAAGGTCATGAACACATTGATCTGCCGATGTATTTCACCGTAAAAACGCAATTCAATAATTACACGATAACAAATGTTTAATGACATTATTATAATATAATTATGACATTATTATAATGTATAAGACAGAGCATCGTCATGATAAACTCTCCCAACCTTGCCAGCTATTACCGGTATTTCAAGATAGTTCCATGGTTCTACGTATTTTTGTTCTAAAAATTCAGCCATGTAATACGGGTTCAATGTTGAACATGACTGTGTAATATTGTATTTTTAAAGACCCGGCCATGCACAATAATTCACGGAATAATCATTTCCGGAGCAAGTCTAAAAAGGTCCTCTATGCAACATACTTTTGGACGTGAAGTAGACGGTTTACTACTTCTGACCGGATCTTTCAAATTAAATATTAATATCGGTGTTAAAAAGTGTGCATGTATACATATATACGTGACAGATACTTAACCGCCTTCCCAAACGACAAAATTTTAGGGTCCCTCAAATTTCAAAATGCTGAAGACGACAAAATTGACGTTAAAAAGAACGGATGTGTGTAAAATATAGCATAGAATATATTGAGACAAAATGAGAATTTGTTGGTTATCCGCAGTTTCTTCTTTTGTCTCAACTAGCAATTTTACCCGTCTCGAAATTTGACCTTTGACCTCGATGACCTTGACCTTTGACCTCGATGACCTTGACCTATCCGGGGCTGCCCTCCACCTAATCCCGTCCCGTAACCCGTAAGCAATCCCGTCCCGTAACCCGTAAAAACGATACCCGTAACCCGTAAAAACATAAATTTGACCTTTGACCTCGATGACCTTGACCTTTCAAAAAATGAACCCCTCAAGCTAATATCCGGGGCCGCCCTGCACCTTCCCTCCAAGTTTGGTGAAGATCGGCCCAAGGACCTGGGAGGAGTAGGGGAACAAACAGACAAACAGACAAACAGACAAACGTTGCTCAAATTATAGTATGATGTTTTTCCAATCCTTTTCTATTAGAGACGTTAAAATCAGGTGTTGTATGGGAAAGGGTTAAAGATCCAGGCTTATAGAAAGTGGTGGATATATCATATAGATTCGGAAGTACCTTTCTATATATTTTGTAATAACATGATATCGTTAAGGATATACAACTGAGTACAAAGAGCTAATTTCACGCAAAAAAATTAAGTTTACGTGGAGTACAATCTGTTACAAAATCATTACTTTTTCTCGCAAGTTTATTTTGATTGATTTATAATGAGATCTTTTGAGATAAGAAGTACAATTTTAATGACTAGAACTATCAAAATTATCGTGATGTGTAAAATACAATAAAACGTAGTTTTTGTGTGAAGCTAGAGTAGATATAACCTCTTGACTCCTTGTCGGAATTCCTGTACTTCTATTATTAAACATTCAGAAATATTTGGATTCCTTCAAAATAATGGCTTCAGTACTTAGTCGTTAATGTGCCAATAATTTCAAAGTTGTATCTGAATATTCACGGCAGATATTCTGTATCAATAAAAACATGCTGTACTTGTTTGAAACTCTATCACGTATAGATCTTCGACGCCTCATTGGGAATCTTACGTTTTCTCTAAAACAATAGGTAGAGTTGGCTGTTTCTGAAGATGAAGCAATGTATAAACCCTTTCCCAAACGACAAAATTTTAAGGTGATCCACTTCAAAAACGGCCGCAAATGACAAAATGGATGCTATTTAAGGAAGGATTTGTGCGAAATATAGTGCAGAAAAATATTGAGACAAAAGGAGAAACTGCTGATGATCAGCAGTTTCTTCTTATGTCTCAATATTTTCCTAAGCCTTCTCTATTGCGGACGTCAAAACCAGGTCTTGTTTGGGAAAGGGTTAAACGAAATTGATTCCTACTCCAGTAGGTATCTTTCATTTTAGTACCAACTTCAAAAAGTATATTTTCACAGAGATAACCACACGGTGTATAATCACGTGACTCTGAATTTCCGATAATCTTCAATATCTTGTTTAATACTTGACCAATTTGAATTCAGTTTGAAGCAGAGATGGTGGGGATATGCCAGGAATAAGCTGAACGTGTTGGATGTTTGAAGAATCAACTGATATAAAAGTTATTGATGATAAACAAAATTTTGATTTATCTTCAATAACTTTTTTATCAGCTGAATTTTCAAAAATCAACCACGTCCATCTAATGCGTGACGTCTGTCCATATTCTCTGCTTCAAACCGAATTCAAATCGGTCCAGTAATTACAAAAGTACTGAAGATTTTCTGAAAATATTCTATCACATGATTATCCACCGTGACAATAACCGCACACAAGATTGACTAAAAAATTTGTCTCGGTGTCTGTCAAATAAATGTAAGAATATGTTTGGTAAAATTGAACAGCAAGCACTATCTACTAGACTTGTAAGCGAGTTAATCAATTAAAAAGGGGTTTTGTCGAATTAATAAACTGTGGTAATAACTTTGCGGATAGGCGGGCTAATTTATTAAAAGTTAATTTTCGGAGAAATTTGGCAAAGCTCTTACTCTAAATGAGACACTGACCTGCTAAGTACTTTTAATAAACTAGAAAACAGTTCACGCCTTCGAGACTCATTGTAGAAATAACATTTTGTAATTTTCATGAATATTGGCATATTGTTCATTGGGCGACTCCGTGGTTAATTAGCACTAAACTTATCTTAAATAAAGATACACGTATTTGGTTTCTATGAAATTGGAACAGATTGCGTTGGTTTATGAATGACTTTTGTATAAAACAGTTCCTCTTAGTTTTTGTTACTCATTTATTGCTAAAGACAACAAAGAGGTCAAGCACAAAAGGCTTCGGGAAGGAAACTTGGCATGCAGCTAATTTCCGACGATGGAAGTCAATCAAGACCTATAGATAGAGGATGTTTAGTATATTCTACGCGAAATAAACATTCAAATGCGCCCAGCGTATTGGGCGGCATCTAATATGTATAATCTATCGGACTTAGTGTTCGCTAGCGGTTCATTCGAAACGGGGGTGTGGCTATGTATAGACGTCACAAAAACTAGTCGGCAGCTCGTTTATGCGAAATATAGCGGCAAAATTTTAAATGTACTGCAATTCCATTGGTCAAAAAAGTAGGTCGAACACTACTTTGTTATCCAATCAAAATCTAACTATATATATTTGTCCAATGTTACACATGATCGTTTCGTTTTTATTAGGCTAATCCTATTTCACTGGTCCTATTTTCGAATAATGGGTGCTTTATAAAGATAGGCAGAGTTTAAGAATACTAGCAACGTTGTTTTTCTTCAAAAACTATGTAACAGCAGCTTAAAACAAGTTGTAGGTAAGAGGTTTTTGACGACAACGATATACAAGACACGATAAGAGAGAAAATCGTCTTGGTGGGATTTAGCGCCTACGCAACGTACTTCCTGAAAACAGTTAACTTAGACTCTATAATTGACAAATAATCCGTCGAACATGCGACGAAATGGGTTACGAAATGGACAGTGGTACCCAATACTTTTTGAGTGTATGCCTTCGCAAAATAACTATCTCCCGAAGACAAAATTTAACAAATGCATAATTTGAATGGAGTTGAAGACGGCAATTGGTTGTTACTTAACGTATGAACAGAGAACATTAAAGAATAGAAAGTATTTGGTGATAAGAAAATGGCTGCTTTTCAACGAAAACCTCGTAACTGCAGCTTAAAATAAGCTGCAGTTACGGGGTTTTGGTTGAAAAGCATCGAAAGTTTGGTTATCAGGATGACGATTCACATTTACCAGTGACCCGTCAAAGTTTAGAAAGCAAGTGGTTCAAGGTGATATTCCAGCCAAGAGGCTTTTAAAAGCTTGTTTAGAATTAACGAGACAATCTATTACAAACACAGAAACATCTGGTTCTGATTATCTTCGGGTTCCCTTCCAGTTCAATACTAGGGTCGTATTGCAAAGAGGTTTTGTGAATCTAATTTAACCTTTGAGTCTTATTTCTACTTTTCATTACAAACAAAATTATTTGACTAGTGACATCCTTTTTAACATATATATAATTATGTCAATATGATCAAACTTTGGCATTTAGGTTAAAAAGAACACATGCGAGAAAGTTGTTATTATTTTGAAAAAAGAAAAGAATATCATTTAATTTTAGCATTTTCTTCCTTTCTCTAAGAGCTCTTCAAACACTTTCTAATTGATGGTGTCAAAACCAAATATCGTTTGGGAAAGAGCTATTGAATTCTTGTAGTAGGCCAGCAGTTTCTCCATTTCTCTCGTTGTTTTCATTACTTTACTAGATTAACCCTTTCCCAATCAAGACCTGGTTTTGACGTCCCTAATAGAAAAGGCTTGGAAAAACATTGCAACAAAAGAAGAAACTGCTGATAACCAGCAGTTTCTCCTTTTGTCTCAATATTTTCTATGCCATATTTTACACAAATTCTATCTTTAATCACGTCCATTTAGTCAATTTTGGGAGTTTTTGAAGTGGACCACCCTAAAATTTTGCCGTTTGGGAAAGGGTTAAGGCCGAGCGGGGTTTGTTAGTAAATTTGACTATTTTTTCAAATCATGGGCAGATAATTAAAGAACAACAAGAGCTATCTGACATTAACCCTTTCCCAAAAGGCAAAATTTTAGGGTGATCCACTTCAAAAACTGCCACAAATGACAAAATGGATGTTATTAAAGATAGGATTTGTGTAAAATAGGGCACAGAAAATATTAAGACAAAAGGAAAAACTGCTGGTTATCAGCAGTTTCTTCTTTTGTTTCAATGTTTTCCCAAGTCTTTTCTATTAGGGACGTCAAAACCAGGTCTTGTTTGGGAAAGGGTTAAATAGCACTATTCACAGCTAAACACCATGGGTATTCATTGTAGCAAGTTAATAAATTCCAGATGAAACTGTATGAATGAATTGGGCACAAAAATGGTCAATAATTCAAGGGATGATAATTCAAGCACGCCAAAAATTACCTGATTTACATTAAAGTGGCTTACACAACAAGACATCACGGAGATTCCTCGCAACAATTTTATCAAATTTCTCTTTAAGGGAGTACTTGTGTACACAACAAACTGACATTCTTGTTCAATTCAATGACAGATAGTTCAAACATGACCACAGTTATCTGAATTCCATAAAAATACACACAAACATTGCTACTGGAGAGGCGGACGACCGGTGCCAAAACACATTATATACGACCCTTTTTGCGTATAAAAATGGATTGGGAAACATTTTTAACAAAAGAAGCCTTGGGTTCTATGTTATAATGCAAATGAATACATGTACCATTTCTATTAAAAGGTCCTTGTCGCCTGTGACAGCTTTCAAATTAGACTTATCTAAAAACCTTGTAGTTTGGAAAAGAGTGCATTTCGACAGAAATAACCTTGCATTGTCACGATCAATTACATGCACATCTGATTGGAACGATTCAATCACAAACAAAAAAGACTTTAAAAGGCCGTTTGATTGGACAGTGTGCTTTCAGGGTAATTGACTTTTGTTCTATTATTTGACTATGCTTGCGTGCGACATGTTGTTTTAACCTTTTTAAAACCAAGGTAATGTTTGGCGTCTCAATAGAAAAGCTTTGAGGAACAATGAGTAAAAATGAAAATGTTTATTACCACTGTTTTCGCAGTTTTTCACAGAGGTGTCCATGCTACAACATGAAAAAATTGTTCATTTGAAAACATTCTTTTTGGTGTCTGCAATGCCTTTCAATTAGGAATTGCCTAGAATTTTATCATCTGGGAAATGTTTAAAGAAGGTAAACACGCAACTGGTATTGTGCAAATGTGACTTTGTGTTCACATATCTATGTGTATTTTAGAAACATCATCTAGAAACAGATTAAAGGGACCCATACTCGTACTAACAGATAAAGGATATTCACAAGAAATACCACAGAAATACCATATGGAAATTATAGCCCATGTTGGGAATAAAGCTATTCTAAAATTGTTATTTCAAATCCAAACTCAATGTTGTAGGTATTCAACCAGTAGGTTAATAATATAATAGCATGTTAATTCTAAAAAAACCATCAGCCACTCTAATAATTATGTAGCTCTAGATTGGTCTTTCAATTGGTTTGGTGACATTGACTATTAAAGCTTCTGTGGTAGTCCCATACGTCCCATACGAAGTTGGCTAATACAAATATGCATGTCTTTAGTTTATTTTCAAAAAGTGTTATCACTACAGTTCTAACAGCGCCTTGTAAGCTAGCAGCAGTTTTCATCCCCCTCCCACTGCAATAAATGTTTCGATTAACCCATTATCACACAGTGACCCCTTTTGACACCCCACAATATAATGACTTTGTAAAACATTGTGGAAAATGAATTGCTTGTAACAAGCAATTTCTTCATTTCCCACAATGTTTACTACCCAAAAAGCTTTAACATTTCGAAATTTCGTCACATTGAAATGTCGTCTGCAACATCTTTCAAATTGGACTACCCACAAATTTGGTCGTTTGGTAATTGGTTAACGCAGTTAATGCAAAGGGATTGCGCATTTGGCTACAGTTCAGACCTTGAAACAATATACCTTTGATTCTACGATCATTAGGCGAGTTTGCTGAACATGTTTTCAAGATAGAGTAGCCAAGAACAGGTGTTATGTTCAAAACAAGAGATTATTTCAAGATTGGCGTAAAATCATACAATCTAATGATCTTTTACAGCATTTTTCGATACTCTAAATTTCAATGAGCAATAGGGTATTAGAGGAATTTGTAACTAATACAAAATTTACAATGGTTTTAGTTTAGGCTTCTCTTTCTAAGCCACGGTAATAAACGTTTGGAGTTGATACAAAGGAACGAACGATCGCTTTTCAAATCTCATAACCACTTCGTTCCTGTCACAAAATATAATTATTTTTCTCGACGTGAAAACTTTGCCACTGTATATTGTCTATTAATTTACGAAAAAATAAAGAAGAAATGTTACCAAAAAATATGACTAGATGTTCTTTGAATTGACACAAGTTTCACAATACCCCTAATTTCTATTTTAACATTTGTGGGTGGGACATTTTGCAGAAAATCGGTCTTTCCTTTAACAGTATTGGTTCAAATTAGTTTGTCTGTCTCAAATTTACGTGTGTTTCTTTGTGATTCTATCGCCAATCTTGACAGATAAATATAAATAACTCTATGATTCAAACATGTATTAAAGACTCGTTTAGACTGTTGTTGTTGTTAATTTTGAAAATGAGGGTAGGCCTACTTATCTTTCGTGTATCATTTTGTCAACACTACTTGAATTTTGTGCAAAATAAGTCTGAAATGACGTTTTAAGCAATCAGCTATCCAACATTACAAAAACGTGCGAAACAAAGTTGCTGGTTAGACATTTTGAGCGATATGTTTATATATAAAACCGAATTAATACAATTTAGCATAATGCAAATCATAACATTAAAGAACAAAATCCGAAAAAGCTATCATATAAGGAAAGTCTGTTTTGTTCTTTTCATTTTGGAAAGGGTTAAAAAAGGCATTAACAAAAAGTCACAAAATCAGAGGACAAAATTGGCATCTTGCAAAATTACAAAGTGGATGACATTTTCAGTAGACCGACGGAACATGAGAGTTTAATGGAAGAATTATCGAAATTTGACGAAAAACATCTCCTAGAGGGGATTACAGTGAAAATTGTCAGTTTTATTTCGTGCGAAAAGTCTCGAATCTCACGGCTAATGCGATTTCTGGTTTCTTATATAATATTGAACAAATTGGTTATTTAGAAAAAGTAAACCGAAATACAAAACTGTTCCATTTTTTAAAATTAATGTAGGCTATTCCATTTATCACAAGATCTTAAACATTTCGCGCAGCGTAGTCGTTATCCTTAACACCGAAAATTAACGAGGTTATAATTTCATTTCAAAATAATGCGGGTAACCTCGCCAATTTCCGTTGTCATGTTAGATGGCGAAGTTGCACAAATTGCTTATTTTTCTATATTAGATGTTATACCCTAAGCGTGCAAAAATGAAGACAAAATCGGAACTTTTACGCTTTTCTAAAACGACATCATGATCTATTGGTCCTAGCACAAAGGCCGTTTAACTCATTACCAAGTATTGATGCTTTTTGGGGCTCCATGCATTTTTTTGAAACACTGTAGGAAATAAAGAAATTGCTTGTGACAAACGATTTCCAAATTTCCAAAAATGCTTTCTATCTAGAAAGACAAGAGATGTCTATTACTTTGTATACTCTGTGGTACATTTTATATACCCCATGGGTCTATGATCTTCCGGTTTGAATAAAGATATATACTTTGAATTTGAATCCGTCTAAAATTTTACCGTCTAGTAAATAAGATATATCTAAAAGTAGTGAAATAAAATACGTAACAAAAGGTAAACGTATTAACAGAAGAGTGAAAATGACATCTTGGTGGTGACATTTCTAGAAGACCAGTATATTATGAGAACTTAATGGAAGAATTATAGAAATTTGACGAAAAACATCTCCCAAAGGAGATTAGAAAGAAAGTGTTATTTTTATTTCGTGAGTAAAGTCTCCAATCTTAGAGCTAATGTGATTTTTGTTCCTTGTGCACTCTTGAATAAATTGCATATTTGACAAAACGAATCAAAACATTTTTAAATTGCGTGAAATCTTCACATAATTAGAACATTGTCCTTTCAAAAAAAAAAAAAATAATAATCAATATACTCTTGACGTAAAATAAAATGACCCTGCAAATCGGCAGTGTGAATGCAAAACCTCGTATCTCATTTCCGGGAAAATTTTAAAGAGTGAGAAAAAATCTTGATATCTTTTCCGAAACGGAAAGGTTTTACTTGAAATTCGGACATATTGTCCACACATAATGTGTCGTTTGTACTGATAAGTCAAAATATAGCAAAACCCACACTGGACAAAATAAGGTTTTAGCTTGAAAATAGTAAAAATCGACATACAATGTTTTGCATTTACATCGACGATATACCAAATGAAAGTAGTGTTACTAGTTGTAGTGAATGTTACGGAAATGTAGACATTTTAGAAAACTATAAAAATGGGTCAAAGCCAAGGTATCCAAACCTTTCTTCCCGAGTAAGCGTTGTAGATATGGGCTAAGAAATGATAATGTGGTTTATTGGTTGAAGACTTCTGAGCAATAAACAGTAAGGTGTCCCAAACGCCAATATATTGGTGAGTTGCTGAACCCATTTCAACCCATTGGATCTTTTTGACTCGCCAAAAAATAAGGCGTTGGAAAACATCGTGGTAAATGAAGAAATTGCTTGTGACAAGCAATTTCTTCATTTTCCTCAATGTTTTCTACCCCCCCCCCCCCCCCCCCCCAAAAAAAAAAAGAAAAACAATCAATCTAATTCACTTGGAATTTTCGTCTTCAACTTTTTTCAATTTGGACAAACTTATTTTTTTGTTGCTTGGTAATGGGTTAAAAGGCTTCGGAACCAAGAACTTCAAGGTAACTGGCTATATACTTAACAAAAGTTCTAATCGGTCACTTTTAAAATAGCAATATCTCGATTATTAATCAACCAATCAGTGTAAAATTTTACATGTGTTATTTTTTGCTCATATCATAGACTATTCGTATTTTTGAGAGCGCTGAAACAATGAGGGGTGGTAAAGATGTCCATGTACTTCGTTTTCCCGATTTGCACGTGAAAAGTTTTCGTACAACAAAAATCACGGCCCAGTTCATACCTGTGAGGTCTCTATCGACTGTATAGTCAGAAAAACACATAACATGACCAGAATGACACACGGAAGTGCGAGGCAGAGCCATCGGAATGCTACAACGGGGCCTTTGTTTACGACTGGTAAAATTTAGTTGCAGAGAAAACCGGAAGAAGCTGTCAATTGAAGCTTGTTTTCTTTTATGCAGTTTTTGATAATTTGTTTCCATCCATTTTCAAGTCGCCAGAAAGTTTACGAAGGCCTATTTTAATCACCAAGGCCTTACACATGGAATTTCAGGCCACCGGAAGTGCTTCAATTCGCCATCGGAGACGGAGACGACGAGTTACCATACATCGCCAGGACCATTATTGTCCTTTATCAAATGAAAGGAACCGATTCCTCCCGGTTTCAATCACTTCAAGTTGACTGCGAGGTCGACATGAATGCAACGTTACACCCCAGACTGTGCACAGTAGGCTTTAACGTGTTTGAATTCGTTGAAAGTACCCACTTAGGTGTTGTTATCTGTAGACGTCTTCGAAATGTCCTTCTCTTTACCAGGGCTGCCTTGGCCAACATCTTCTTAACAATTTAGACCAAAACTTTGAATCAGTTTGCCGACGGACGTGTGCTCATTTATCGCTGTCACGGTGAGTTTCAGAGTGACGAATTTGATTGTGATTGACTTTCTTAACATTATCTTTTCCACAACAAGCTAGTGTGTAACTGTTATTGAAGCGAACGGTGGCCACACACGTCAGTAGCACTTATCTTCCTGTTTTGTGAATTTTGAAATCGATGGTACCTCTTTAAGACCTGTTGTAAGATCTTACTAAAAAGTCTTAAAATAATCGAATTGCAATAATCATGTTGGAAATTGATTACTCCAACAGTGTTCCAGAATAAAATGTTTGGAATCGTTTGTTTATTGATTTTATGACTCAAAGTATAAGGTGACCGATTAGAACTTTTGCTGAGTTTAGTAAGCATACTTGAGGTTCAACTCTAATCAATTCTTGAAAATGATATTTCATGTGATTTTACTTTCATTCGGCATTTTCGACATCAAAAACATGCTGACAGAGCTCTACCTAATATAAACGAAAAAAAAATGTAATAAAATAAATACGTATATTTTACAATTATTGGGATTACTTTGCGTAAACGCAGACTTTCGCTAGACTTAGAGAATGATCATTTCACAATTTATAAAAAAATATAGGCAATGTCTATTATCTGAGCAAAAAAAAAAATCCGAAATAACATTTATCGATTTGCTTTGAAAAAATAGTTTTCAGTCAAAATATACATTAGAAAAGTAATTAACGTTTGACAACTTAACAAATTATCCGTCTAGAAGACGGGATAAATTTCAGTTGTACACGTAAATCTTTACATTGTTTTTTTCTAAGTATGAAGAACTTTAAGATGCACGTGGATATGAGGCGTCAATATGAATATTTTCCACACTCTGCGAAATATGTATATAAAATTGAAATACAAATGGTGCATATTTTCTGGAGGTTTTCCTACGAACGAACTGAGGGAAAACCAGATCAATGTCGATAGATCTACCTTTAATTGTTTCAAAGCATGTCAAGCTCTTGTCGACACCTTCACAATTTGCTTGAAATTATTTGATAATAAAATGGACATCTTTAAATTCAAATATAAACAGAGAAGACAACGTATATTATAGTATATTAAGTGTATAAATCAGACACTGTGTCAAATATGAAGCCTTATAAGTATTAGATAGAGGCTGTATAATAGATTCTACGTGAATTAAACATTCAACTGCGCGCAGCGCATTGAATGTTTATATCACGTAGCACATCGGTACATTCTAATAGGGCCTACAGACTCTATCTTTCTATCTGACTCGGTGTTCGCTAGCGTTTCATTGAAGACGGGGCGTGGCTATGTATAGACGTCATCTAAACTGGCCGGCAGCCCGATTATGCGAAATAGAGCGGCAGAATGTTAAAATGTATATACTTCAATTTCATTGGCCCAAAAAGTAGGTCGAACACTGATGCATTCGCTAGACGGAAGATGACGTGTGGAGTTGTCCGGAAAGTCGGCCATGGTAAGATTGTTAAAATTACACAGGCTAAGCTTGATAGAAACTTTAAACGTCGAATGTGTTACAATCGAAATGCGCTGTATCAAAGTCGAAGGGAACACCATTTTACCTCTTGATATCTGGAGTTCGACTCGATTTTAAAGAAATTGAAAAGAAATTCAAAAGAAGAAACGCAGATTTATGCCAAGCATTTTCTCTATTTGTTATCTTATAATATTTAGATATTTAAAATTTGACACCAATTATATTCGTCCTAAACTCCTTTGGACTTGTCTGAAACTTTACTCTTTCGAAAAGGGTTGAATCAGATACATAAAAAGCACTATCTGTCGTCTGGATACTGGATGATTCTTTCATGATGACAAAAGGAAGTCTTATAATGCCTGTTTACATCCGAAACCAGACGGTAGATGATTTGTTGCACAAATTAAATCAGGAAAGAAATTCTTGCCTCGAGAGAATAATCTTCAGAGCGGGAAGCGCGTGACACAACGACGAAAACTACAACCATAGGGAACGATTTTATCCAGTAAACTGTGACGTATTCAAAGAAAAGTATTTCATAGGTGTTATAAAAAATCTAGTAACTACGGTTTGATTCAAGCCGTAGTTACGAGATTTTATAACAACACAGACGGTTTGTCAATACATATCGGTAAACCCGTTCTTCTTTAGAGCAAATTCATTGTTATTAGAAAAACTATCCAATCAGATCTTTGAACTCACGTTTAAACGCAAAATATCTGTACCTTAATGTAGCGAAAAACGTCCTTCGCTTTGGCCGAGTTCACCACTAGTGATTATACACAATCCCGATTTTTTACCGCTAGTTTTCTCATCTGCAGTAACTCTCAGTTTGGACCATAGACTGGCTCCAGTCTGACTGATCTGATTTTTAATAAAATATATAATTATGTAAGTAATGTACATAAATTAATTTACCACACTGCCATACTCTCTGTAAATGTGGATCAGTGAGATTATAACGGGAAGGGCAGTAATTTAAGTGAATGATTTTTTTCCAGCAGGAGTGAAGTACCTTTGTAAATTTATTTATTGGCCTATTCATTCTCACGGCCTAGGAGCCAGGCTGTTTGGACAACCGTAAAGTATTGTTGTTTTATGATATAGAGCTTGCGGCAGGAATCATTCGCCGCGAATTGTCTTCTATGAGCTGTACTAAATATACCCAAATTGTTTGTTTTTGTTTTATATCTGGCTTCATTTGAGATAATTGTACTTATTCACACCTCTTTTCATGTTGATAATTCATTTGATATCAAATATATTCCTGGATTTACCCAGAGTCCACACCTGTTGAGAATTAATCCTTTCCCAAACAGAAAAAAATATACTGGTCCAAATTCGAAGACGTTACAGACGAAATTTCAAGCGAGTGAAATTCATGCAGATTTTTTGTCATTTTAGGTAGAAAATGCTGTGGAAAATGAAGAAATTACTTGTCACAAGTAATATTTCCCAAAATGTTTTCAAATGCCATTATCTAACGGGGAGTAAAAAAGAGTCATCGGGTGGTAATGGGTTAATCCTTTCCCAAGCAGGAATGGTGTGCCTTTGATTGACGTCGCTGTTAAAGTTTCTGAAATTATTGAGACAAAAGAAGAAAATGCTGCTAATCAGCATTTTCTCCTTTTACCTCAATATTTTCTGAACTATATTGTACAAAGTTCCTGTATTCATCAACATTTCTTGTTATTGTCAGCAACAACATTCAAATGAGAACAGTCTAAAGTAATACTGTTTGGCTCATGGGTTAACACGTTTAGAATCTACAAATTTTGTACCGTTTCAATTAGAATATAATGGTGAATGTAGTTAAAAAAGCAAACATCACAAAATTTATCAAAAAGGAGAAAGTGGTTGTAGCAGTATTGTTTTCTTTTGCCTCAATCTTTTACACGTTTACCGATAGGAACATCGAAATCAGGCTTGTTTGGGAAAGGGTTAAACTGGTTCACACTAAGCAAGAAATATCTACCAGATAAAAGTCATTAGAAGAAATGGGTTATTGTCTAATTGATTCAAGACTGCATTAACTACAGGGTGATACATAGTGCGGATAGGACACTTTTAGTGCGAAGATTTGGTTTATAACCTAATTTGTTCCTAACCTAATTCATTGTTCTAAATAAGAAATTGTGTAGGCCTACCTTAGAAATTATTAGCATCTTTCAAGTCTTGGTGAAATAGAATTTTAATAAAGTATGCAATTACTTGTAATACTATCGGGTATATAACTTCCCAACGCATATTTTCGGCTACCCAGTGGCGGATCCCGCGGGGGTTGGGTTTAGAGTAAACGAACCCCCATCTGTAGCCTGATTATTTCATTTTCTTGCGGAAATTCAGTTCAAATAGTGAAATGAAGTATGTGATGCGTCACAGTAAAAATTCCGAAGTCGCGAGGATCTCATTAAAGATGGACCATTTTGATTTTTTCGAATCATGTCTACTATATTGTCCAGCAACATTAACCACTCAATGTTCTTGTGCAAAGTCCTTAAGTTTCATGCGTCTTAACAAAACATTGTCTAAGTGAGGTCATTGCATAATATGCGGATGTCTCGGGTTAATATTGCTGTACTATACTAATGTCGACTGGGTTTCTGTGTGGTTTTATCACAAGCAGTTATCATAACAATCTGAATCAGTTATACTTATCTAAAAAGCCCATTCTGTTTGATTCGTAATTCAAGTTTAGATCTGTTGGTTTTGAAACCCTAAAGCAAATCAACTAAAAGAGCTTCACGTAATCTATTGTTGAATGGCAATTAAACAGTGATTATTCTCTAAGAAAGAGCTAATTGCTTTTCACACTCTCGCTCTTAAATGCATTGCCAACTATTCTAAGAATCCTTTAGGTTTTCTAATTTCGAAGTAAATGGTTTTTTAACTAAAAAGTGGAACATGTATAGTTACAAATGATTTTCTAGTAATCTCAAAATTAAATTTTGCGTTTTGTCTGTTTGGGTAGAACATATTGTTGGAAATGACATTGCTTGTTGTCACAGAAAATTGCTTCATGTTCTACAATGTTTGCCAATGCCATTATCTTGTGGGGCTTCAGAAGGCGATATTTTATAATAGTTGGTCAAAGCTATGTAAAACCGAATCGGATTAAGACAAGCATAGAAAAATCCAGCACAAACACACATTTGCTTCAACAATAGCGTTAGGATTTTTTTCTATCTAATTTTGACAGAAAAACATATATACAACTATGACAGAAAGTCCTAATTCAAGACAAAAATGAATGATTTTATTACCCATTTATGTCGCAGAACGATATTGACTATGTACAGTTTAACTACATCAGCATTCCGTATCGATCAAGTTGTCAAACGCAAGATATTTGCTGAATGAAAAAGAAAACACGACAAAAAATAGTGAAACTACAGTTCAATTGACTTTGAAGGCTTCAACCACTTTGAACTTCGATAGGTAGATCTATGAAGCTTAGTCTATTATAAAGTCACCCCTTTTCCAAGGGCAATCCAAGTTTGGTTTATAAGAAACTTGAAATCTTCTGTTTGCATCGCTACTCCCGATCCCCTCCCCCTATGATACCAATTGTCTCACAGAGAGGAGTTTACGGTAACCATTCCTTACCTACCAGGCGGCTCACCAACCTGTCGCTTCAGTTCCAACCTGGCAGGCTGGCTTTCGCTTGGATATGAACCTTTGGCCTCCCGCTTCCAATGCTGACATACTAACCACTATGCCATGGAAGTGGTAATATGTAAATCATTAATGACATTTTACCCAAACCAGACTGCACTAGACACATGAGTAATGTGATCCTGGTTTGACTCAGATGTCATAATTTATCGTCGCTTGTTTTAAGCTACAGTTACGAGTTTTTTTGTTGAAAAGCATCGATATATACATTTTGATATTATTCCTTTCCGATTTGGCGAACGTTGAGGCAAAAGAAGGAAATGCTGATAACCACCATTCTCTCATATTCCTCAATATTTCCTGTGCTACACTGTACATTATCAACTCTCTATTAACATCCATTTTGTCGTCTTCATCAGCATTCTCTTTGGAATATTCCATTTTTTGTTGTTTGGAACGAGCGTAAAGTTTTGCGTGCATTACGCTGCCAAAGGAACGGCGAAGAATTGCATGACACATCATGTGACAACAACGATAACAACAACAACAATTTCAGAAAATCGTCATAAATTATTTTGTAGCCGGGTGTAGTATAAAGCGCACTTATACTATCTCGCCGTACAAGCTAGCTTCTATAGCGACGTGGTAGAGTGTTCGCTTAGGGTGTGAGAGGTCCCAGGATCGAATCCCCACAGGAGTCCATACGATATTTATGTGCGGCTTACATTTGGCGCCCACCGTAAAAAACCTGCATGAGGTGTTGGTTTGTGAGAGTAGTGAGTTGATGATGTTGAGAAAAAGATTCGTGGAAGAATCTTAATTGTCGAGGGGGTGTATGTAGCCGGGTAGCTTGTTGTCTTCCACAAAAGTCAGAATTCCAAAAACTAATTTGTGGTGGAGATGTTTGAAATGAATTAAAAAATGCACGAGCATATCTAAAAACTGATAACAAAACGAAGGATTTCAAATCTTCGACAAGCGACATATTATAACACTAGAAGTTGGAATATGATGTGTTTCCCTCTCATCATAGTCAACAGAAATTGTGTTTGCTATTTAAACTAAATCTTTCAAAACAACATTTTGTTACACGAATACGAGGATTCCTCACAAATCAAGTGTCTTCGAAGTACTGGTATCCAACCAATAAGGTACATATGTACAATTTATAACTGTTTATATTATCACATATAAGTATTCTGAATTATAAAGGTGTAAAACGATGTCACTCGAATGCAATAAATTTTGATAAAGAAATGAATAATTCAGTTGCTATTATATGCAATTTCAAATCATCAATTAATGCACATGACAGTGCAAATATGAAATTGACCAGTTTCAACTATCGCTTATTAGAATATATTTGGTAAACTGTGTTCCTGTAATATAGGATTCCAATCCATAGAAGTGGTTGGGAAGATTTCTCTACTGCACAGCATGTCTCCAATAGTATTGTTAAGTTTAAACTTGGAGCAAAATGTAAAAAAGCATGCATTACAAGGCAAAAATGGTATAAATCAAAGGTGACCATACATGTACTCCAATGGGAATTCATTATTGAAACGCTTTTTAGTACTTAACTTTTACAAAATAAAGTTTCTTGTGTAAAAGAAAACTGTATTTAACATAGAAAAAAATCAAAGAAAGCAGGTTAAAGATTTCAGCATGTCGTTTGCGCTAAATGGAATTTTATTGCCATTTATACGGTAATTGTTCAGAGCATATATTGTTAAGATTCTCCCTTTAAATGGATAAATCATGAAATTTTAGTTTTCAAACACAACAAGTAAACAATTTAGGGAAAAAGATTCAAAAATGAAAGTCATTAACATTATTAGAGAATATTTGAGAATTTATTTGCCATTTAGAGAAAAGTATGCAAATAATTGTGAATGCGAATAAGCCTGTATTTGCTTGTTCTGTGTAGCTGATATGGTTTATGAACTTATCATTGATCTATTAGTGTTCTTTTTAATTTGAAACATTAAGCATTATAAAATTGTATCGCCTCAGCATATTTATTCCATAGAAAAGCCTTGTTTTAGCTAATTAAACGCATATTTCTACTTTCTCATTAATATTCATGAATATGCAAATTAGCTAGATAAAAATGATTTCAAGAAAAATGTCTATTTAAAATTTTAAAACTAGTCTCATGTTTTATGGAATAAAAGGTAAACTGCTCAACTGGATTAAAGACTTTCTAGAAGGCAGAAAGATTAAGGTAAAATATCAGGGTTGCGTATCGGAAACTGTCGAAACTATAAATGGGTGTCCACAAGGCAGTGTTTTGTCACCTATTATTTTTTCTCTCATAATGAACTCATTAAAGGATACAATAGACCATCATAATGCTGAGGAAAATAATATCCTGGACAACATACAATTATCCCAATTTGTTGATGATAGTGCAACTTGGACAGAGTCAAAATGTCCCAGGTTAGCCGTTAAAAAGACTCAAAAAGCTCTTGACTCCATTAACAAATGGAGTAAAGATAATGGTTTTCAGATAAATCCTGTCAAAACACAAGTTGTAATGTTTCAACTTAAATCCCGTAAACCCGCACCAGAGCACGATCCTAATTTTCCGAAACTAAAATTGGGTGACACAGTTCTCGAATATAATAAATCTGCTACATTTCTCGGACTCACTTTTGATAAATACCTGACATGGCAGGAACATGTAAACAATATCATAAAAAGGACAGAAAAAGACATCAATCTTTTAAGGTCAATCAAAGGTTATAGCTGGGGGTCTGATAAAAAATCCCTCTACAATGTTTACCAAAGTTTGATAAAGTCAAAAATCAACTATGGTTCAATTGTTTACCACTCCGCCAACAACAGTGTTCTTGATAAGTTACAGAAGGTTCAAAATAAGGCATTAAGGATCATTACGAATTGTCCGAAATACACACCTGTCACACCTCTCATAGCAGAATGCGGTGACTTACCCCTTCAACTTCAAAGGGAGATGAATATGTTGAAGTATTGGGCAAGATCTATTGGTCATGGGGAAAACTTGCCTATTAACGAAAAAATTGATATAGATCCAGTATTTGTATTAAATTCGAAAAAAGTACGCTCAGTTAAAAATCCTTACTCACAAGAAATTCAAAATCTTACAGCAAAACACAACTTGAACAAATCAGACATAGTTAAACCCTATCACAAAGATTTGATTGAAATATGTAAACCAATTGTAGATATTGAGCTAACAAATCAAATTTCAAAAAAGGAAGAAGAGACAGATATTCTCTTTCGCAAAGCAAAAGAATACATTTCAAAGTTCAATAACTCCACGAAGGTTTACACAGATGGTAGCAAAGACCCAGAAAGGGAACAAGCGGGGGCTGGTATAGTCATGTTCGATGAAAATAACTCTGTATTACTGAATAAAGGGATTAAAATCGATCACAGAGTGTCGATTTATACATGCGAGATAATAGCAATTGATTATGCCATTGATTGGCTCTCAAAAAGAGAAAGGAATGAGTTTAAAACAGCCAAAATCACAATTTTCACGGATTCATTGAGTACATTACAATCAATTCAATCTGGCAGATCACAAACGAGACCTGGAATTTTGTACAATATTCTGCGAAATACTAAGCTACTAAGCGATATTGGTTTAGAAGTCATGCTAGTTTGGATCCCTAGTCACGTGGGTATAATTGGAAATGAAATAGCAGATCACACAGCTAAGAAAGGGTCAATCTCTGGAGAATATGTCGAAATCGGAAGCCAAAACTTGACATTTTTCTGAAAATGATTAAGTTAATTTATTCTTATTTCTCGTTACAATGAATTGGGGGAATTGTTTAAATAATTTAATCATTCCATGCACTTTTTCTCTAAAAACAAAAGTCTCCGGGCCTTGTCGTACGGGAGTAGGTTAATAACTCTCACCCAGGTAAAGGTCTGAATCAGATCTGTCGAGACAGATCACCAATCAATTTGTTGGGGGATGCATAATCACACTGTTTTAGGCGGGTGATGAATGTATCACGCAATGATAAAGTCAGCATTAGGTTGCTTCTTCATATAACAATTGAAAAATAAACTAGGCCTACGCATTGACATTCTTGCAAATAAATAAAGCCATAATGTAAAGAAGGTCAGAATTTGTCTGCTTCTTTTTCTTAAATACATCTAGTAGTTAAAATCAGATAGAAAAAATGGCAAACTCTATGCTATAAAGAATGCAATTCCAAAATAAAAACCATAACCCCTTCCCAAATGGTAAAATCATAGGATGGACCAATTTGAAAACTTCTGCATGCAGACGACAAAATGGATATTGATCAAGGTAGAATTTAGGAATAATATAGCACAGAAAATATGGAGGCAAAAGCAGAAAATGCTGATTATTAATACCTTGTACTCTTGTCTTAATGTTTTCAAAGGCCCATTATAATTGGGACGTCAAAGCCATATCTTGCTTGGGAAAGGGTTAAAATAAATGTCTTCTAATACTATTTGACCATACTGACAGGGGCGGTTGGTCTTGTAAAATAGGGTATAGCTAAAGGACTGATTCTTTTGTTAAAATAAACTCATTAATACCGATAAGTGAAATGCTCCAAAACATAATCCACACTGACTAAAGCAGGTGGAAACTAGAAAAGAAGGTCAGTAAAAGGCTGCTTCTTAGAACTGAATTTTATTGTGCATTGAATGAATAAATATATGTTTACCACACTGACTAAAGCAGGTGGCTAAAAGGGTTTAACTTGGGGACCAGGGTGCCTGATAATATTGCCCATTTAAATTGTATTGGAATGTTAAACATCTGTGTTTAATTGACCAGACAAGCCCGATAAAGATCAATGGCAAATAAAGTGATGTGAATAATGACATCTTTATCAAAACCTCTTAATAACATCAGGGCGTAGATAAAAGGTAACAAAAAGGTAATTAATTTGCATATTTACTTTCCTTCTCAACAGATTGAGAAATAAAAACATATGCCTTAATCTCTGCTTGTTATATCCTTTCTTAAAATCATTAGTATACAAAGAAACAGGAAAATCTTAAACAACCAACACTTTTAGCAGGATCTTGATTTAAAATTCTTAACCCTTTTCAAATAAAAAAAAAGACAACTGACAGATTCTGTAGCTGCTGCAAACGACAGAGTACATGTTGGTACACGTGTATAAAGAACATGTGTATGAAATAGTACAAAGAATGTTGAGGCAAAGGGAGAGAGTGCTGATACCAATTACCTTCCTTTGCCTCAATAATTCCCAAACTTCATCCAATGATGGATATCGGTATCAGGTCTTATTTTCAAAATGCCTAATAGAGAGAGAATTTAAAGGCATAAGTGGAAAAGATGATATTTTTAAACCGTTTTATCCTTGTTATGTCATAACACTTTCTTGGCTAGTTCATATTTCAAAAACTCTGTCATCCAAAACAATTCTCTATTTTTATTTATTTTTTTTTTATTTTTTTTAATCGGAGGAGTGGTTGACAAAATTTTACTAGACTGTTATAGGCGGCTAGTAAAACTGAAAATAATAATGATAGAAAAACTTATGTAAATAGAACCTTTATTGGGGATAATGGGGTAACATGAAGTAATAAAAATAACAAAATGAGTAGTAATAACAAAAAAAAAAAAAAAAAAAAAAAAAAAAAAAAAAAAAGTGATTAAAAAGGAAAAAAAATGTATATATATATAAATAAATAAATATATAAAAAGGTGAATAAAAACAATGATATCTAAATGATAAAAAGAAACATAAATACATCAATTGATTAAAAAACGTATTGTAAATAAAATGATATAGCCTATGTATGTTCTATATAACATATTTGTACAAAGAATGTGTTGGAAAATTTGGCAATGTAGCAATGTAATCAAACAGCATACACGTTCACATAAACATGATGATCCGATAAAAAAGAACTATCATTAATTTTCTATTTTCACCACACCAAAGGCTTATCAGAGAGAGAGAAACAAACACCATGAAAAAGACCAATAGAGGCAATAAGCAAAACGGAATAAGGACAAACTCCGACTTCTGGAACAAAACAAACTGCGATGATGGGTACAAAGCGAGGCTGAATTAGCATAATGTGCCTGTCTATTTGGCTTAAAAATTTAACTATTTTGGGTATAAGAAGAAGAAAGATCAATCTCCGGAAAAAAAAATCAACCCTTTTGGAAAAAAAAAATAATAATAAAATTTAACGGAATGTAGGGTTGCATTCTGGGGTCCGCACGCTATCTGCTTTGAGCAGGGAGGGACCTTATAATACTACAAATACACACACACACACACTCATGTTTTATTACCAAAATAAGTATATATCTTAAATAAGTATTTCAAAATATTTTATTGCAATTAATTGTTCCAAGTACTGAAACGTAGGAAAATGAGCAGTTACCATGGTAACAGGCCTACCATTTTCTTATCCAGCACTTTTAAATCAAACAAGAACCTGAATTCATTAATATGTTTCCTGCGCTTCAAGAAAATATAGGTCTTAAAAAATCCCACATGGTGGGAAGGGTTTCTATTCACTAGTAAACTAGTAAAGTCGCCTTTTTGCAAATTAAACACATATTTTCCACAATCTCATTAATATTCATGAATATGCAAATTAGCAAATTTTTTGAAAAATCTTTTGGTTGTGAGAGAAATGTAATGACAACATTTTAAAACTATCCTCAATGTTTTCTGACCAAAATAAGTAATTTTATTGCAATTAATTGATCCAAGCGCCGGAACGAATGAAAACGGGTGGTTACCATGGTAACAAGCCAACTACTTGCTTATCCAGCATTTTTAAATTAAATAACAAAGTGAATGTATTGAAATACATCATAAGCTTCAAGAAAATATAGATCTTCAAAAATCCTACCTGGTAGGGAGGTTTAAATTCACTAGTAAAGTCTTGTTTTTAGCAAATTAAACACATTTTCTTACTTTCTCATTAATATTCATGAATATGCAAATTAGCAAATTTTCTAAAAAATATCTATATTGTGAGAGAAATATTTTGGTAATAATTTAAAACTATTTTGAAAGATTTATGACAAAAATAAGTAATTTTATTGCAATTAATTGATCCAAGCGCTGGATTGTAGAAAAATGGACGGTTGCCATGGTAACGAGCCCGCCATTTGCTTATCCAGCACTTTTAAATTGAACAACAACCTGAATTCATTACTATACATCATAAGCTTCAAGAAAATATAGGTCTTCAAAAATCCCACTGGGGGGGGGGGGGGAGGGTTTCGATTATGGGCCCATGGACTACACTCTGTTATTTAAGTACCTCTCCCAAGAAGACCCAAACCTTAGGGATAACGGTACACAGCATTAGCAGCTATGTAAGGCATGTAGTTGTAACCCCATCTTGACCCAGTCAGCATAAGAAGTATGTTATCATAATGACGGACACTATCTGATTAGCTGTAACCGAACACCACAGGGCCAGTATTTAACTGATAAATTCACAGCAAAGACTGCCTATTGAATATGCTAATAGACAATTACATAGCCTTCATTGCTTTCAGATTTCCTATAGCTTCAACTTAAGCCATGATGTGCTGGTTCATTTTCAGAAAACAAACTTTTTCGCCAACAATTTCACCAGAGTTCATTGAATAAATCATCAAATACAACGCATAGTTGCATGAAGGTAGAACGAAGCAGACAATACACTCTGTTTTAACCCTTTACCAAACCACAAAATTTCAGGGAAGACCAATTACAAAGATGCTTCAAACGACAAAAATGGTTATCATAAAATTATGATATGTGTACAATAAAGCGAGGAAAATATTGAGGCAAAAGGAGAAAATGCTGGTTATCAGCGTTTTCTTTTGCCTCGATGTTTTCCCGAGCCTTCTCTGTTGCAGACGTCAAAACCATGTATTATATGGGAGAGGGTTCAGAGAGTACCAATAATTAAGACTGGACATTATATTCAGTTTAGCCCTTTTCCAAACAACACAATTTTTAGATTGCTCCGATTTTAAAGCCCTTGTAAGCAACAAAATGGTAATTCATTACAAAACTATTTGCGTAACATATAGCTCAGAAAATATTAAAGCAAAAGGAGAAAATGTTGATTATCATTGTCTTTTCTATAAAAGTTGAAAAGTTTGGAGAACCTGGAACGGATAAAATGCTGGTTATCATCATTTTCTGCTCCATTCTCAATGACTTCCCAAGCCTTATGGATGTCAAAACAGTGTCTTGTTTGGGAAAGGGAATTAACAGAAATGGCAATTAGAATATCATAACTTTTGCCTTTCCAAACATTGTTTTAAAATATTGATTTTTTTTTTCTCAATGTTTCTGTTTCAACAAAAAATTATATCTTTTAATTTATCAAAATAATTTCTCAATGTCGCATTGATTGTGAATTGCAACTGAAGTAGTCACAGTGTATCATTGTTTCAGAAATGTGTTAATCATAGTCATAATGGAAAGTGTAGCACTAGTGAC
Source organism: Fragum sueziense (assembly GCA_963680895.1). NCBI lineage: Eukaryota > Metazoa > Mollusca > Bivalvia > Cardiida > Cardiidae > Fragum > Fragum sueziense. Next base: position 35,104,394 of record OY804603.1, read on the forward strand.
TCTTTTTAAAACAGTGTTTTCTTCTTTTCCATAAGTTATTATGTTGTTATGAAAATAAGCATTTTTTCTGATATCTGTTGCATTCAAATTCAACAATGAAATATAGACATGTAGAATTATTTTGGAATTTGATAAGTTTTTGTTCAGATTAACCCATTCCCAAACATTGACGCTTTTTGACGCCCTTCAAGATAAAGGCTTTGGAAAACTTTGTGGAAAATGAAGAAATTGCTTGTGACAAGCTATTTCTTCATTTCCCACAATATTTTCTACCAAGAAAGGCCAAAAAATGTGCAATTCCATTCACTTGAAATTGTCGTCTGCAGCATCTTTGAATTTTGGATCAGCTAAAAATTTTGTCGTTTGGTAATGGGTTAAGAGGATATAACATTATCTAAAAGTCTTTTTGACAGTTTTGAATTGAAAGCTATTACAGACGACATTACAAATATTGACGAAGGTTGGCTCTTTTGTACACCGTAGTCCGGAAAATGATGAAGGAAAATGAGAAAATGCTGATCTCCAATAATTTCTTCTTTCCACAAAGAATTCACCCAGATTTTATTTTCTCACAAGGTTCTCATTTGAGAAAGGGTAAACTCGAATAAAATGGCAAAATTAGACCGTTTCAAAAGATCAGGAAGTGCACACAAATGCTGACATATGCTCGAGGAGTTTACTGGATTAAATTTAGCCTAGCTATGATAAGGAAGAAATAAGAATGTGCTTCATTTTCAAATTTTCCTCTGAAATATTTTTACTTATTTGAAGGTCCCCAGTTATTGAAATTTGGTTCCAGGTTTACAAAGTCAAAAGTTACATTTTGACTTGAAAATTTCATAATACAAGCCCAGAAAATGCCAAAGCTTTGTTATTCTAAGCCTATCCCAAACAACTAGTAAAGTTTAGGGTAGTATATACAATTTTAAAAAAAAGTTTTTGCAGACGATAAACAATATAGCACAGAAAAAATAAGGCACAAGAAGAAAATAATGATTATAACCATGCTCTTCTTTTGCCGTAATGATTCTTCAACAATTTCTATATGGGATGTCTAGAGCAGGTCAACTTTTTGAAAGAGTTAAACCTATTAATAAAAAAACTTTTAAAACAAAATTGTCAAAATCAAGAGGTGTTCCAGAGTTCAAAATCACATTAAGGCTACCCATAACATCAAAAGTTTGTGTTGAAGAAAATATTGGAGGAAAAGAAAACATGAAGCCACAATTTGTAATGTATCATAAGCACCACAACTACATGTATTTCTATATAATATGTTCGGTGAAATCTCATCTGGTCCTGGCCATGCTTTGTTTATTTAAGCTGGGTGATTTGTTTTCATGCTGGGACTGACCGTCCACTCTGAGATGCTACATACTGATAAGCACTTGTTAATGGATTGGTTATGCAAACGGCTAACTGTACACCTGAATCAGAATTGATGGCTTTGGAGTCACTAAAATAACTGGGTGGACTAATAATTTTGGGAAAATGATGTACTTTTTGGGAAAATGATGCAATTCCAGAAAGATCCGCTTGATAGTAGCTCCGGTCTGAGCTGTGGTTTGAAGAGCGTATGTTTTCATTGGTTGACGAACACTAAGTCAAATAGAGTCTGTATAGTAGATTCTACGCGACATAAACGTCCAAAGGTTGCGCGTAGAATCTACTATACAGCCTCTATCTAATACGTAAATTTTACAATTATTGGGATTACTTTGCGTAAACGCAGGCATTCGCTAGACTTTGAGAATGATCATTTCACAATTTATAAAAAAATATAGACAATATCTATTATCTGAGCAAAAAAAATCCTAAATAGCATTTATCGATTTGCTTTGAAAAATTAGTATTCAGTCAAAACGTAGATTAGTAATTAACGCTTGACAACTTAACAAATTATCCGTCTAGAAGACGGGGTAAATTTCAATTGTACACGTAATTCTTGACATTGTTATTTTTTTCTAAGTATGAAGAAAATTAAGATACATGTAGATATGAGGCGTCAATATGAATAGTTTCCACACTCTGTGAAATATGTATATAAAATTGAAATACAAATGGTGCATATTTTCTGAAGGCTTTCCACGAACGAACTGAGGGAAAACAAGATCTATGTCGATACATTCAATTGTTTTAAAGTATGTCAAGCTCTTGCCGACACCTTCGCTATCTTTTCGATTTTTTTTTATAATAAAATGGATATCTTTAAATTCAAATGTAAACGGAGAAGACAACGTATATTAAGTGTATAAATCAGACATTGTGTCAAATATGAAGCCATATAATGCTAGGTAGACGGAAAATGAAGTTGTCCGGAAAGTCGGCCATGGTAAGATTGCTAAAATTACACAGTCTAAGCTTGATAGAAACTTTAAACATCATTACAGTCGAAATGCGCTGTGTCAAAGTCGAAGGGAACATCATTTTACCTCTTGATATCTGGAGTTCGACTCGATTTTAAAGAAATTGAAAAGAAGAAACGCCGCTATATGTCAAGCATTTTATCTATTTGTTATCTTATAATACATGTATTTAGATAATTAAAATTTGACACCAATTATATTCGTCCTAAACTCCTTTGGACTTGTCTGAAACTTTACTCTTTCGAAAAGGATTGAGTCAGATACATAAAAAGCATTATCTGTCGTCTGGATACTGGATGATTCTTTCATGATGACAAAGGAAGTCTTATAATGCTTGTTTACATCCGAAACCAGACGGTAGATGATTTGTTGCACAAGTTAAATCAGGAAAGAAATTGTTGCATCGAGAGAATAATCTTCACAGCGGGAAGCACGTGACACAACGACGAAAACAACAACCTTAGGGAACGATTTTATCCAGTTAACTGTGACGTATTTTTCGGTCAAAGAAGAGTATTTCGTAGGTGTTGAAAAAAATCTAGTAGATCTACAATAGTACCGGCCGAAAATTACAGTGACGTGGGCTAATGTTTACTACTTGACAACCAATCAACTCTGTTCGTATTTGTAACGGTGCAAATCAGACGAATTGATTGGTTTTGCAGAAGTAAACACCAGCCTACGTCACTGTCAATTTCGGCTGGGACTATAATAGATTCACAATTAAACGAGAATAATTTCAGTTGTTTTGATAAAGCAGTTCAACTGTAATTATTCTCGTTTAATAGTGAATCGATTATATTGTATAACTCTAACGCGCTATTGTAAACATTTTTGGGAAAAACCAATACTTACCTGTAGGAGGGGCAGATTAATGATAAATTATCTATGTGTTTTAAGTAATTAATTTGAATTGTCGTCATCGTATTAACTATGTCTGCAATGGTCTATTGGATACATTAGTGGCTTCTAAATCTCTGTCATAAGAGGCGGTATGCAGGTGGTGGTTCGAGGCTAGGGGCGAGTTTTTAATGGTTACTTTCGAATGTATAGTTTTATGCATATTTAGCTTATTGCTTGTCTCAATACTTCAAATGATTATCATTTGTTATCATTATTTTAGCTTTATAATGCTTTTTTCTCTCTTTTTATTCTTTTTATTTTTTCCTCGTCTATTTTAGTAGTGATTATTTATTTGACATCATTCCATTTTTGTAACTTACAATTTTTCATCATTTTTCAAAACGTTTACACAAATAAAATCTATGACAACAAAACGTCAACAAATGGCAAAAATCTAGATAATATCTGTCTCCGAGTAATCGCAGCACCAAAGGAGCATGTATCCCGTGCACAATCTTTTAAAATAAAAGTTTCTCAGGATAAGAAAAAAAGATATCGGTATACAGAGGATTCGAACCCGGGTCGCATGATTGACGGTTATTGTACTTTCAGTCAGTCGATATTTCCACCACTTCTTACGTAGGACGAATTAAAACATTATATAAGTTATGCAATGATCACCTGGGCTACGGTCTATTGCGTTTCGAGGTGACCAATCTGTTTACAATAATAAAGCGAGCCCGATAATGGTCACAATATCGCGTTTTATCTATAATTACGGTTTGATTCAAGCCGTAGTTACGAGATTTTATAACAACATCGACAGTTTATCAATACATAATGGTAAACCTGGCCTATTTGTAGCACGAAATTAATTGCTATTGCAAAAAATACTTAATGGATATGTTCATATGTGACCGATTTGAAAATGCTTTGAAACAGAGAAGACAAAGAAATCAGGAATTGTCTGTTCAATTGTGCTGGATCTTTTAAGTGGCACGTGATAAAAAAGGAGTGATACAAGTGCCAAGCCATTTACTTTCTATCGCAAACCAGATTAATTTTTGTTAACCTTCCCTTCGTTGGTAGAAATGAAAATTGTGGGTAGGCCTAAGTCACAAATATTTTGACTTGATTTATGAATCAACTACAAAAAGTTCACCGATTCATAAATAACACTTGCGTATATTTTACCTGTTTTGTATTTTCCTCTTACTAAACGGGGTCCCTTTAAATCTTTTCCAAACAAGACCTGGGCCCCGTATTACTAAACATCTTACGATCAAGTTTTTGTGTAAACTGTGTAACAAGGCATCTGATTGCACGAGAAATCCGACTGGGCCAATCAGGGCTGTTGTTACAAGTAATGATGAAAAAAATCAAACGCACGATCGTTAGTAATACGGGCTCCTGGTCCTGGTTTCTCGAAAAAACTTTTAAAAGTACATACTCATGGGTACATGCTCAACTTTGATGGAACACTCACCAACGCCAAAAGGTGTTCCATTGAAGTTCACGTGGATTTCGTGTGATTTGAGTACGATGCTCAGATTTGAGTCCGAGAACATACGTTTTTTTGAGAAACCGGACCTGGTTTTAACGTCCCTGGCCTGATAGAATTGGTCTGTGAAACATTGAGGCAAAAGAAGACAATTCTGATGATCAGCATTTTCTCCTTTTGTCTCAATAGCTGAATTATATATACACATACTCAATCTTTTTCACCACTGATGTTATCATCTGCAATAGCCCTCAGATTGGTCCACCCTAAAGTATTGCTGTTTGGAAAGGGTTTATGATATAGAGCTTACAGCGGAACTCATTATTGTCTTCTATGAGTTGTACTAAATATACCCAAATTGTTTGTTTTTGTTTTATATCTGGCTTCATTTGAGATAATCGTACTTATTCACACATCTTTTCATGTTGATAATTCATTTGATATCAAATATATTCCTGGATTTACTCAGAGTCTACACCTGTTGAGAATTAATCCTTTCCCAAACAGAAAAAAATTTATACTGGTCCAAATTCGAAGACGTTGCAGACGAAATTTCAAGCGAGTGAAATTCATGCAGATTTTTTGTCTTTTTTGGTAGAAAATGCTGTGGAAAATGAAGAAATTACTTGTCACAAGTAATACTTCCCGAAATGTTTTCCAATGCCATTATCTAACGGGGAGTCAAAAAGAGTCATCGTGTGGTAATGGGTTAACCCTTTCCCAAACAGGAATGATGTGCCTTTGATTGACGCCGCTGTTAAAGTTTCTGAAATTATTGAGACAAAAGAAGAAAATGCTGCTAATCAGCATTTTTTCCTTTTACCTCAATATTTTCTGAGCTATATTGTACAAAGTTCCTGTATTCATCAACATTTTCTTGTTATTGTCAGCAACAACATTCAAATGGGAACAGTCTAAAATAATACTGTTTGGGATATGGGTTAACACTTTTATAATCTACAAATTTTGTAGTGTTCCAATCAGAATATAATAGTGAATGTAGTTAAGAAAACAACACATCACAAATTTTTTTGAGATAAAAGGAGAAAGTGGTTGTAGCAGTATTGTTTTCTTTTGTCTCAACCTTTTACACGTTTACCAATAGGAACATCGAAACCAGGGCTTGTTTGGGAAAGGGTTGAACTGGTTCACACTAAGCAAGAAATATCTTCCAGATAAGTCATTAGAAGAAATGGGGTAGTATCCGTTTGATTCAAAACTGTATTAACTACAGCATGATACATGGTGTAGATAGGACACTTCTGCTGCGAAGATTTGGATTATAACCTAATTTGTTCCTAACCTAATTCCTTGTTCTAAATAAGAAATTGTGTGCCTTAGAAATTGTTGAACAGCATGTTTCAAGTCTTGGTAAAATAGAACTTTAATAAAGTATGCATTCACATGTAATACTATCGGGTATACACATTCACGGTGTATAATCACGTGACTTAGAATTTCCAATAGTCTTCAATAACTTTCGCAATACCTGACCAATTTCAATTCGGTTTGAAGCAAAGGTGGAAAAATGTTAGGAATAACCTGGACGAGGTGGATTTTTTAAAAAAATCAACTCTTGAACTGACAAAAAAGTTATTGAAGATAAACCCAAATTTTGGTTTATCTTTAATTACTTTTTTATCAGCTGATTTATCAAAAAACCAGCACGCCCATCTAATGCGTGACGTCTGTCCACCTTTTCTGCTTCAAACCGAATTCAAATCGGTCTCATATTAACAAAATTATTGAAGATTTTCTGAAAGTGTTGTATCACGTGATTATCCATCGTGACCTTACGAACGCATAGGTTCGGATACGCAGTGGGAAATCTCGAGGGGGTCGGGGGGGGGGGTCAACGAACCCCAACTGTAGCCTGATTATTTCATTTTCTTGCGGAAATTCAGTTCAAATTGTGAAATGCAATACATGTATGTGATACGCCACACTTAAAATTCTGACGTCGCGTGAACCTCATTAAAGATGGAGCACATTTTTTTTTCAAAACATGTCTACTATATTGTCCAGCAACATTAACCCGGAACAACTCAATGTATGACGTACTAAATGGCTCAAAAGTCTATATAGAGCGCGAACGCATAAAATATACGCGTCGACGCATATATTTTCAACTGCTCGCGTAAATTTTATGCGTCGATGCGTAAATATGCGCGTCGACGCATAAAATTTACGAGAGCAGTTGAAAAGATATACGTCGACGCGTAAATTTTACGCGACCAGGAGTAGAAAATGTGAAACCGAGGCTGGCCAATGGGAGAGGCGGTTAGAAACCTTTCCCTTTATACCATGAAATTAGTGGATGGAACGAAGGATCTGATTGGTTAATAGATAAATATACGCGTCGATGCATAAAATTACGCGTCGACGCGTTTATTTTATGCGTGCACGCTCTAAATAGACTTTTGACCCATTTGGTACGCCATATCAATATTCGTGTGCAAAGTCCGTTAGTTTCAAGCGTCTTAACAAAACATTGCCTAGGTGAGGTCATTACATATGCAGATGTCTCGGGTGAATGTTGCTGGACTATACTAATGACGATTGGGTTTCTGTGTGGTTTTATCACAAGCAATTATCATAACAATCTGAATCAGCTTTACTTATCTAAAAAGCCCAGTCTGTTTGATTTGTAATTCAATTTCAGATCTGTTGATTTTGAAACCCTAAAGCAAATCAACTAAAAGAGCTTCACGTAACCTATTGTTGAATGGCAATTAAACAGTGATTATTCTCCAAGAAAGAGCTAATTGCTTTTCACACTCTCGCTCTTAAACGCATTGCCAACTATTCTAAGAATCCTTTAGGTTTTCTAATTTCGAAGTAAATGAATTTTAACTAAAAAGTGGAACATGTATAGTTACAAATGATTTTCTAGTAATCTCAAAATTAAATTTTGCGTTTTATCTGTTTTGGGTAGAACATATTATTGGAAATGAAGACCTTGCTTGTTGTCACTGATAATTTCTTCATTTTCTACAATGTTTGCAAATGCCATTATCTTGTGAGGCTTCAGAAGGCGATATCTTATAACAATTGGCCAAAGCTCTGTGCAACTGATGCAGATCCAGAATAGCATAGAACAAGAGGGCCGTTGGCCCTAGGTCGCTCACCTGAGATGGGGTTTTAAAACAGATCAGATTTCTTACAGGTAATGCAATAAAGGGTCAAAGATCATGTGAACGCCGCTATGCGATTTCAAACCATAGAAAACCCAGAAAACTACCTTAGTGCAATATCATAATTATGTAACTCAAATATGAAGTTTCATCCAATTCGGTTATGTGGTTATTGAGAAATTGCTTTGGACAGATGGAATTAAAATACAAGAGGACCATGATGGTCCTAAATCGCTCACCTGAATCAAGATGACAAGAGTGAAAATAGCAATTAGGTCAAATTCAAAGGCATCAAACTAAGGGCTTTCTGTTTGGAAACAATTAGGGAATAATTTTGTTCGAATCGATCCTGTAAAGTTGGGTATGAATTAGCAATGGTTGATGTTATTTTTTGATTTCGCAATATACATCATAGGGCTAATTTTCAAAGCATACTGATCTGTTAGAGATGATCATTTATGATATATCATTATAACAAATTATAAGCACAATTTACAAGATTTGGTCTGTTATTTGAAAAAAAATATAGCAAAAGATCAACATCTGATAAGTTAAGCTAATCCCTTCTTATTTGTTTACATAAGATAAACATAGAGACAGCCAGGCAGAGCAACAGATAAGAGAAATAGATAAGAGAAATAGAAATAGCACTCTAAATTTATTATTCATATCCAAACAGTTACACTATGTAGAATGTATCAATCTTTTCAAGCAGATGATTGAAATGATCACCAATTACATAGGATTTGATGAATATTGAAACAACATGTTGATTTTTGAAAAGCTATCATCTCCTCTTATCTGCAGCTTGTATGATTCCCAAAGTAAATGGTTCAAAATTGGCTTGTAAATGTAGAACCAACAATATAGGGATTAGTTTCCATGTGTAGTGATGATGTCTTGTGTATTCTGAAAGCCATTCATAACATGAGGTCTAACACAAAGTTTCAAGGTTCTAGGCCAAACAGTTTTGAAGAAAACTAAGTATCTCTATGACAACCCGCAGTAAAGTATAATTTTCAATGCACAAAATTTCCCCAACCCATATACATTTTATAAAATCAAAAATTCACGATACAATTTTGAAATGAGTCACTCAAGGAACTTTCCTGCTACGTTTGATTTAAATTGGCCAAACGGTTGATTTTTAAAGAATTTTCTTACGATTTCTCTAAGTCTGAAAAGCCCCTTCCTCCCTGCCACGCCCTTATTTTTTAACAAATGTAAAAATTTGTGAGCAAATATTGAAAAGAGTGACTCAAGGAATATTCCTGCAAAGTCTGGTTTAATTGGGCCCAATGGTTGATTTTTAAAGAATTTTCTTCTGATTTCTCTAAGTCCGATAAGCCCCTTTCTCCCTGCCACACCCACATTTTTTGACAAATGTAAAAATTTGTGAACAAATTTTGAAAAGAGTCATAAAAGGAACATTCCCCCAAAGTCTGGTTCAATTGGGCCCAATGGTTGATTTTTTAAGAATTTTCTTATGATTTCTCTAAGTCCGATAAGCCCCTTTCTCCCTGCCACACCAACATTTTTTGACAAATGTAAAAATTTGTGAACAAATTTTGAAAAGAGTGAATCAAGGAACTTTCCTACCTAGTTTGGTTCAATTGGGCCCAATGGTTGATTTTTAAAGAATTTTCTTATGATTTCTCTAAGTCTGATAAGCCCCTTTCTCCCTGCCACGCCCACATTTTTTTAATAATATAAAAATTTGTGAACAAATTTTGGAAAGAGTGACTCAAGGAATATTCCTGCCGAGTTTGGTTCAATTGGGCCCAATGGTTGATTTTTAAAGAATTTTCTTATGATTTCTAGTCCGAAAAGCCCCTTTCTCCCTGCCACGCCCACATTTTTTGACAAATCAAAAATTCACAAACAAATTTTGGAAAGTGTCACACAAGGAACATTCCTGCCAAGTTTGATCAAAATTAGTCCAATGGTTTAGGAGGAGAAGATGTTGAAAGAAATTGTGAACGGACGGACAGATGGACGGACGGACGGACGGACGGACGGACAGATGGACGGACAGACGGACGGACGACGGACAAAAAGCGACCACAATAGCTCACCTTGAGCACTTTGTGCTCAGGTGAGCTAAAAACATACAGACTGACAAACAAACAGAAATTTACAAATTGACCTAGATCTATGACCTTGAACCTACCTAAATATATATTTCAAATAGAACATCTACTCACGATAAAGAACACATTTACCCATACACTTTTTTAAAATCCATGCATAAATGTAGATGTTATGCCCCTGATAAGCAGATTTTTACAAGAAGTCCCCTTTTTCTGTGACAAGGTTTCATATTGAAAAGCAAAGAAAAGTACTTCTTAGCAATATCATAAGCAATGCAAATATTAAGTTTTGTCAAATTTGGCTCTGTGGTTATTGAGAAATTGCTTCTGACAGATTTCGTGTAATTTCTCTTTTTCTGTTGCCATGGCAACCAGAGTTTTCTTTTATAAATTGCAATTCTGTTAGCAATTATTTAAATGTGACCTCCTAAGGAATATTTCTACCTAGTTTGGTGGAAATTAGCCTGTTAGTTAAGGAGGAGATATCATCCAACGATGTCATTGGGATTTAGTGGAAAATCTCCTTTTCTGTTGCCATGGCTACCAGAGCTTTTAAAGGATTTCAATTCTTTCAGCAGTTTTTAAAAAGGAACCTCCTAAGAAATATTTCTGTCAAGTTTGGTTGAAATTGGCTAAGTAGTTTAGGAGGAGATGTTGTTCAAAGAAATTATTGAGAATTAGTCAAATTTCTCCTTTCCAGTGGTGCCATGGCAACCAAAGTTTTTCGTCAATTTCAATTCTTTTGACAATTCTCAAAGAGGACCTCCTAAGGAATACTTTTGCCAAGTTTGGTTGAAATTGGCCTGGTAGTTTAGGAGAAGATGTCGTTCAAAGATAGTATTGAGATTCAGTCAAATTTCTCCTTTCCAATGGTGCCATGGCAACAAGAGTTTTTTTTATGGATTTCAATTCTTTTAATAATTCTGAAAGGGATCATCTAAGGAACATTCCTGCCAAGTTTGGTTGAAATTGGCCAGGTAGTTTAGGAGGAGATGTCGTTCAAAGATAGTATTGAGATTCAGTCAAATTTCTCCTTTTCTGTTGCCATGGCAACCAGAGTTTTTTTATGGATTTCAATTCTTTTAGCAATTCTGAAAGGAGATCACCTAAGGAACATTCCTGCCAAGTTTGCTTGAAATTGGCCAAGCAGTTTAGGAGGAGATGTCATTTAAAGAAATTGTTGACGGACGACGCACGTACGCACGGATGCCGGACAAAAGGTGATCACAATAGCTCACTTGAGCACCTTGTGCTCAGGTGAGCTAAAAATGCAGCACAAAAACACATTTGCCTCAACAATAGCGTCAGGATTTTCTAGCTAATTTTGACAGAAGAACATTTAGTTACATATAACTATGACAGAAAGTCCCAATTCAAGACAAAAATGAATGGTTTTATTACCCATTTATGTCGCAGAACGATATTGACTTTGTACAGTTTAACTACATCGATAGAGTTCTCAAACGTAAGATATTTGATGAATGAATAAGAAAACACGACAAAGACAGCGAACATTACGGTTCGATTGGTGTTGAAGGCTGCAGCCACTTTGAATTTTGACAGGAAGATCTACGATCTCGTACCAAGTTTTGTTTAATAAGTCTTCCCCCTCCCCCTTTCAAAGGGCCACCCAATTTTGGTTTATACCTCTTGACATTTTCTTCTGGTTGCATTGCGCCACCGATTCCCCTCGTGATACCAATTGTCACGCACCCGTACATGCGCATTGTTGCAGCTTTAACGCTCTCCAAAACGACGGCGCAATCTATACTACTTTTTAAAATTTAAAATGAGTAATAAATGACAAAATGTGGTACTTCAAAAGTGATGAAAAGATGAATGGACGTAGGAAAATACTGAGGAAAAAGGAGAAATTACAGATCATCAGCAATTTCTTCCCTCTCTCGATGTTTTCCAAAAACTATTTCTACTAGGGACGCCAAAAGCATGCCGTGTACTAGTACGTGAAAGGGTTGTGTTACTTATTGCTCTCGAAGTATAGAAGGTGTAGCAATGTCAGACATTTGTCTGGTGCGATGGATCTTTGTAACAGCACATGATAAAAAGTTATTGACAATCAAAAAGAATAACCTTTTATCATTTATTATTTAATTTAACCATTTCCCAAACAAGACCTGGTTTTGACGTCCCTAGTAGATAAGGCTTAGGAAAACATTGAAACAAAAGAAAAAAACTGCTGATAACCAGCAGTTTCTCCTTTTGTCTCAATATTTTCTGTGAAATATTTTACACAAATAATTTATTTATTAACATTTATTTTGTCGTCTGCAGCAGCTTTCAAATTGGACCAGTCCAAGATTTTTTCGTTTGGGAAAGGGTTAAAAGATCCACTATGTACATCCAGCGAATCCCTGTCGGTTTTCTTCCTTCTCTGTTTAAAACCAAATCAGATCGATCACATAGCAAAATTTTCATTTTTAAAGTGTATAAAATGATTTACAAATCCAGCTATTATTCTGCAAAGCGCATTTCGTCGTTGTAAATTCAAAACCTCGTATCTCGTTTTTGGAAAATTTCAAAGGGGAGGGAAAAAGTGTAATAACTTTTCCCAAACTGAAATGTTTTACTTGAAATTTTGACATATTGTTCACAAATAATGTTTCATTAATACTGATCAGTAAAAATAGCTCAAAACCTGTGAGAATTGTCTAAACTGGGCACACAAGTTTGTACTTTGGAAATCGCAAGAATCGACATACGAGGTTTTGCATTTACACCGACGATTTTCATTCTAGAATAGCGATATCTACTGGGTACGATCTGTTTTTCATAATGTTTTTTCGGACTTTCAATGTTGCCATTTCGTGTTTGCCTGGTCAAAATAAACGCATATCGTCGGTGTAAATGAAAAAACCTCGTATCTCGTTTTTTGGAAAATTTTAGAAGGGAATAAAAGAATTCAATAACTTTTCCGAAACTGAATCGCTTTTCTAGAAATTCTGTCATTTTGTTCATAAATAATGTGTCTTTAATAAGTAAAATTATCCCAAAACCTGCTTGAATTGTATTAACTGGGCATACAAGTTTGTACTTTGAAAATCGCAAAAAATGGCATACGAGGTTTTGCATTTACACCGACGATATGATAAATTAATTCACAAACTAAATGACTGTTTCTCAAAACATATTTTTATTTTTCATTTTAACAGATTTCTAGCTGTGATATGGCTTTCAACCATTGTATTGCTTACAATATTACAATAAATAATGATTTGTCAACAACGAACACAACCTTTTGGACGACCACAATAAGTTAACATTATGACTCTATATTCCTATTACGGTATTTTGGCAATTTTAATCGCCAATAGGGGGTAAAAACTCGTAATTCCAGCTTGGTCAAGCTGTAGTTACAAGGTTTTGACCCCCACTGTTATGCAAATTATTGACATCTTTTTATATTTGACACATACATGTATTCCCAATGAAATAACGCTTTATTAATTTTCAAAACAATTTTGTATGCCTTAATTTGAATGTTACATGAAAGTTTCGAACCATCAAATTATGCAAAATAAAGGACTATGGAGTTAAATTTTAAATGAAAAAGATTTGTCTTGCATGTTTACATTCGTTATATTTGTTAACAAGTGCTACAATATCGTAACAATTAATGTAAAGAGAATGTATTTAACGTGTATTCAACATACGAGGGGCGTTCATTAAAGATTTCCCCTGAACTACTTTCAGTTGAGATAGGAAGTTGAAATTGTACACATACATTACCGTATACCTCTATAGGTCACATGAAAATTTGCAGCTCTGAAATGTAATTTGTTTCTCATTTCCATGTGCTCAAGTTAGGTAAGGTAGCATGATGGAGCAAGCAGTCATCAGATTCCCGTATTTGAGAGGTCGCACTCCCACGGAGGCATTTCATGAGATGAAAGAAGTTTGTAGGGATGATGTCCTATCATATGAGGTTGCCAAACACTGGCATACTCATTTCAAGTGTGGACGTATATCTATGGAAACAATCCGATTCCTGGGCGCCCACAGTCTGTCATTGGTGATGCCACCATCAAGTCAATGTAAAGTGTCGGGCACAATCTACGGTGTTCTACAGAGAAGGTCTACAAAACTGCATTAGACGATGGGAGAAGTGTGTCTCTCTGGCTATAGTCCATGTAGAGAAAGATTAACATTTATGCCAAGTTTCAATTCTCTCGGTTTATTGGAAGTAGGTCAGGGGAAATCTTTAATGAACGCCCCTCGTATGTAGCTGCACGGCACGGTGGTACAGCGTAGTTTTCCATTCGTTGGTTCGAATCTTTAAGGAACTACACGATTCGTACCAACACTAACACAATTGCAATAGCTATTGTTTTTAAATATATGTCATAACACCGTAACTGGACTATGTTTTACATGACTATGGGTACATGACTTATGTGAATTATGCAGATTTACGAGTTAAAAGGCAGTGTGAAACATAATATTTGTGTAGAGATCATAAAGAACCAAATCCTGGTTTCCGATATAACACAGTATCTGATAATTACATTTTTTGGCAGTTGGAAATGACACTAAAAAGCAAAGTTTATTAACTTGGTGAGAATTTGGATCGTTCGATTCTTCAAAATGATCTTTTTATACATAAGGACAGAGCTACAGATAAGAGAGGTTGACTGCCTTTCAAAAAGTAAAAATATTTCAATTTCCATCAAACCCTATGTTTTGGGTACTCATTTGAATCGTCTCGACGAGACGATTCAAATGAGTACTCACAATATAGAGGTTGAATTTGAAATAACAATGGTTTCGTCCCCTCTTATCTATTGCTCTGCTTGAAACTATCATGTTTTCAGATCAGCTGTGTGTCTTAACCCTCTACCAAACAGCACGAATTTAGAATGTTGCTATTCAAAAGCTGCTGCCAACGACAAAATGGATGTTGATAATGCTTGGACTTGTATGTGAAATAGCATAGAAAATATTGATTCAAAGGGAAAAAATATTTTCCAAAGCTTGTTCTATAAGGGACGGCGAAACCAGGTCTTGTTTGTGATAGAATTAAGTAAAGTCTTATAAGGTTAATAGAATACAATGCTACTGTCCAAAAATACATAATATGGGTAATGGGACCCCTTTTAGAGATGAAATGGATGTTGATCAGACTGTGTGTATACGCAGGCTGGTATTGATCCATAATGGTCTCAAATGCCTCTAAAGGATATATTTCCATATATATCGGCTCATTTTTATTCAGATCATTAACAGAAATGAAGAATTTAACAATTTTCCAAACGACATAATCATCGATTTGTCAAAATTCACTGCTGCTGCAGATACGACATAAGCTGTATTGGTAACTGAAAGTCACTAAGTAATAGCATAGAAAATTATAAGGCAAAGTGAGAAAATGTTGGTTTTCAGCATTTTCATCTTTTGTCAATGCGTTTCCCATTGATTTTCAATAGAGGACGGCAAAGCAGATCTTGTTCAGGGAAATTTTAAAGCGATTTTCAACATAATGTCAAGTTTTGAAAACAGAAGAGAAATGAATAAGATGAGATCGACAGGAAAATTGAAAGATGAAAAGTCAATTTTGGTCTCCGTAGATAAAACGCCGAGACAATGGTCCTTCCGTACCTCCGTAGAAATCGTAGTATTTCAATGTAGCACTTTTTGACCCTTTTTGGCTTCGTACTATCCGTCAATGCTAGCTTGTGGCGTCATGAAATGGCATGGTATTTCCTGAAAAGAGACAGTTTAACTATTTTATCTAAAAGGCAAAATCTTAGACTGGCTGAATTTGGAAGCTGCTGCAGACGACAAACGAATATCGAAATAGATAGGAGCGGTGTAAAATGTAGCGCAGAAACAATCGGAGATATTACTTATGACCCATTGAAAATAGAAGAGTCATCTCCATTTTCAAACTGCAAATATACAGACTGTTCGAAATAAGAAGTTAATGCAGACTACATAACGTATTAAAAGGATATGGTTTATGTACATGTATATGCCTACTTTTGTACAAAAATACTGATCAGAGGGAGACATTTCTGATTATCATATCATTCCCTTTGGTTACAATGATTAGAATGGGACCACGTATTTTTTGGACAATAGCACTAACCCGGGTTAGCCTACACTCCTAAAAAGTTCTAATTGGCCACTTTTTGAACTCCTTTTATTAAAAAAATGGATAAATCAAAAAACTTGAAATTTTAACAGTGGTTTATCTATTTGATAAAGATTTCGAACTAACAAATTATAAAACAGATTGTTTTATTTTACATAAATCATTGGAGAAAAACACGTTTTGGTCAAGCGTACACGTAAAACACGTGCGCTTTACAAAACTCACAGTTGTTAGACACGCCATGTCCCACAAAGTCTAGAACCTAGGAAAAACAGAAAACATGGCCACAATCAAGTAATGCTAATACGCTAGAAAGCTTGACATGATCGAATCTGGCAGGACAATTATGGGGGTGTGCTGTCAATAAACTTTTCGACCATTTCTTCATTAAAATAACATAAATAATCTTCTATTATGGTTTCTATTGCCTTTAAAATAATTTTCATGTTGTTAGAATTTTCAGTCGTCCAAATCCTGCGTGAAAAGGGAATAATTTCCAGGAATTTCGAATGACCGGAAGTGGATATCTTAATATGACGCCTACAAAGCCGATTAACATCGGCTAAACTTTCTGTCCTTTAAATTGTTAGATTCAACAATGATCTGCTTGGAAAACATTATCAGTTCAATTTGTACGATCGGCGGAAAATTACCCATTTTCCGGCCATTTCCAAGCATATCTGGAAACTATTCTTGTCAACGATTTCATCCCTGTGTCATTATTCAATAAGCCACCCGCCACATATTGGCTTCAAACCACATTCAAAGCCTTCATTCCCATTGAACATTTAATTTTAACACTCGTTAAGCATATCGGGCTGGATTGAAGAGAATTCAGACAACCACCCATGTAACGCAACATTTTGGACGATCTGAATCGTTTTGCTTTTCATCATTGGAGGAAAATCCCAAGGAAATACACCCTTACCTAGAAAGGATCACCAGAATTCAATGACAAGCCGTGATCAATGCTAGTTGGAGAAAATATGTCATTGGCCACTGTTTGTGACTTTTCATTTGAAGAGGTGTTTATCTCATGCCGCTGTTTTGATAATGCATTGTAATAAGCAGTTATTGCAATTTTGTGTAAATCAAGGGAAATGAATATGTCAGCTTATGATATTAGAATGATTATGTTTTGAGCAAAGTTGTAGTCTGTATTTCCCGAAATATGAGGTGGCCAATGAGAACATTTGAGTAGTGTATGTCGGTATAACAAAATGTCAACTGTACACGAATTCAACATTTCCCAAAGAATACGAGTGTACACACTGATCCATTTACAAAGAAGATGAAAACTAAATATCGAAGAAAAAATGATTAAATAAAAAAACACCCACGTGTACTCTAATGAAGAATATCTTGTTACTAAGCCAGAGAGAAAGATAATAGTCTACCTACCAATTCTGAAAAAGTGGCTAGAAAACATTTTCGTAGGCATTTTTTGAACATGGAGTTTTGATGTATTATTTGCAAAGTATAAGGCTTGCCTGATTTGCTGAGACCGGTAGTCGCCTCCAGTCGGCCGTATTAAGGTAACAAAACAAGGTCAAAGGTCATTCGGTGCAAAATTCACATAAGCCCCCTTTAAATGCGTATAACTCTGTCAATTATATGTCTAAATGCACGGAAACGGTTTTAAATGAAAGCCCAATAAATTGACTTGCATATAAAATATAGTTAATGATACTTTTCTCATTTGCACATTCATTAATATTTGGCAAAATGTAAAAAATGGCAAAAAATGTGCAAAATTTGAACGCAGTGTAAATGGAAATCATGCTGCATGTGAAAAATTATTGCGATTTCAATTACACAAACACGTTCAAAAATGTCTATAAACCCTAAGCAAACATTTAAAATCAAGTTTGATGGT
This sequence comes from Fragum sueziense, assembly GCA_963680895.1. Taxonomy (NCBI): domain Eukaryota; kingdom Metazoa; phylum Mollusca; class Bivalvia; order Cardiida; family Cardiidae; genus Fragum; species Fragum sueziense. Next base: position 35,122,313 of record OY804603.1, read on the forward strand.
AAAAAGTCACCATTTCTATATGCAGTTACAGCTCGAAGTCAGCTGGGGTCAAGATTTGTAACGATCGTTGCTTTTACACAGTGTACACGGCATATAAACGGTATTGATGGAACTTAAATGATATCATTTCTTTTGTCTGGATATTGACTCTAAATAGATCATATTAGTATATACCTGCAAAAATAACATTTAAAACAATGACTTTCACGGTGTAAATGTTAAAAAGTGAGTAAGAGTTACCCCACCCACTCAAATAACCTAGGAATTTGGTACAATTTACTTTGGCGACCAAAACATTACAAGTAATGTAATGAATAAACATTTAACAATCTAGAACAATTTGTCTTTTTATAAAAAAGAAAAAAACTCACTTGTTCGGAAATGGCTGACATTGTTTCACGAAGAACACATAAGCCTAGGCCTACTAGGCCTCCTCACCTATAAATTCTGATGGGTTACTGTACACTAAAAAGCCTCAGATTGGAAAGACATGATGCATAATTACAATCCATTAGACAAAGAAAAGCTTATTCAATAAATAAAAAAGATGATTGGCATAGAAACTTGTTACGTTCAGGCCCGTAGGAACAGGGGGCTCGGAGACTTTGCCCCCCCCCCCAAAAAAAATGGCCAAAATGCCGATTTTTCCTTAGTTTACGCGAAATTTTAGAGAAAATCAAATTTAGCCCCCCCCCCCCCCAAATATTCAGAAACAAGGGCTTCAGCCGTCCCAATATAAAATTGCTTCCTACGAGCCTGACATGTACATGTATGCAGAAGTAGCAAAAATGGCATTTTCTTTTTATTGAAAATCGACTTTTGGTCAAATCAAAAGATATTTTTTGTTTTTCATAAGAACTGAAAAAGTAAGTCAATTTCATCGATGCGATATGCCATTAACTTGTACCTTCATATCTTTTGCTTAACTTCAGAACGTGTTTATAGATTTAAAGAACAGAGTGGGATCAAATACCAAAATTCCAAAATATGCAAGAGAGATCTTCAATATTTTAGGCATGTTTCAGCTAAAAGCAGTAGAAAAATGATATATTTTATGAAATCAATACTGTTAATGATGCATTAAAGCAACATCCGGTATTCAATTCTTTCTAGCATTGTGCTATCTTGAAACAGTAGAACCGGGCACAGGGGAGAAAAATATAGAAACTGGTGGATTTTTCTCAATAAGTGTTTTTTAACAAAATTAATTTTGATTGCTTGGTCAAAGTTTAGATTCAAAACAGCTTTAAAGAAGGTGGGCCCAGGACAATCCTTGTACTAGAAAGTCCGACAATTCAATGCCCTAGATTGATAAGATTCGAGTGGCTAGAGCCTTTGTTCAATCATCCTTCCATAGGCCTACACATTTCACAGGTGAAAAAAACTTTTAAGGGCAAGCCAGACAATCGTTCTTTTATGACCCAGGCACATCCGATAGCTGTATCCACTATGAACCATTCTTTTAAAAGCAATATAGTCTGTTTCTACGGACAACTGACAGAAAGTACCACAAGAACCATTGGAATTATTTCCAAAATGTGTTGTAGAGCAATTTTCTGCAGTTTACGCCGAGTCCTCTTCTTTTTGCTACCACCAAACACTGGCTAACTAGATGGGAAAATAGTATTGTATGGAGTTCGAAGAAGTCTAAGTGGAAAAACAAAAACGTTTTAATACAAATATCTGGGTCTGTCTGTGCGAGGCTCAAAACGTTTTGATCCCCCATTAACACACAATGGCAGAATCACGGTACAGATTGGAGACTAGGCTCCCCAACTAGCACCTTCACGGTGCTCTGTGTTATCAGTCCCACATCTCAGGCAGTATCAGTCTATGTACATGTAGAACTTAGTGTGTAGCCTGGGTCTAGTCATCGGTATACAATGTGAAGAATATGATTCAAAGACATTGATATATGTAAAATTGTGGTACCTGTGAACAGGAATAGAGAAACAGCAAGACATTGTTATACTAGAATCCAGGCTAAGTTGCATGGTGCACAGCATTATCTCGAGAGAATACCCAGAGTTAACTTTAAAGATTTTGAGATCACGAAACAAAACTGCCATGCGATTCTCGACTTTTATCGTACTCCAACCCTTTCAAAAAAAGAGGTCTCACTGAAAGCGCTGTCAAATCTGGCAGATGATTAAGGTATTCCACCCGTTATTAGATACCAAACACTTTGTGTGTTTTTCCTCCATCTTCAGCATGTCCCGTTACAGTGCAAGTCAATACCTTGTCAATTACCGTTGCCACTGATGACGCCGAAGATGCATGATATATTTCGCATCTGTTGACGTATGAAATATATCATAATAGTTATGCGACGTAAATATTTATCCAAGAATAACCGATATGATCAAGCCTTCATCTTTTTGACCTTCTGAAACAATACCTGTTGTTGAGTCTAGCAGTTAATGGAATAGAAGAGCACGCCTACTTCTTAAATTCTTTCCCATGGGTGCATTCTCAAAAATATTTGTTATAACGTCTCTGATCCTACGAAAATACGTCCAGGTTTTTGTGACCTTAAACTTCACAAATGGATGTGTATGCTGAGAATCTCTTGCATCGACGAATGTTAAGATTTCCAAGCAAATGGACTTCGAGTTGTGGTAATAATATAGGATTAAGGTATAATTCTTATATGAAAGAACTCGATTTCTGCACAATTGAAATACAAAAGCCATTTTATTTTACTTTTATTTATTTCGGCATTCACAAATACTGACCAATCAAGTAAACAACACGATCCTGTTCAATTTTCTGAATTAAATCGCATGATCTGAGTTATGATGCAAAAAAAATGTCTGAGGTTTTTAACATACGGATTCACTTTTTTCGTATGTTTTATGATAAGGCACAACAATACTCGTATACAAATGAAAGATACACATTTGATTACAACGAAAATTATAATTGAATGAAGAGTTTTTAGTTATGTCATAAGTTAGTCAATGCCCAGAGGCTTGTCAGGTATATTGTCGTCAGCATACTAAAAAGCAACTCCAGGTTCATAGATTTTCCTTATTTATGTACAAAGAGTTCCTTTGTGCCAACTCCATAACCCATTAGTTGTTACTTAAAATGGTAAGGATTGTGCAGGATGGATTAGCTGGCGATCGTTGTGTCTTTATATTTTAATATTAACCAGTAACATAATGTAACGTTTTATTAAAGATCGAGTGATTTGCATAATAAGAGACACATACAGAATCATATTTAGTTTAATTTCTAAAACAATTTAAAGAGTATTGGTAACAAAATCAGATAGACCCAAAGACTGAATCTCCTGTTGTTTCTAATGGAAGCATGTATATTCCGTTTTTATTCACCTGACAGGGTGTGCCTAAGTAAAGAGGTTATTCGACGAGTTTACTTCTCGACACCTTGGTTGAAAGAAGAGAAAAAACGTGCGGTACGAGCATGAGCACATTTCGAAATTGAAAGAATGTGCAATTGTAAAATGTGTTGTTATAAAACCTCGTAAATTACGCTGTAGTTATAATGTTTTGCAATAATACCGACGATTTAACATAAACCGAGAAGGCTGATTCTCCTCACGCTTAAATGTAATGAACTGTTTTTAGGCTCCGCCCTGTCTCCCGAATAAAAACAGAATATACATATCTAAGTATATACATGTATAATATTATATACCTTCATGGGCACTTAAGATCTTCATATCGCATACCATAATCGCATATCAGAACTGCAGTCAGACTTATGATTGTGATAAAAAAAAATCCATAGAATGGTATGATCCGTTCCTAATTACATTTTATGTACATGTTCGAATGTTCTCGTAAGGCTACCAGATGTAATCACCCAAATTGCAATAATGGAATTAAACGCCCGGTTTGCAAAGTAAAACTACACCATTAATGAACAAAACATGTTGAAACATAAATACTTACCTTCAATGTCGTATGATCGTATACCTCACGATAAAAGACCTGGTAGAGCATCCCAGCCTATTGGCTAGGGCTGCTCTGCCAGGTCTATTATCGCGAGCTATAAGATAGTGAAATGACTACTTTCATCTGCTGATTATGCTTAATTTCTGTTTTATTTTGAGTCTTTATTTATTTAATTGCACTTTTAATGACTATGTTTTCGTCAAAAGAGGCAAAGATTTGACTAAGTGATGTTGATTTAAGCTATATATAGTTCTAATGTTGTTTTATTAGAGCAATGTTTTTGCTCCTAAAATTCTTATTATATTTTAGGAAAATGCATCGAAAGCTATAAAAATTCATGAAAATATTATCTTTAAACAAGAATTTCCAATAAAACATCGTAAAAATATCGTAGAATATCATTTAAGTGAAGTTCGTATTGCTACACCAATGTTTGTGTTTTTTGTATTTTTTTGGAAAATTTACCCCACCCACTTTTAACTATGGCTACAGGGGTAAGCCAAAGACTAATTCTGTAAGCAAATATATTTCAGTAAACAACAGGTGTCTAGGCAATTTTTAACTATAATGTAATTCATCCAAACATACCGTTTGTATTTTTTATGATTTTTTTTACTTTTCGAAAAAACTTATTTTTGTGATTTTTTGGCCATTTTTTTGTTATATTTATCAAAAAATTACAAAAACACAAATTCGTAAAGTTGCATATTGATGTTTTAAGTGACAGTACAAATCGTTAGCTTTATCTAGGTACCAAAATAATTGTTTTAGCTTAATAAATGTTTAAGTTATGAGGTATTTTAGGGGGCATGTCTGAAAAATGTACCGAATGACCTTTGACCTAGTTTATTTCAACCAATATCGCCTGCTAGAGGCGACTACCGGGCAAGCCGTACGTACCATGCCTTGAAGATATCATTGGGCATAGTCGCCCATGTTCAGAGAATGCCTACGAAAGTCACATTTTTGGAAGCAAATTTTCCAAATTTGCTTCTATTAGCAGCCATGCGTCTCTGCACTTTACCATTCTCTGCATACCACACAACATCTTCCGGTCTTCCTCACTATAAATAGTTCTATCAAAAGCAAAGATTAATGAGGTAACAGTCATTCGAATATTCAATATGTAAGTCTGAAGTTATGTGTAGATATTGAATTGTGTGACTGAAAATGAAACATTCAATTAATCATGTCTCTAAGAGAAGAAAAGATCGACGTAGTAATTTTCTTTATTATGGTTCAAAGAATTAGTCCAATGGCCTTCCTTGTAAATGGGTCAGTCGAGTTTACTGAACTATGAAATATATTCAGCTTACACAAACGATTAATATGCATGAAGTTGTGCTAAAAATAAATACAACTCCATCATGAAATCAAAGTATGCAAGGTATTCTGGATAATCAAAGTACTTAATCAAAATACTCTACGAATCAAAGTATTCAAGGTATTCAAATGGATAATCAAAGTACCTAATCAAACTACTCTATTTCTGGCCCCGGTTTCTCGAAAAAACTTAAGTATGTTCTCAAATCTGAGCACAGTGCTCAAATTGCATGAAATCCACGTGAACTTCAATGGAATACCTTTCAACGTTGGAGAGTATCCCTTTGATGTTGAGCATGTTCTCATGAGAATATACTTAAGTTTTTTTCGAGAAACTGGGGCCTGGACAGGCCTACATTTTTGAAAAATTTGCTTCCAAACAGTACTGTCAGTACTTTGATTTGACTTTGTAGGCAGACTATAAGAAATGTCATTATTTGTTGATTAAATCCTATTTTGTGTGTACTCATTGGAATCCTCCCGTCGAGATTAGATTTAAAAAAAATATCCAACAAATTTAGAATGTCTTTACCCCTTCTTATCTATTACTCTGCATACAATACGTAACTTAGCAACGGGTTGCAGATAGTGATTATTTAATCTTCTTTACGAGCTATCTTATTTCATAACTTAATTAAAAGACAAAACCATGTTTCTTCATTAGACGCGTGCATTTGAGAAATCGATTCGGACTGACAAGCGCAATGTAACTTTTGACTAATAGAGAACGATTTTTCAAGTTAACCGTGACGTTATTTCGGACAAACAATAGTATTTTGTCGGTGTTGTTTTAAAATTTCGTAACCACGGCTTGAATCAAGCCGTGGTTACGAGATTTTATAACAACATTCACAAAACGAGCCTATTTTTAGAACAACATTCATTGCTATGCAAATTACTTTGTGTGTACAACTAATTTAAACTGGTTACAATGACCACTTTCCAGAGGTAGTTTATTTCGAATCTTATGAAATAAGTTTGGTTATGAAGACTCAGTTATACCTTAATATATTTTTCCATGACTAGTTAGATTACTAGTTTGTCTAAAATTAAAATAATTTACAATAAAAGTGTTGGTTTTGCACAAATCAAGAGTTGTAACAGAAATTAACAATCATTATCAAAAGGTTAAAAATATATGATAGGTTGCGGTATTAGCATTTTTGACTAAATATGGAATCATTCATAAAAAAGGAAGGATATGCTGGTTACTATTGCATTCTTTTCCCTTACTTTCAATTTCTTGGAAAGAGACGACATGGTCAAGAATTGTTTGGGAAGCGGTAAGCAATTTGTTGTACGTGGTTGAACTTGGGACTGTCTCACACGTTGGCTCAAGTTATATCATAACCTTATCAGAAAGGGATTATTTCTAAATTACAGCCGACCATATATCTCATAAAACGGAATTACGGGTCCGAAATGGTGTCAGTGGCTTGCAGGAGACCGAATAATTAGATCAGTGGCCGAAATAAACGAGAAATTAGAAACCCCATTGGCAACACCAGTTTTAGTGCTTTTCTTGATACGAGCATTTGTTGATGCTGGTTTGAGATTAGTAGACAAACGAATGATATTAAGGTATAAACATACAATATCGAAACGTGAACGGGTTTATATCAAATGATGTTTTTAATACTTTGCGGAAACATATAAATGTTAGAATCAGATTTTTCTTTTTAAGCCTATTGCATTTTCTCTTTTCTTATGCAAACAAAACATACTGTTGCACATATTTTATAAAGATAGAAAAAATCACTGATCAATACGTAATTGTCACCTTAAACATTCTCGATTGTCTGTTTATACAGAAATGTTTATTTTCTCTGACAAATGTCGCTTTAAACATTTCTGATTGTCTGTTTATACAGAAATGATCATTTTCTCTGATACTTTTTTCTTTAAATATTCTCGATTGCCTCTTTTATGAAAATGTTCTTTTTCTCTGATAAATGTCGCTTTAAACATTTCTGATTGTCTGTTCATACAGAAATCTTCATTTTCTTTGATAAAAGTCTCTTTAAAAAAATCCCGATTTTCTGTTTATACAGAAATGTTCTATTCCACTTATAAATGACTCTTTATAAACCTTCCCGATTGTCTGTTTATACAGAAATGTTCATTTTCTCTGATATTTTTTTCTTTAAATATTCTCGATTTCCTCTTTTACGAAAATGTTCTTTTTCTCTGATAAATGTTTCTTTGTTTAGACATTCTTGATTGTCTGTTTTACAAACATGTTCAATTTCTCTGAAAATTCTCGAGCGAATATATAGAAATCACATGAATTGTATACAATAATTACCAGAATTAACATCCAAAGTCAGAAGAATAACTAAACTTTTTGTGAGAATTCCAGGATTTTTTCAACGTTTTTATCGGAATTTGGGGGGTTTGATTTGCCGTATTTACATGCTTTGTCATTCGGAAGAGTGTCTTAAAACCAATTATGCCTCTAAGTCATGTTCTTTAATGAATGTATGATATTGCATCAATGAAAAGCGTTTGCCAATATGTCATGCTTAACATTATAAATGGGCATTATTTTACACAAAAAAATGTAGAAATGTATTTACATTTTCTCCTATTTCCATCACAATTTCTATTGTCGTTTCCAACAACGAAGACGAAAATTAGAGAAAATGCATTGGTTTTGGTTAAGCTAGATATCGACGCATTGTATGTTTTAGGACAAGTATTGAACTCTTGACAATTCTAATCAAGGACTCCCCACTCACAGGGAGTTTCCAATTTCTATTTAATCAGTTCTGAATGATCATTTCCACGAGTTTAACCCTTTCCCAAACAGCAAAATGTTAGGGTGATCCACTTCAAAAACTGCCACAAAAAACAAAATGGATGTTAGTAAAGATAGGATTTGTGTAAAATATGACATAGAAAATATTGAGAAAAAAGGAGAAACTGCTGGTTATCAGCAGTTTCTTCTTTTGTTTCAATGTTTTCACAAGCCATTTCGATTAGGGACGTCAAAACCAGGTCTTGTTAAGGAAAGGGTTAATCAATAACAATTCTAGTCCTTAAATCTTCATTTTCTCTGATAAATGTCTCTTTAAACATTCTCGATTGTCTGTTTATACAGAAATCACGTCAATTGTGGAGAATAATTACAAGAATTAACATACAAACTCGGGCAGAACAATTAAACTTTTACCAAATAAAAACGTATTAGGGTAGTCCAATTTGAAAGCTGTTACAAACGACAAAGTGCATCTTGATAAAGGAAATGATTTTGTACAATATATCACAGAAAATATTGAGACAAAAGGAGAAAATGCTGGTTATCAGCATTTTCTTCTTTTGTCTCAATGTTTTCCGACGCCTATGTTATTAGATACGTCAAAATCAGGTCTTGTTTGGGAAAGGGTAAACTTTTAATGGGGATTCGGTGGATTTTCCAGAGATTGATTAAGGTTTCTTTGATTAAGAACGATTCCTTACATAACCAAACCCTGCACAAAACCCAATTTAAAATTTCAAATGCATATTAACGTTGACCCATTTGTACATGCATGGTCAGATATTCCCAATGTCATTTATTCGTTTGCAGTGGTACAAATAATCAAATATATATGGTATACCGTTGGTCTTATATAAAAAAAAAATCAGCTTTAAACAACAAGTAGTAGTTACACGGGTTTGGAGAAGGAGTCCGCCATGCATTGCTGTTTTGCACTGATAAATATTTCGAGATTACGTTCGTATGCGTGACGTCAACAAAACGATACTACGTAATAATTTGGCACCGAACTCGAAGCTTGTTAATTTGACTTCGCAAAATAAAACACTGAGACATATCACAGGAAAAGGATCAATTGTTTATTTTGAAGGTTCAAATCTAATATGTTTGAGTACAAGGCCGGTTGTTAACGACACGTAAGTTTTCTGAATAACACACGTTTTGTCATGTTAGCCACCGCATTAATAATCGCATTTCATATTTATCATATTATTGTTTCATCTATTAGACTACCTTGTTTATCCATTAGCTGATTATACTGCGTACAAATAATATACTATTTTTGTAACAGAAAATCCGTGGATCTAATTAGCAATGATGGGAATAATGAGGTATTACATAATATGAGCCGGGATCTGGAAAAGCGTCCCTTATAGCATTTGAGAGAGCCATGCGTCAAGATCGGACTTAGTCTAGTGGCAGTTTGACCTGGATCCATGGTACTCTTATATGGTTTCTACAGACCATGACAAAGCTATTGGAGAACAACATGATTCCTGATCAGGCTGCGTGTATACGCAGGCTGATCTGGAACCATGTTGGGCTCAAAAGCCCTATGCCACCTTTTTCTAGATCCTAGCTCATATAGTTATAAAAGAATGTGGATTTACACAGCACCCTTTTCAATGCCATCAATTGTCTTCAAAATCCTCTTCACTGCATCTCGTTTGAAGATTTCTTTAATATGTTTTAGATGAAAAGCAGCAAACGTATCTGGCAAAGGGGTTTGCATAGCATTTGAGACCAAGATTGACCCAAACCTGCCTGATCCACGATGTAAACTTACAGCTGCTACAGGTATTAACCCTTTACCGATCGATCAATTTTCAGTGTGGTCCAATTCAAAAGCTGCTGAAGACAGCAAAATGGATAATGATTATGATTAAATTTATGTACGATATAGTATGGAAAACATTGAGACAAAAGGAGAAACTGCTGCTAATCAGCAGTTTCTTCTTTTGTTTCAACGTTTTCCCAAGGCTTATCTACATTGGACGTCAAAACCAGGTCTTGTTTGGGAAAGGGTTAAACAAAATGTTTGAGGAAAATTTAGGCCTTAATCAGACTTTGTGTAAGCAAATGCTGATCTCGATCCATGCCGGTCTCAAACGCCAGACGAGCAATTTAAGGTTTACAGACCCTGAAAAAATCACCACTTTCTAGACATACGAAATGCATCAAACTACACACACTTGTAAATACACTTCACATAAGTTGATTCACCGCGTTGGATTTCAAAATCATACTTCAAGAAGAAAATGGTTTACAAATATTATTTTACTCTATATTCATATGCAAGGGGGGTAATTTTGAACATTTTTGTCAAATATTTCCATAAGTATGCATTAATTCAAATTCTAAACCGTACAAAATGCTTCTGTTTGTATTTGGAATGGACATGTAACACATTTTAGGAATTATTTGCACTTTTCAAATTTTGCCTCTGACTCTTTGGTGCTTTTGAGGGGTTGGATACCTTAAACAGATTCTTGCTTACATGTCTTTTTTCTTGCTTTTGTAATCAATGCTTGTAAAGTCGGAAAATCACCATCATTTGACATCTAGGTATTAGAGGTCATATCGTTAGCTCATTAATTAAGTGATAATACTGTATAAATAATATGTTATTTTTGTAGGTAATTACCTGTATGTGATTAAGGATGATTAAGTTAATGAGATGCTTCATAATAAAGAACGACGTGGAACAAGTAATTGGTTTCTATATGTTGCAGAATATTCGTGCCGGTTTGTTATGTTTAAGAAAATAATAATAATAATAATAATAATAATAATAATAATAATAATAATAATAATAATAATAATAATAATAATAATAATAATAATAATAATAATAATAATAATAAAATACATAAATAAACAACAACAAAAAAACCCAACGAAGTTTATCATTAAAATTAATGATGTATGTTTGATTATCAGGCTCCATATCAATATAATGGGTTACTTCATTATAGTCCTATCACGATATTCTTACTTTTGTGACCCGTCACGCTAAAGGGACCTTATCCGAACTCCAAAAATACAAATTTTGAAAAACTTGTGAGACTCAGCACAAGTCAATCAGATACTGTATGCGAAATATGAACATACAGTTAGATAGGGAAACATTTCAGATTTAGAAAATTACATACACGTTAAAAGTGTCGGCCCTAGTCTGGCTGCGCGGACTGCGCAGACTGACTAGGGTTGATATTTTTCATACATCAGATAAGGTCCCTTTAAGCGTGACGGGTCACATTTGTTAAATACCAAATTTACATACTAGTAAGTTGAGAAGGAAATCGTTCTTAATTTTCAATATTATTTTCCATGGTATGGTTTGAATCTTGCAGGTGTCTCTCATATGCAAGATACGAACCATCCCATGCAAGATTACAGTAGTTTGGAGTTTTATACATTGTGTTGTTTGAATGAGTAAATTTTGGAAATACGTGCGAATATCATGACCGAATAATAAGTTTATTTGTGTATTTGTCTGTGTCTCTGTTCGTCTGTAAATAGCGTTGGAAATATTGCTTATTAATTTAATACTGATATAATACTGATATTAATACTGATATAATTTTCCAAGTGCGCAGTATTTCTGACCCAAAAAAAACGTTTTGTTGGAAATATTACACATGTTCCTTTTACTGTAGTAGATTTTTTATATTTCATTATCATTGGGGGAAAATAATATATGCAGGTCAAGATGCAATTTGCCAACAACAGATCGAGACTCTTTTGCTACCTTTCTGGCAATGTCAATGGAGAATTATTTCTTATAAATTTTATCTACATGTAAATATCAATCTGTTGAAATTCAATTTTTACGAGAACAAGTTCATTTGAATTGCACTTTTACTAGGAAATATCTATCAAACTTATTTATTGTATCATTACGCCCACCTAGCTTGCGTAATAAAATTCCTCCTGCATTTCATCGTATTTTGCACCTGTGAAAGAATTTGGTGGCCTCTACCGCTTTCCCAGCCAATACAATTATGGACTATTCCAATTCGAAAATTGCTGTAGAAGAAAAAAAAAGAGTGATGATAAAGATTTGGTTCCTTTTCATTACAACACAGACAATATAGTCCATGAGCCAGGACCCGAATTTTGGCCGATTGGTACCACTCGGAGGGAGTAATTCTTTTTGCACTTTTTGATTAGTCTGGTATCTATACTTTATGTTTCAGTATGATAGCAATCTCAGATCGGTAGCTTATGCCCCGAAAAACGCTTCTTTTCAAGGGTACCCTTTACACACAAAATTTTCATTGGTTTTCTAGTGAAACAACACATACATTTCTCCAACCCTTAAACTCATTCAAATACTAAAGTCTTTCTTCATAACCGAGATACAGTACAGAGTAGCATATTGTAAGCTTTTGTGTTAGTCTGAAATGTCACCTGGAGGATGATTTTGGTGTACACAGAGAACTATCTATAGATGATACGAATTACAAGGAAAAAATGAAAATTATAGTGTTTTTGGACACATAAAGTTCGCTTTCTGATGAAAATGAACTGTAATTAGTATCTTGATATCAGGTGATGCTAAATAGATATACATATAACAAAATAGCATGGATAGCAATGCCAACTTAATTGCCACTCATTACACTACCAGAAAGTCAAAAAAGCATAAACGCTCATCATTTACATTTCATTCATTTTCTTAATGTAAAACTAATTCGAAGTACAAATAATTCAAATGAATAATGCTTACAAACAATTCTTTAATGGTAAACATGTAGAAAACTAGGCCTGGTTTGAAAGTGTACGCAGAGAAGCTAGCTTCTCACAAGATAAAAAGGGATGGGGGTTAAAGCCGGATATATTGTATTTGTGTTTCTGGTTCGAGAGGATGACACAAAGTCATTATTTTAATGTTATTCTACTGTCGGACAGTCATTAGAATACATGTCCAGACAAATGTACATCCATAAAGCACTGAAGAAAAACGATTTTCCATGTGCAGTTGTTTCGTGAAGAAAGACGGGTTATCAATACTGCTATATAATGTATTATATTTCTTTCCTGAAATCCAATGCGGATATTCAAGTGAATAAGACATTCTTTATAAATAAAGAGCCCCTCTAGAGTGCACACCTTCGTCTTTTGCCTTTTGTTCGCTATTGGCATGCTTTTAAAAACAATTATGAGGACTTCTGGTGTTAACACTGACATGCAAATCGGAAGTGTTTCCTAATATAATCTACAATTCTTTCTACGTAAAAAGTGCCTTAATGCAACCACTTGGATTGCAAATAGAAGTTCATGATTTCAAGGAAAAAGTACACAAAATATTGTATATACAACATATTAGGAAACATGTGTAGTTAACTATAAGGCTATCGCTTTTCGGGTGTACATATACAAATGTTACAAAGGAGGTATTTTCAGCAAAACTGTCACGAAACTAATCTATAATTAGAGACCTAGCAAGAATTAAATACATCTTAAGTGTATTAAAAGCGTTGTTGTGCAACAAAATTAACATTAACCCAGGACATCTGAATATGTATTGACCATACTTCGGCTATGATTTCTTAAGAAAGACGCTAAACTAACGGACGAAGATGCAGTTGTCCCGGTTTCACTTTAGTGCACTATACTCTATAGCGTGGACATATCGCTAGAGCAGTATAGTCTTTTAGAATACAAGATATAATGCAGTACAAAAGAAATATTTACGAGTAAAAAAATCAAGCAAAGTGTTAAATAAACGATGAGACTAGAGATTGATTACATTGATACAAAAACTGTTGAAAAAGCTCACACTACCGTTCTGAAAAAAGAACCTAATTCCATGTCAAATCAACATAGCAATGTTCAGTTGTACTCTTTTGTGAATTATGCATACTGTAAGTAAAATGGGCTAGAAAGGAAGAAATAATCACTACATGGACGGCTATACAATGTACATAGACAGTCACAATTTATTTATGCGAAGTAAAAAATGATAACACAAAGAGACCAATATGCAAATGCAAGTAATTAGGTACCAAAACAGATGCGTTGAATTGCAATTACAACATAATGCAAAGATTGCGAATTGATATTAATCAACTTCTACCCGAAGCTTGGAACTGTCATTAGCAAGGCCGTAATCATAACCAAACAATCGAAATCATACTAGCATTTAGCCTTACAGCAATTGGTATTTCAAATGAAGAAATGCAGACATGTTGATATAAAGAAAAAAGTAAGAATCTAGTATGCAAAACTGGAAAATGTGTTTTGTGACTTTTGAGCACTTCATAGTTACGAAGATTAGACATTTTAAGTTCGTTTATTAAATAATTCAAGCATATGATTCATTTATTGTAAATATGCAAATATGAGAAGGAATGGGATCACGATAAAAGTGGTCTCGGTTATAAATATATTAAAGAATATGGTCAATCATAGATAGAGATTTTCCATGTATCTAAGTCATCAGCAAATTTGTCAGTTGGTGCTTTAGACAGACTCAATTTAAAAAGAAAAAACCTTTGAAAAAACGATCCAAAGTTTTTTTTTTTCTGTTCATTGATAAATTAAGTACCTATTTTAATTAGCATCAATATTTTTTTCAATGATTTAGGTGTTAATGTAAGAAAAGAAGTATAAAGCGGTGATTGAAAAGCGAACTGTTGAAATTTAATTTCTCCGCATTACGGACATTATCAACTTACAAACACATTGAAAGTATTTTAATCTCAATTAGATAAAGACCATCATTACTGAATTATGAGCGAAATAAGGTTTGTGACGTTGAAGAATGGCATACATCATCAGTTGTTATTTAGAAGTCCAATTACCCACGAGAATGACAATTTCGAAATTGTTCGGCACTTGAAAGTACGCTGGTGCATTTACGTAACTAGTCAAGTTAATGCGTAGTAAAGGTTTTTACACCTTAGTGTAAATGAATGTTTTCAATTTATTTTGTATGTAGGATAATATGGCAAGCTGCTACGAGCTTTTTCGAAACTCAAACCGACTTACCCCTCCCAGTTTTATTGGCCAAAATGGATAATACTAAGAACATGGTTGCTCATGGTAATGTTTCTAGTCCTGGAGGCTTTAAGTGCTAAACAAGATTGCCTAAGTTTATGGGGAGTCTACCCCTTCTTTTGCAACAATCTGATATTTGAAAAGTGCTTCCAGTGAGACTGAGACAGTTAAGAAGATTAGTTGACTGCTGCTGGGGAGACTTGTTAGGGTAACAAGACGTTGATTCCTAAAAATCAGATATCAGTGAACTGTTAACAAGGTGGAAGGAGTGTGTGGGGTTGGAAAGGCTACGGGACTATTATATGAAAAATACAGCAGGTGTGAGAATCAAAAACTTTTGATATGCCCTTATAAAACGACTTGTTTTGAAGCATGGGATCATAAACGAAACCGCTAAACAACCACCTTCTTGCATTCTCTCCTACACAGATGAAAGCCACACCAGTAGTGACAAGTTATGGTAACTATTTAGATAATTATTAAATCGAGTTTCAATTTATATAGATCTGATGAATCTGTCGCTCACAACACAGATTCTATGAAACGTTTGCATTTGTCTAAAAGAGAGGGTGAATGAGATATGTTTGATTAAAAATTACGCCACTGTGATTATAAAGACAGGGGGTTCCGTTTTTGCTTTTGTTACCACAACTTCAATCACTTTGACCATTAGTTATCAATTATATTTCAATCACTTTGTTGTTAGCATTTTTGTTGTGATATGGATCATAGAGAACTTTTAGACTCTTACAAAATGAAAACAAAGATTTACCCAAGCATTTGAGTATGTATCATAATGCATTTTTAGCTCACCTGAGCAGAAAGCGCTCAAGGTGAGCTATTGTGGTCGCTCACCGTCCGTCGTCCGTCCGTCTGTCCGTCCGTCCGTCTGTCCGTCCGTCCACAATTCCTTTAAACATCTTCTCCTCCAGAACCATTTGGCCAATTGTGACCAAACTTGGCAGGAATGTTCCTGAGGTGACCCTTTTCAAAACTTGTTCGCAAATTTTTGATTCCTCAAAGAATGTGGGCATGGCAGGGCGGGGCTTATAAATCGTAAGAAAATTCTTTAAAAATCAACCATTGGGCCAATTTGAACCAAACTTGGCAGGAATGCTCTTTTAGTGACTCTTTTGGTAATTTGTCCACAAATTTTAAGATTTGTCAAAAAATGTGGGTGTGGTAGTGTCAGACTTTAGAAATCCTAAGAAAATTCTTTAAAAAATCAAACAGGTAACATATGGTTAGTGGGAGTCAAAACCTCGTAACTACAGCTTGACAAAGCTGGAGTTATTAGGTTTTGATCACCCACTGGGGAAATGTCTAAACCTATTAAATAAACAAAAGGCCGGAATTGTTTACACAAACTCTGCCAGAATGGGGAGCTGCATGTAAAAGGGGGTAAATACATTCTATTTGTTATTTAAGCTATCCTTTGTTGTTACTCATTTAAATACTTTTGATTAGATCATTCAAATGAATACCCACCTCACAGGGTTTGATAAACATTGAAAGATATTTTGCAAAAAATTTAGAAATCCCTTAACCTCTCCTATTTGGATCTCTAGTCTTTGGATTTATAATCAGACTTGCTTCTATTTTGCAACTAATATATTCTCTTTAACTCTTTACCAAATCATTATAAAATTAATTATTTTGCAATGAAAAAAGGGCCCTGTGTTGTTGATTCTTGGGGTTTATATAGGGGTTAAGAGTTAGATCTCTAACATTTTGATCTTTGACTTGGAAAACCTTTTCATCTCAAAACGGTATTTTTTCATAGGGCCCTATGTTGTTGATTCTTGGGGTTTATATGGGGTGAACTCTGTTGATAATTGGAACTTTCTCATTGATATCATGGGGAAAAGGGGGCTAAAAGACAAAATTCTTGTTAGCATTGTACAGGCTACAATTTTGGCCCAATGTTCATAAAAATTGATCAGAATGTTTGTGTAGTCACAGAGAATTGGAATATTAAATATTCCTTTGGATACCACGGGAAAAGGGGCCATAATGACAAAATTGGTGTTGGCACTTTAGAGGCCATAATTTTGGCCTAATCTTTGTTAAAATTGATCAGAATATTTGTCTAATCACAAGGATAAAGCTTATCAACAATCTAAATGTTCCATTTTGATATCATGGGAAAAGGGGCCTTTATGACAAAATCTTGTTAACACTCTAGAAGTAACAGTTTTGGCCTAGTCTTCATGAAACTTAAAGAATGTTTGTTTTAGTCACAAGGATAAACCCTATAAGAAATTGGAATATTCCAGTCGATATCATTGAAAAAGGGGCCTTACTGACAAAATCCTTGTTAGCACTCTAGAGGCAAAAATTTTGGTCCAATCTTCATGAAACTTGTGTTTGTCTAGTCACACCAATGAACTCTGAGGAAAATAGAAATGTTCTATGGGATAGCATGGGGAAAGGGGCCTTAATGACAAAATCCCTGTTAGCGCTATAGAGACAATAATTTTGGCTCAATATTCATGACATTTAGTCAGATTATTTCTCTAGTCACAAGGATTAAGCCCATTGACAATGGGAATGTTCTGTTGGATGTCATGGAGAAGGGGCCTTAAAGACAAAATCCTTGTTGGTAATGTAGATGCTACAAAGTTTGTCCTATCTTCATGAAACATGTTCAGAATGTTTGTCTAGTCACAAGGATGAAGACTATTGAAAAATATAATGCTCTTTTGGATATCATGGGACAGGATGCTATCATTTCTCACCTTGTGAATCTCAGTTCAGGTGAGCGATTAAGGACCATCATGGTCCTCTTGTGTTATGATTCATGCCAAATAAACTAGAACACATATACATATGAATCACATTTTAATGCATATGCACGACAGAAGAAGTTTAAATCTAAGTCAAATGATTATCTAAAGTATATATGCATATATTCTATCTATATGTTTATCATTTCTCCTGGTGAGCTGGACACACATTACCTAAAGTGATTTTCAGTGACAAAAAACCATTACACTAACAACAGATATGTCAGGAACCATTGACTGAATCAAATCATGAATACCAGAATCAGCACATGTATGCAATATGATAATATATAGCAGAAATTAAAAAAAAAACATATAGGCAAGGAGACTTGGAAATGGGAAAAGGACGACACACATGTTATACAATCACCTGGCTTATAAAATTACTTTGTTTTTGATAAATCTTGTCTGTAAGTATGCAATGTACATCTACGGACTTCGCTGTCGAAATACATATAGAATCTGCCTTTTATGAGGTCAGGGGATTGCATTCATTCATGAACACTGCAATATATTTTCAAAACGAAATAAAATTGCAAAAGTATGCCATGTATCTCATATCTATTTTAACATAGAAATAAGTTCCCTCCGTACACTTTGATTATCATTCTTTACATAAGTAATCTTTGTCTAATCATCATAGTTTATACAAACTAGGTTTAGGAAATGAGAATGTTATAATATTACTTAAAAGCAGAAACAATTGTATTCTCTCATAATACTGAGCGCGAATCTGGAAAAGGGTCCCTTATAGCATTTGAGTCAGTCACATTTCAAGATCAGTGCATGCTTTTAGTGAAGACAGGCAGACATCCATGCTGCTATATTACAATTGCAACAGGTCATTAAGGATCTAGTGGAGAACAGCAATGATTCCTGGTCAGACTGCGTGTATACACAGGCTTATTTAGAACCATATTTGGCTCAAAAGCCTTAAGGGACCTTTTTTCCGTATCCTGACTCATTATATTACAAGTACATATATTATATTGGGTTATGATTAGATTTATATGAAGACCAATATATCCCACGAAGAAAGTTTTTGTACTATATATGACAAAGGCGGCAAATTATTTCACATATTCATTGTATCATTGTATAGGGGACTATCAGGTTTTACCTTGGTTGCTACATGATGTTCATTATATCGTATAATCGTATGTATTGGCATTGGGCTATATTTTGTTGCGTAAAGTATAGCTTCATTTATTTCATTTGGTCATTCAATTTAGTTACGAACCGTCGAAAACTGTGCAATTGAATATATTTCCACTGATTATTTTCTAATTTGCATTGATTGGACATTCAACTGAACATATAAGGCCCTTTATTATATTTAAAAGTGAAAATGCTACTGAGTTCAGCATTCTTTCAGTAGGCCTAACGTAAAATTCCCCATTTCATATTCACATAACACATATATGCATGAAATAGCTATCTAATAGGTAATCCAATTGTTTTGGATAAAAACACAATGTTGTCAATAGATTAGCAACAGTTAGAAGCCTTAGAACACTCATAATACGCGTTTTAGTTTTTAGGTACGAACATTTCAGGGTCCGAATCGACCAAATGTTTTTGCCTTTTACAGCTTTTTCCGAGTGTTTTGTGTCACGAAACTGGCATGAATCGATGAATACGCATTTAAAAATATATCTAAGTGTAAAAATATGTAGCCACTTGCATTTCTGCTTCAAAGAATTGAAAAATTCACTCGAAAAAAATGTGCATTTCGTTCGGTGTAGGGGCCGACAAATTGTCTTCTATTTCACAGCCTACAGAGGCATCATACCTGGGAACAGATTAAATAGTCCTCAAAACTAGCGTTTTAAGAATATTTTGGCAGAGAAAATAATCACGACAAGCCTTTTGATAAATCACATACTTCCAAAAGAAATCGCACCTACTGACCAATTTGTGGACATGTGAAAATGGGGTAGGTTCAGAAAACGGCGATTTTCTCAGCATAAGCTACCAATTTCAGACTGCTATCATATCAATTAGTTAACTACATATATCAAGCTGTTCAGAAAGTGCAATTAGAATTACTCCCTCCGAGTGGTACCAAAAAAGTGTCTGGCTCATGGACTAATAGGGGAAAACGTTGTTTTTTCGCGTTTTCTTCGTTTGTCTCAATGTTTTACAATACCCCCTTTACTGGAGATGTAGAAGGTATTCTTGGAAAAGTGTTATCGAATTTCATGGTCCTTACCAAATGATTTGTTATCATTAATACTCGTATACCGTAAAAACCACGCTTTTTCATCAAACCAAAACATGCTATGGTAATTATTTTTGCCACAATAACACTTGCACTTAACGATTATGATTGTATTTTATTTTATTCTGCTTACTATATCTTGAAGGAATAACACGATGGATAATCACGTGACTCACAATTTCAGAAAATCGTTGAAAATATTTTTGTTATTACTTTACCAATTTGAATTCGCCATGAAACAGAGAAAGTGGCAAAATACATGTATTTTATTCTCTTAGGTACATATATTAATTTCCATGTGCATTGTTTGTGTAATTTCGACATATACTAAACGAATGTGGAAATATGATGAATGTTTGCGTGTATGTATGTTCGTATGTTTGTGTATGTTCGTGTGTGTGCTTGTATGTGTATGTGATTGTACAGATGTGCATGGTGTCTGTAATTACGTTTTAGTCTCTTATAATTCTTACTGAGAATGGTCATATACTATGCTTATATGTTTTAACTGTTTGTTTTGTAAATATGCTTTGTATATGAATGAGACTTTAATAAACTATAAACTAAAACTAAAAACTGTACCAGGAATAAGCTGGGCGTGGTGATTCTTTGAAATATCAAGTGATAAAAAAGTTATTGAAGATCAACCAAACGTTTGGTTGATCTTCAATAACTTTTTATCAATTGATCTTCTTTCAAAAATACACCACGTCTATCTAATGCGTGACGCCAGTCCACCTTCACTGCTTAAAACCGAAATCAAATCGGTCCCATAGTAACAAAGTTATTGAAGATTTTCTGAAATTGTTGTATCACGTGATTATCCACCATGAATAATATCTATAATTTTCAGTCTCATCCGAACAGGTTTGAGTGCTACTGTGAGTGGTTGGGACCCATGTGCTCATGCAGCGCGTTTCAACTGTATCAAATCTACCCAACACCATGCCATAAAAATACGCTATTCAATCAAATCATGCATTGGGTTCAGTTTTTCCCTATATATGAATCCGAGTTAAAATGCAAAATAGTTTGTCGCCTGGTTTTGACAGCTCGAGAGATTGGATTCGTTTAAAGTTAAGGTCATTATACTTTTCGAACGAAATAAACTTACCAAAATAGCACTTTCTTTAGAATTTATACATGTTTTAATTGTGTCCAGCTCGTTCAGTAATTTTTGTTATTTGTGATAGAATCGAATACCATCATTTCCGCAATGTTTACATACAAGGAGCCTTTCTCTATCAAAGTTTTGAATTATACCAACAAGACAAATTAAGGTCAAGGCACGGTGTGAATTGGCTCGAGTTAAAAAAGGTCAAGATGCCCTCTCAGAGCATTCCCATAAATGTTATTTACATGTTCTTATTAACCCCAGCATCGTCTATAAAACATGAAATATCCCAACCCTAATTACAATCATAGTCCAGTTGCGATATCATACCACAGGTTTACGAAAGTAAATTGTGTAAACAGCATCGAACTCCAAACTACTGTATTTTTGCATGTGATGGTTCGAATCTTGCAGGTGTGAGACACCTGCAAGATTGGAAGCAACAGACGCAAAATTGTATTGAGACGATGATCACATTTTTCTAGTGTTTTAATTTGGTGAAATGTGTAAACATGTTCCATAACATCCTGACTAGACTATAGCTGTTTATTTGTCGAGTATTTTGCAAACTGGCTTTAAGTACAACAACAACTTTAACCCCTTCCCAAACAACAAAATTTTAAGGTGATCCACTTCAAAAACTGTCACAAATGACAAAACGGATGCTATCAAAGATAGGATTTGTGTAAAATATGACACAGAAAATATTGAGACAAAAGGAGAAACTGCTGGTTATCAGCAGATTCTTCTTTTGTTTCAATGTTTTCTCAAGCCTTATCTAATAGGGACGTCAAAACCAGGTCTTGTTTGGGAAAGGGTTAAGATAATCTTTTTAGTGATCCCATGCCGTTATTTTGACAGGCTAGGATCAGATTGTACTACTCTACTAAGTGTAAATATTTTGGTCGGATTCTGCAAGCTTATGGTTTAGCATCAAAACTCAACATGATTTGGCCTGTGTTCAAATAGGTCGATAGCCACTTAGTGGCTACCAATAAATGTTAGTTACTTATTTAATTATTAACCCTTTCCCATACAATACTTGGTTTTAAGTCCCCTAACAAAAATTGATGGGACTGCATTGAAACAAAAGAAGATCATCAGCATTTTTCTACTTTTGGGCAAGTTTAAAAAAATGTGACCATTCACTTTTTACATGCCACAGCTTTTACAGAGAAACATATTCAACCCAATCAAAGCTTAAAAGATGTGTTATTGTGTCTATATACTGGGTACCAAGTTTAAAGAAAATCGCTTCACAAATAAAAAAGATATGTCATTAAAACATGTCAAAAATGTCAGGAGTGAAACGTTTTTGTGTGACACTTAACACTTTTACCAAGTTTCTAAGCTATGGTAAATAAAAGACAGTGACAGGATACTATAATAAGCACTTGTAATTCAAAAAACAACATGTGCATCATCATCTTAAAATTACCTTTTCATCTTATCTTCATTGGTTTAGGATGTGGAGCCTGTTTTATACAATACCCCTCTGAATTTTATGTCAGGAGTGAAACACTTTTATTTTTCAAAATGTGTTATCATTTTTGTCTATTCAGCAAGAAATCTACCACTCAAATTTTTTTAGGAAGCGATCAACCTTGTCGGCATTCTGCACTCTACTTTTTAGTGATTCGTAGGTTACAATTTCTCATATTGTGCAATATAAAATTATATGCTGTCAGGAGTGAAACGCTTTTTTGTTGTCATTTTGCAAGATTGTGCACACAATTTTAGCTAAAAAGTAGTGTACATGAATTTGAAATATAATTTGGGCACTGTTTAAACATTTAGAATAGTTTTTAGCCACCCTAATTAAGAAATCTGGATGATATTCTGTAAAATTAGCTGTTATTCTTAACATTTAGATCTAAATGTCACACTTTGGTCACATTTTTTTTAAACCTGCCCTTTTGTCTCAATATGTTCTATGCTATCTTGTGCACAAATACTATTGTTATAACTTATCAGCATCCATTTTTTTGTCTGCAGCAGCTTTCAAACTGGACCACCCTTAAATTTGTTGTTTGGAAAAGGGTTATGACACCTTTCTTTATTACATCTCATCAAGGTTGACCTTGCCATAAATATGTATTTGAACTATACAAATTTATTTGTTAAGATAATCTACACGCGACGTCGGTTTTTTTCGTGCGATGTCTTTAACTTTCTTATTTGAACCTATTCGGGTAACGTCGTAAGCATTCGGCGGTGGAACGTTGAACCGATAAATATTCTAAAAGAGAGATCACCCGAATTATTCCGACGTCGCGCGAATCTCATTACTAGGAGTAGACACCTTAGATCTTGAATTAAATATCTTTTCTAAAATATTAGAAGGCTTACATTGGGAAGCATTACATTATCAGACTATTATAGGCCTATATTCCAATCATTTCCAAATCGAAAACTGACGCGTTTGCAAAATCCATTGTTAATCTAAGCATTTTGAAAGATCCTGAAAATCGTTATTAACGTTTGAGGAAAGGAACGTTATAATCAATGGTTAAATATCAGACCAAAATGAATAATACATGTTAGCAACATGTGGTAAAGTTCAAAGCAATGTCATACGAATTAAATAATTATGTCGGTGGTGCTAAATGCTTCTAGACTAGACTGAAATGTAGATATAAATATTTTCTAAATTCTTTCAAAATCAGTTTAGAATTTACAAATACATCCGTAATGAACGAATTGCTTGTTTCAAGATAATATTTTTTTTTTCATTTCCCACAATAATTCACACAGAAATTATTCTAAAAGACATCAAAAATCTAACACTTGCTACATAACGAATCTTCTAGAGCAGATCTGCAGATGTGTAAATGGGGGTTAAGAATTCAACAATGATATTTCAATTCCAACATCTCTGTTGTTGATACTCATTTTTATCGTCCTGAAAAGACTATTCTGACAAGACTGTTCCAACGAGTACCCGCAACTTAAAGTTTGATGAATAATTCTAGTAAATGAAATATAGCATTTTGAAAAGTATTAAATTTTACCCCCTGTTACCTAAAGTACTGCTAAAGTTTACATGTACAATTTGGACGTTGATTAGACTGCATGGCATTATTTAATTGCATGCTATTATATTTAGTATTGAGGTAGTCCACTCCTAATGAGAGTCGCGTGACGTCGGAATTATTCGGGCGAGATCGAAAACATTCGGCGGTGGAACTCTCCACCGCCGAATGTTTGCGACCGCGCTCGAATAGGTTGGGATACGTAACGAGGCCGCTGGAAAAAGGCCGATGTTTTATTAATCTGAAAATGTCGATATTACGGGCATTCTACCTTAACGTAACGTTATTTACGTCGCTTTACTCGTACTATATTCTGTCTCGTATACATGTAGCAACACGTAATAAAATTTTTGAATGATTGAAAATAAGACTTTTGTAAAATTCTTAGACTGTTTGGTCTATAATGCAAGATATGCCGCTTTCCCAGTTCCAGACTCACCAAAATGAATGAATGAATAAATTACCGACATGTGGAAAAGTTAAACGCAATGTTCATCTGCCGGAACAATCAAATCCTTGGGTGTGGCTAATTTTGCGTTTAGTCTAGATCTACTGAAAGGTCAATAGCTTTTTATAATCCAGATGATTACATTACTTTTCTATCATGTATAATCTGACATATTATTCTTGGTAAATGTAAGGAAGCATTGACAATGCTTCCTTACATGTACCAAGAATAATATGATTGATGAAAATGAAAATGTGTAAATTGTGTCGTAGTCATTCATCTGTATATGTGCCGGAATCTTAAAAGTCATCTCTTATAGCATTTGAGACAGCCATGTTTCAAGATCAGGCTCACCTGGACCCATGTTACTCTCATACAGTTGCGACAGACCATCACGAAGCTATTGAAGAACAACATGGTTCCTGACCAGACTGCTGTGGGCTCAAAGCATCCAGGGACCATTTACCCAGATCCTTGCTGATTTCTAGTCTGAGTTTAAAGCTACTATTTCCCAGATTTGGACCCAAAATTTGTCAAAAACAAACAAATGTACACTTTTTAAGCTTTATATGACCTGATTAAATGAGTACGACAAACTATTGAAGCAACGACTCAATTTTTCGCAATTTGATACCAAATTCATGAAGCGATGTCGAAAGTAGGTCAAAAACACATAACACAGTTTAGGAATTACTAGCAATTTTACCCGTCTCGAAATTTGACCTTTGACCTCGATGACCTTGACCCCTCGATGACCTTGACCTATCCGGGGCTGCCCTCCACCTAATCCCGTCCCGTAACCCGTAAGCAATCCCGTCCCGTAACCCGTAAAAACGATACCCGTAACCCGTAAAAACATAAATTTGACATTTGACCTCGATGACCTTGACCTTTCAAAAAATGAACTCCTCAAGCTAATACCCGGGGCCGCCCTCCACCTTCCCTCCAAGTTTGGTGAAGATCGGCCCAAGGACCTGGGAGGAGTAGGGGAACAAACGGACAAACAGACAAACGGACAAACATTGCTCAAATTATAGTATGATTTGCACAACGTAAGTTTCGCCTCTGGCTTTTCGGTGCTTTTGAGGGGTTTGGTACCTCAATTTCCTCGTTTACAAATAAAGCATAGTATTACATAGTTGCAATAATGTAACCGAAACCTTTTTGAGTTTTGATTTGGGTTTCGGTTACAATTCCTTCCTATTCATTGCAATGGAGCAGGTGCTGGAATGATTCATTCCAGCAAGTTTAGCATAGTCAAACTTCAAAACAAAGCTATGGAATGTAGTAAGAATGTTACCGGACAACAGTTTAACCATTTTCCTGTCAATCCAGCTTTGTTTTATGTTGAATTCACTTTCAAATAAAGTTCAATTCAGTTTTGAAGCAGACTACCCACCCATTTTATTCTACTGAGACTTGAATTTTCCATTGGAAGAAAAAAATTATAATAATTCTCGTTGATACTTTTTAACTGAATTTGTGCCATGGAATATCTTTTTATGGGATTCACATCTGATTAGTTATGTTAGTATTCAATAATTTAAGCAAGAAAATGTGTTTTCAACCTTTTTGTCTTGCTCCAAAGAAGAAATAGGGTGGACTCGTAGCCACAAACCAATACCCATCATCAAGTTTGTGGCTACGATATCGCAGCTAAGTATTACAGTTCTTCAGACTGAGGCAAGTGTACTGGTTGTACAAGACCTACAATGGATCGTTTCCAGTAGCAAAACAGGATAGCTCTACTAGTCAAAAACCGGTTCCATATTAACCGATTTTATTTCAAGTAGCCCCCCTTCAGAATAAAAAAATTTCGAAGATTTTAGACAATACTCAAGTTTAAAAAAGAAACTGCAATGTGGTTATGTTGCGCAATTATGCCAATAAATCGTCAGAATTTCTGTTTTTTGCAAATTTTCTCTGATCATGAAAGCAATTAAAAGAATTGTGTTTGGCTCATTTTTATATAATTACGTTACCTCAAGCATCTTTGATAGAATTAATCCTTTCCCAAACAAGACCTCGTTTTGACGTCCCTGACAGAATACGCTAGAGAAAACATTGAGGCAAAAGAAGAAAATGCTTATTATCAGCATTTTCTTCTTTTGCTTCAATATGTTCTTTACCACATCATTAACAAATTTTACCTTTGGTAACATCCATTTTGTTCTCTTAGGCACATTTTAGTTTAAAAAAGTGTAATTTATTACTGTTTCGGGAAGGATAAAATTGAATTAAATGGGAGATATTTTATAACATCTCAAGATGAAACAGGCGCGTTTGTTGAGAGATTTTGAGTATCAATCGATCGTTATATCATAAGCGATAACTATGTTATCTTTATTTACAATTTCCCACAAAACAACATTGCAGACTTGGCCAAATTGAAAGGACCAGCAGACGATACTATAAATGTCACCTACCACATAATTACAAAGATAAACATTTAGAAAGGAGGCAATGTATACCTCACGATATTCGACCTGGCAGAGCAGCCCTAGCCATTAGGCTGGGATGCTCTGCCAGGTCATTTCTCGTGAGGTATATAGGTCTCCAACGCTTTTGTGATGTTTAAACAAACCTTTAACCTATGAAAACATGTTATTGTAGAGACGCACGTGCAAATCGTCTCGTCAATATTACATCAAAATACTGATTATCATCGATATGGTTTCGTTTTGATCTATAATATAAGTAGTAAATTGATATATTTTTTATTGTTTGGCGGGAATCTGAAAATCGTGGGAGCACTATAACATGTTACTTATGTCAGCGTATGTCAGGTATTACGTTGTGCATAGACCTGCATCACTTCGACGCATCACTTTACTCGGATTTTGTGAAATACATTTTTAATAAATCAGACGTTCAGTTATTTGTTGGTGTATAAATACTTTTCTTAAGATTTATAAAACCTGCCTTGTTTACAGAAAATCTGACCCTCATTCGAGAGGTCCCGGGTTCGATACCCGGCCGCGGCTAATACCCTTTCTGACAAAATTGTCACCCACAAATGGGTTTGAAATCGTTAACCTAAGTGGGCGAGCAGCTGGAGGCTCGGTAAGGGTGTTGTGGTAGTACTGGTTTGAGAAACAACAGGAATCCATGGGTAGGTGCTCCAGCCGCCGCGATATGACCCTGGTAGTTGAAAACGGCGTAAAACCCCAATAAACTCAAATTGTTTACAGAAAACGTCAGTATAATCAATGGACAGCAGACACCCACATTGAAAGACGGAAAGATTTATTGGTTGATCCACAACAGAATCAGCCAATCAACAGAGATCTTTCATCAATTTGTTTGCTATGGCTTATCGGCTGAAAAGCTGTTAGTGATAAGATAAACCGTTCTTATCTTCGTATATGTATTCTTAACCTGTTATACTGTTATACTGTTATATAGTCTGTAAATATTGACCTGAACCCGACGAATATGTAATGAGTAGTTGTGACACGGAATAATCAATATTCGCCAGCACTCCTCATTGTCGAGCAGAGTCGATAGTTTTCATAAGCATTGTGACTTTGCATGCTGCACGTGCTCCTTGTGTCAATATACGTCGGAGAGCGGTTATTTCGCATTACAATTACTCATTACATATTCAACAGGTTCAGGTCAATATTTACGGAGTATACTTCAAATTTTACGGGAGATTTGAAACTATTTAGTTTCCAGTAACCGGTGCACATGTACTGGCTTGTAAAATAGAAGAGGAAATTCGAAAAAAATCTAAATATTCTAAATATTTAATCAACCCTCACCCAAACAAGACCTAGTTTTTACGACCCTGGTAGAATTGGCTTGGGAAAACATTTCGACAAAAGAACAAACTGCTGATGACCAGCAGTTTCTCCTTTTGTCTCAATATTTTCCGTGTTATATTACACACAAATTCTATCTCTAACAACATCCACTTTGTCGTCTGCAACAGCTTTCAATTTGGACCTCCCTAACAATTCGGCGTTTGGGAGAGGGTTAACCCAACATAGCTGTCGTCTTTCTCTGAAAATGACGCCACAACCAGACAGTGTTCGGTAAAAGGCTACATGTTACCCTGAGAGTAACTTTAACCGATTACCTAACAGTGACTCCTTTTGACTCCCCACAATAAAATGGCTTTGGAAAACATTGTGGAATATGAAGAAATTGCTTGTGACAAGCAATTTCTTCATTTCCCACAATGTTTTCTACCCAAAAAGCTATAAAATGAAATGTCGTCTGCAACTTCTTTCAAATTGGACTACCCCAAAATATTGTCGTTTGGTAATGGGTTAATCATTCAATAGCGACGGACTCGGAAACTATGATAACGCAATTTTTGTAACCTTTCAATTTTTATACATAATGAGTTTAAATAGGGCCTATTACTAAATTATACACTGACCAAGCTAGTAATACGGAAGTAATGGATCCATTGTACGAATTTCTGGATCAACCCTGGTATTGTTAGTTGTATGTGCGCATTGTTAATACGCGTACGTTAAAATCAATTTTGAATTAGTACAGTAATTATTGTTAGTTATCGACATTTCGTAAATCAGAAATGAGGTGTAAAATGTAAAGAAACTAATAAACAACCGAAAACCATGATTATATGATAATATCAAAGAATCTGGAATGAATTTTCCGTGTTATAAATTATATCACTAAGTATTTCAGCTGATTTTCTTGTCTAAATGAGTCGTGGCATCACAAAATGGCTTAAAGTGTGTCTCGTAAATGTAGAGAGCAACAGATTAGAAGGGGTAAAGGGCTAAAATGTTATTTAAAATCAAAAGCCTATTTTGGGTAGTCAAAACTAGTCACTTGAAACGTTTAAACCAATAAGTACCCATAACATAGCGATATATATTTTTTCTTTTTAAACTGTACATAATCAAAGTGGGAAATGATTGAACAAGCACGAATTTTTGGATCACCCCTTATTTGGTTTGATGTTGTTTTCGACAAGTAGTCAATTATATTGAAGAGGCTTGTGCTTTCCGCCATATTTTCCAAGCATTTATCGTCTATATATACGGAAAATCACAAGAGACACAGTAAGAACATTGTTTTTCACACTCGTAAATATTTACTATAAAATCTATATTGTTCAGCCTCATTGGAGGGTAACTTTATACGTAACCAACATGCATACAGGGACAGCCTGAGTTTATTATAAACGACATAATCCTTTAATTAAGGTACTAGTATTCTATCCCTTATGAGATTCGACGTCGGAGTTATTCGGGCGACGTCGGAAGCATTTGGCTGCGGGACAATTTGACGCCGAATGTATACGATATCGCCCAATTACGTCTGGATACGCAACGAACGTTAACTACGTCGTAAGGAAAATTCCGGCGTCGCGTGAATTTCAATAGGGGTGAACTACCTTTACATCAGCAGGAAAAAGGGTATTGACTGTATTAAGTGTCAATTTAGTAGTGACTCGAAACATAAATAGCTTAAGGTGTTTCTTCCAAAACATCCCATAGAACGATTTAAAAGACATTTACTACTGGAACAAAACCCATTAAACAACCTTATATAAATCGAAGACCACGGGTGTTCGATTCTACAATAATGATAAAGAAGAATTAGCCGCGAAAAATCTTTTGGAAGAGAAAATTCGATCGAAAAAAATCTTACGCTGTTCGCATCACGATAAAATGAGATCCAAAAGAAGTGATTAGGTAATTCTACGATCTTATGCTCATAACAAAAACTTTGCAGTGAATACGTTGTAAAAAATAAAGCTGTTATAACATGTAATAAATTATTGATGATGATTCATAAAGCTTCTAACAAAGACAATGTAGGCTTAGGCGTGAAGGGGGCAGTTTAGAACTATACTTCCATTGACGAAATTTGACATCTGATTAGTATGTGTTTTGTTTTTGCTGTCGAATTTCAGGCACAAATTGAATAAGAATGCGCTTTTATTTAGGACGTGTCTCCATATTTTATTTTCGATACCATTCAAGACGAGACAATTTAAGGTTCGCCGTATTTCATACAGGCCCAATTTTGGGAAAATCCAAATTAGCCCCCCCCCATTATTCAGGACAAAGGATTTAGCCTACGGGCCTGTCATAAAGATTTCACAAAGATGACATATTAAAAAATAATACAAATTCACAGAATTCAAGCTTGAAAGTGTGGATTATTTGTTTTAACCCTTTCCCAAACAAGACCTGGTTTTGACGTCCCCAATTGTATAGGCTTGGGAAAACATTGAGACAAAAAAAGAAACTGCTGATAACCAGCAGTTTCTCCTGTTGCCTCCATATTTTCTTGCCTATCTTATACACATATCTAAATTTCATTGACATCCATTTGTCTTCTGCAGCAGCTTTCGAATTGGAAAAACCTAAAATTTATCATTTTGGAAAATGTTGAAAAGTGATCCTGGCAGTGTCGCTAACTATAGGCAGGATATTAGACTATTGGCGGTCTGTTAAGAATAAAGTCATTTGTATTAAGGTATCCAACCCCTCATTAGCACCATAGAGTCAGATGCGAAAGTTGAAAAGTGCCAGCAATTCCTAAACTGTGTTACATTTCCATTCGAAATACAAACATAAGCATTTTGTACGGTTTAGAATTTTGAATTAATGCATACTTATAGAATATTTGACAAACATGTTCAAAATTACCTCCCTTGCATATGAGTATAGAGTAAAATAATATCAAAACATATTCTCTTCTTGAAGCATAATCTTGAAATCCCAGGCCCGTAGGAACAGGGGGAGGGCTAGGGGGGCATAGCCCCCAAAGTTGGCCAAAAATGCCATTTTTTGTAATTTTACACTTAAAATTTTGGGAAAATCCCAATTAGACCCCCCCCCCAATATTCAGGATAGGGTTCTTAGCCCCTGAATATGAAATTGCTTCCTACGGGCCTGAATCTTACACGGCGAATCAACTTATGTGAAGTGTACTTACAAGTGGTGTAATTTGATATATTTCGTAAGCTAGAAAGTGGTGTTTTAATGAGGGTCTATAAACATAAAGAAATATACTGAGAGGCAAAAGAAAGTATACACTTTTTGATTTACGATATCTCTCATAATCATCATCACATCGACTCAAAATTTTGTACTATTTATTTCTACCCATAAACCAATAAAACAATGGTGTTAAATTTCACAAAAAAATGCTTAATTATCCATTCTGTCGCTACATACCGATTTTGAAAATTTTACAAGTGCGACTTAGTGGAGCATCAGATGTTGCTGTTAATTCGTATTTAATTTCTTTATTTGTTGTCACAACAAATCACAACGTTAATTTTTCTTTTTAACTTTAAAACACAATTCTCGGTAGCTAGTAGAAATCGACCAATATGCCCCCTTTTGCCATTAACATCCATTTTTCTATGACGCAGCATGATACGAAAGAAATGTGACACTACAAACAAATTATACACTAAGTCATGTAGAAGATGAACATTCTGTGCAAATTTTATCAAAATCCGTCTACAAATTTAGGAGGATTTATGTCAGATAACATGTTTACATAAAGCCCCTTTTTGTCATGACGCATCGTGATATGGAAAAGCACTTACAATGTACGCATGATTCTTGGTGACTAGGCACTTTCTGTTTAAAAAATATCCAAATCTGTTCATGAATGTAGGGAATGTGTCAATGGGAATTCCTGCATTAATTTATTGATTAAAACCCCCCTTTTTGATGACGCTGTGTGCTATGAAAAAAACCTTCGCAACGAAAGATACGTATAGACGGGTAGGCCAAAACGTTTACATCAAACAAACGACCACGTTCGATGGCATTTAAAAATCCGGATAATCTATTAATCGTTTTCTCAGAAAACGCGGAAGAACTAGGATGTATACTTATTTTTGCCCCTCATTATATATAAATGTGGTACATAGAAAATTGTTGCTCCATGTTAACCTTTAGAGAAATTCATAAACACAGGGCCTGAAACTAGGCTAACATTATATGGGAACGATTAAAGCACTGGTCAAGAACTAACGGTGTCTTTGCACTATGTAACCAATGAATATATGAATACTTAATTGGCCTGGTCATAATGGTCAACCAACAGGACCAGAATTGTGTCATTGATTTTGCAATAATTTTACACGTCTTGTCATAAAGTTATTTCTGTAAACTTATTCGAGGTAAAAAAAATAAGGTAGTCTACCCTTAATGAGGTTCATAGGACGTCGGAATTTTTCGTGCAAGGTCATTAACCGTTTGGAACACCTCGGGTAATTCTATCGAATCGTCGACTCGGAAGTATGTGTATAAAGAAATGTTTAAAAAATGCGATTTCTCAGCCGGAAGTTATTACGCTTCATACAACAGTTTTCGAGATCATCCAAATGAACTACCATGGAAAGAGAGAACACTGGGAATGCAAATAATGCATTTCAGTATCACTGTCGCTTCATTGTTGACATTAGTTAAGGACAAATGTTTTGTATTGTTGTTGTTCTTCTTAGTCTAAAAGAAGCACTACGACTTGCATCCAAGGTATGATTCGGTAGAATTGTCCGAGGTGTTCCAAATGGGTCTTTAACATTCGTTACGTATCGAAACCTATTCGGACAACGTCGTAAACGGCCGAATGTTTGCGACGTTGCCCACATAATTCCGAAGTCACTTGAATCTCATTAGAGGTGGACTACCTTAAGTTCATTCGATGTCAAAACTTAAGCAATTAATGTTATTGAACAGGAGTATGTTCCCGCTTTTGCATGTTTACCACAAAGATTAGTGTGCACATAATATAATTATATTCTCATAGCTGCTTTTAATTAAAATGCAGAATTAATTTCAGGGTATACAAAAAATCAATTGCAAAACTCAACCTTTCTCATATCGTCCCCTTTTCATCAAAAGAGCCACAGCTGTGGTTACGAGTTTATTTTTTTGGTCAAAAATAGATAATTGAAATCACTGTATACGACATCCACAATGATTTTAACGTAATGACTCGATATTGTGCAGAATTAATGTCCATAATAACTGTAAGCAAAGATCGATGGTCTTTTGCAAATACTTTGTACGTCCTATGAAAAAAATAAATTCTTAGGTTCATCCGAGGTCAAAACATTAACATCGAAGAAATTATCATGATGACGTCATTTGTATAAAGTATTGAGCATACACCCAAATACACTTCCAAATTTTTAACTGTGACCTGCGCATGAAGAGAGTAAACAAAAGATCACGTGGTCTTTTTACTATATAATTCATTGTGCGAGTCGTTATTTTCGCGCGAGCATTTTTCATTTATTCTGCCTAAGTATTAAGAATATTTTATACAGTCATTTGCGTTAATTATCAGAGTTTTCAGTTACAGGAATATTTTTCGCAACTTTGATTGAAAAAAAGAGATTTTTTGGCTTGTAATCATTCGTACCCTGTCTCCATCGCCCATTACCACCATGCAAGTTCTGGATGAGCTACTGCTTTTGAAAACCATATAAAAAGAATTTTGCAGGAGCAAGTGAGCTCCATCATACTGTCCAAGTGTGAGCGGTAATATTTTGCATGTGTTTGTGCTCTAGATTAGAGCCAATAATGGACAGGTCACAGGATGGATTCCCAGCCGCGGAGCGTGGACAATTATAAATTAACTTATTGCTGAAATATTGTTGAGAGGCGTTAAATTAAAAAAAGAAATGAAAAGAAAAATGTTTTAAACTTTTACCAAACAAGAAATGTTAATGTTTTGACTGTCAAGGGCGAATCCAGGATTTTTTTTCAAGGGGTGGGGGTGAGGTCTAGCCCAAAAGATGGCTTTAAATTTGTGAAATTTGTAATGTTAGATACCATACTAACGCTGTGTAGTCAAAATTCGATTTTCTACCTATTCAAGGCGGGGTCCGGACCCCCGACCCCCTTTTAGATCCGTCTTTGACTGTCTTACAGAGATTGTTTCAAAAATCATTTCAAGGGGCAAAATAATGAAATACTTTTAATCAGTATTTTCTCCTTTTGCCTCAAGGTTTTCGTTACTATATAACTATATTTTCATGGGGGTCCAAGCCCAATTGCCAGGGGGGAGGGGTCCACGCCCAAATGATGACTTAAATGTGTTAATTTATATATAACGTTAGGCCTATATAGACGCTTTAATTATAGTCAACATTCAATTTATGGCTGATTCCAGGGGGGGGGGGGAGGGGAGTGCGGACATCCCGACCCCCCCCCCTCTAGATCCGCCCTTGCACTTAAAAAAAACTACTTTCATGATACCCATTCTGTTATCTGCAAGAGCTTCCAAAATGAATCAGGTGCCGTTTAGGAAAGGGTTAAGCCGCTGTCAAACTTGAAAAGTCTAAATTATCTGTCGTTTGGGAAATGGGCTTTAACAGCTATGTTTTTATTATCAAATTGATCTACCATAATGAATTATCTTTCTTCATTAAAACCTTTCGGTACTGACATAATCATCTTCACACTGAAAATGGCATGTTTCGTACTTTTTTTTTTGTTGGGGAAGGGGGGTTTACGTGAAATGACAGTTTAACCTTGCGGCTAGGTCCTCAAAAGATCCGAGGATACTACTTTTTCGGAGGGTCAAAAATGAATTAAAAGCCGATAAAGGCCATAAATGGAAGTCAGTCAATGATATCCCGTCGAGATTCACAGAGGAATCATCACTAAACGGTGTGTGATTCCTCTTAAACTTCTTCTTTCCTCCGTTCCTTTCCATTGCACGTTGGATGCTTTACTCTCATTTGGGTCAGAGCCTCGATCTGGCACCAAAAAGTGTTACTATTTTTAGTAACAAATTGGAAGTGTATTTGGGTGTATTCGGAACATCGCGGTTTATAAATTATGAAGCGTTCGGAACAACTCGGTCAAGTCTCTTTTATAATTGTATCTGCAGAGTTGACCGAGGGGTTCCGCACGAAGTATAGGGTAATGGCGCCTCCCATTGAGCGTCTTAAAAATCTTGCTCTAAAGAACGCTTTATCCTAAGATACCTTAAGAAATTTCAAGATATCTAATAAAATCTCGCTCTAAAGAATGCGCCTCGGGTCTTGTTAACAGTCTAATTCTAATGTTACATTACACGTCATCTGATAGACCGAAACATACATACCGTCCAATCAGATGGCTTGTAATGTAACATAATTGGCTTTCCCTAGCGGCAAAATTTAAAATCAGTCCTATTTTAGATGACAAAATGGATGTTTCAAAGGTGTGATTTTGTGTACAATATAACACAGAAAATATTGAGGCAAAGGGAGAAAATGCTGGTTATCAGCATTTTCTCCTTTTGTCTCAATGTTTTCTCAATTCTATTCGCATAAGTACGTCAAAACCAGGTCTTTTTAGGCGGTTGGTTAAAAAAAAGAAAAGGGGATACATACCAAATATAATGCGAACTGTTCGTCAAACTTCGTCCGTATCTATATCTGGTATATCGTCAGGAAGATGTTCATCCTCCTCTCGCTCCTCTATATGCTCACGTATCGAATCTGGAGTTGACGGATTGAGCACGTTGTATGAGTGAGGTCTGGTCAAATGAGTTTCAGTAACGAGTAGACTTTGTCCGCCATTTTGTTTTTGGGTCTCACGTGACGTGCGCAGAGCGCTGCGCGTGTAGCCTCGAACTGGGAATGACTGTGTTCGCCGAAGGGTGGATGTCTCACCGTTTTGTTGATGACGTCGTGCCATGGCCGCTTTAAATGACGAAGATCTGAAGGATTTCACACTGTTTTTACGTTTATCTTTATAACAATAATACCGTATCTTTCGTCTCATATAACGATGAAATGATGCTCGGAGTATTTTATTTCGTAATCCATAAAGCGCCGAGTTGACGACCGGTGCCGAGTGGAATAACATTGTAAATGTTGATGTGATGATACTATTAAACGAGATGCCATCTTGTGAGACAGATTGTATGCACAATATCACAGAGATCGGGATGTACACTAACACAAAAGCGCCTACTAATTGAAATATAGTACACATGGCCTTGGTGCCTTTGATTGATAAATTGTTTCCAGCTTGACTTGCTGGTGCTATGGTCGCTTGTATAACACACGTCATTCGTACCATGGTAGCTGCTATACGACTGGATTGGGTCCTCGCAATTTTATAAATATGAGTATAACAATATAACATGATTCCTAGAGGTATGTACATAGCTGCTATCACGTACGCAAAAATGTAGATTTTACCAGTAATCGTACTGGTGCACACAAAACATATACCCTTCTCGGGATGAAAAACAAAACGATCGCCGCCAAGCAGCGGAGGTAGAGACAGACAACAAGCAACGGTCCAAAAGACAGAGAAACAAACAACCATTTTAACGGCAGTGGCCGTGAATGAGTGTTGTAGCGGGCTAGCTATGGTCTGGTACTTGTCCCAGCTCAGTGCGGCTATAGTCCATGTTGTGACGAGCGTTAACACCGACATTATATATCCATATATCTGACACAGAATCACACCACCGAACCATTTACCGGTAAAACTAACAACCGCTGTCACTAGATTTATAATATAAGATAACAACAATCCCGTGCAGCCTAAATGAACAAGTAGCAGGTTTCGAACCGTCCGTAGTCTTCTATTCGGCACTACCGCGACTATCATAAAACTATTCAATACTGTAGCAATTGCTATGAATATCACTAAACATATACCGCGTGCTGTATGATGCACGGTATAGCGAGCCATGTCCTGGTTATCTGGATAAAAACTGTTTATACCATAGCTGCCGTTCTCCAGAAACAACAAAGACTGGTTATCTAGAGCCACGGCCACGTCTTTGCTGTAGTTATCGTGGATGTACATAATGTCGAAC
Organism: Fragum sueziense; assembly: GCA_963680895.1. Lineage (NCBI taxonomy): Eukaryota > Metazoa > Mollusca > Bivalvia > Cardiida > Cardiidae > Fragum > Fragum sueziense. The sequence continues at coordinate 35,159,712 of OY804603.1, forward strand.
ACCGGAACGGTTGGGTCTGTTTGCGCGTGCATTGGAAGGGTTCGCACAAAAACAGGCGTTTTGTTAAAGACGTGCTGAACATCTGGTTTTCCGTAATTTAATGAGAGGATATAATTTCTGTTGTAAGGATAGGCAAATAATACACGCGTATAATAAACCTATTGTGTTTCCTTGGCCTTTGATTTTTCTCGTAAAATTGCTGTAAAGATAAAAATGTGACCCGTCGCGCTAAAAGGGACCTTATCGGATGTGTGAAAAATATCGACCCTAGTCAGTCTGCGCAGTCCGCGCAGCCAGACTAGGGCCGACACTTTTCACTTTTATGTAATTTTCTAAATCCGAAATGATTCCCCTATCTTACTATATGTTCATTTCTCGCATATGGGATCTGGTTGACATGTGCTGAGTCTGACAATTTTGTCCAAATTTGTATTTTCGAGTTCGGATAAGGTCCCTTTTAGCGCGACGGGTTAATATTCAAGGTTTTTCTTGGTAACCAATCACCAGAATAGTAGCTCCAATAGGGAACGATTTCATCAAGTAAACAGTGACGTAATTTCGGACAAACAATAGTATTTCGTAGGTGTTGTTATAAAATCTCGTAACTACGGCTTGATTCAAGCCGTAGTTACGAGATTTTATAACGACACTGGCGGTTTATCAAAACATAACGGTAAACTAAGTCTATCTTTAGCACACAATTCATTGCTATTCTTTTTTATGACATGTAAACTTTTTTGAGAGCGAATTACGAAGAGTTTTGTCTATTTCACCTATTGAACTTATAGTTTAAAGAAACATTTAGCTGCATTTTAAAGAGATAAAAATCTAAATGAAGCCATATTGTTCTAAGAATTTACCGCAACTTTCGTATAAAATTCTGAATTTGATCAATAAGATTAATTTTCTACATTTGAATAAGTATAACGACCTTGTCGATAGAGATATTAGAGTAAATAAATCCAACCTTTTCACGTTGATCCACCTAAATCACTTCCTGGGCCCCTACACGTCAAACGAACACGAACTTTCCCATTTAGTATATCCGATCAGATTCCCCGTAAATCCACGAGCGTACGTGCCCATTCATCACGAACTATGATTTAGATCCTGAGGGTTTTTCTTCCATTATCTCCTAATTCTGTCGTCTCGTTTTTGCTGCTTCTCAACTATAAATATCTCATATAATCTTGCCCAGAATCACCAATGCGTACTTATTATCACTGTCTAGCTTTTCCGGTTGTCACAGATAGATGTCTTATAATTATAATCCATTTTCTCTTGTCTTGCTTTTTCTGGCTTATTCATATAAACATATTTACCGGTGCCTACTTAACCCTTTCCCAAACAAGACCTGGTTTTGACGTCCTCAAACGAAATGATTTGGGAAAACATTGAAACAAAAGAAGAAACTGCTGATAACCAGCAGTTTCTCCTTTTGTCTCAATATTTTCCTTGCTATATTCTACACCAATAATATCTATATCAACATGAATTTTGTCTTCTGTAACTCCTTTCAAAATGCAAAAGTCTAAAATTTTGCCGTTTGGGAAAGGGTTAATGCCCTGGTCATGCTGGTCTGCTTCTTTTGTATAAATCTTACAATTTATGAATATTTTACATGTAAATCAAATGAAACTTGAAATTCAATTGACAGAGAATCTTTAGATTGATGCAAAATTATTTCCAAAACAAGTACACGCATCGCATATTAATCAGCATAGAGTATCCATCGGAAACTTTATGCATCGAATGTTTTTTTTCCGGACTAGAATTTACTAACGTATATTCATTCTGTTGTGTCCTATATCTAGTTCTGAATGAAAGTATATCAGAACTCGTGCAAAGACATACTATTACTAGGTATTTATGGTCCTTCTCAATCGAAGTAAATGTTGTTCACAAATCAATACATCCGTTTTTGTACAGAGAAGAGGTGTCTCAGCGACTTCACGGCAAACTGTTACAACATGTATCGTTCAGCGCACATATGACTCACACTTTTAATCTTGAATGCATAAGTGTGAAATCATCTCCAAAAATATTGTGGATATTGCTTTTTTTCGTTTTTTAGTTAAGTTTATTTCAGAATACCGTCAAATGTCACCACAGCAAACATTAACATGCGATAAACAATTGGTTTGTTGGGAGAAAAATAATGCCACTCTTAAATTGCACGACAAACATACAAAAATCCAACTTTTACGTAATCCCAAGCGTGTTTGTGTCTTCCTTTCCGGTTCTTACAAGACAAATATATATATCACACAATCCTTCTAGAAATCACCTCAATAGCTAAATCACAAACCGATGAGAGTTTTTTATTCCGGAAAATATCCTGTCAGCGATTTAGCAGAAAACATTCCATGATTCTACGTTTTTTCTTATGGCACTACACCATAGTCCATTTGGACAATAAACAATGATCTAAAAAATACGAAAAAAAAGTTTAAGACTTTATGGAAAAGGTGTCATCGAGATATTCCAGTCACTACTTATTATTCAGCTACCACTCGTCTTGCTTAAATCCAAAATTAATCACGTGTTCCTGTCCAAAAATCACCACCGTACACTTAATCACAAAACCAATGGGAGATGTTTTTTTTTTTTTGGAATAAAAAATGGGTTCGTCTGCAATTTTACGGGAAAACTGTTATTCTCGTAGACGCCTGCATCTATCGGATGTATAGACTAACTTCATCCGCAGACGAAAGGTAACGCGCGTGCCTAATTCCGTTGATTTGGATTCCAGATTTATTTTCTCGAAAATGTGTTTCTAAAAATAGAAAATAAGGTATACTCGTAACCCGGAGCGAAAGATAAGATGAGTAAACAAGACTTTTAACCCTTTCCCAAACAAGACATGTTTTTGACGTTTCGAATAGACAAATTAATGAAAAACTTTGAAACGAAAGGAGTAAATGCGTATAATCAGCAATTTCAGAAAAATACTGATAATCAGCATTTTCATTGAATACTGGTAATCAGGCGATAATCAGTACTTCCTCATTTTGTCTTAAAGTTTTTATTTGAAATGTTGCTATATTGTATACGATTCCTATCTTTATCGTCATGCAGTTTTTCGTCTGCAGCGTCTTTCACGATTAGACCCGTACGAAGTTTGTCGTTTTGGGAAATGACGAAATTTTGGCCATTTCAAATTCAAAAGTATTACAGGTGATAAAAATCTGACTGTCCGACTGGTGATAACGTGGCAAATATTCAAGGAAGGAATGAAAATGCAGTTTCCAGTATTTTCTTCCTTCTCTTCAATATTTCGCCATATCTAGCGTCTCGACTTAGGTAGGAATGAATAAAATTGCACCACTATTGTTTACTGATCAAAATTATACTTTTCGTAAACAAGACAGCGGATTCGTTTATTTTCTTTCAACGATTTTATCAAGTTAATTAATTATTGAATTTTAAGTTTTATGTTAGTTTTGTGCTTTGTTGGTTTCATATTTTTCTTTTATCCGTATTGAAGTAATCATTTCCCAAAACAAGTCGATCCAATAGAGAACAATCACATCAAATTGGAAACCTTTGGAAACCTTTCCCGGAAAAAGACGAAGCTTTATTATCTTTTTTTCCCTAAATATTTCTTTGCTCAAATTGTTTATGCTAACATCTTTCTTTTGAATTTGTATTTTCTGCAACAGATTTCTATTAAGGTAGATTACCCGTAATGTCTCTATTTTGGGATGCAAAAAAGTTCGGCTTTTTTCGAGCGTCGTCGTCGTACGTATTCGAATCTATTCGGGTGCGGTCGTAAACATTCGGCGTTGGAGAGTTCCACCGCCGAATGTTTTCGATTGCGCCAAAATAATTCCGACGTGGTGCGAATTTGATTAGGGGTAGGCTACATTATACCTTAAGACGAGTCTGAAAAAAAAGCTTTCTCGTTTGGGAAGGGTAAATAGTCTGTGTTAATGAGTGGAGTCAAAACCATTAGGCAGGCAGGTAGTATTACCCCCCTACCGTTTGATGAACAACTTTGCTATTAACCCTTTCTCTAGTCTGCCTCCCGTCTCGCTGATCTGTCCATAAATAAAATAGATGTAATATATTCACCCTTTCCTAAACAAGACCAGGGGCCCGTATCATCAACGATCTTACGATCACGTTTTTGGGTAAACTGTGTAAGAAGACATCTGATGGCACGAGAAATAAGATTGGGCCAATCAGTTTCGTTGTTACAAGTAATCACGCAAAAACATTTGACCAAACGCCAATCGATAGATCGCTCCGTCCATCGTAGAATCTAAGACAAACAATGGTGGCATTGGTATGTCGATTGTTTTGATTGTCAGTCGATAGATCGATTACATATTACATGCAACGAATAATTTTAGACAAACAATGGGGGTGTGGCATTTTTCTGATCGTCCATTGGCTTATCGATGGTTTTGATTGACAGTCGGCGTTTGGTCAATCGTGCGACCATTGTTAATACGGGCTCCTGGGACCTGTTCTACTAACAACTAGTGATTGTTTTTCGCAAATTTTGACTTACATAATAGTCCAGTCACGATATTATGGCACAAATTTTATATATATATATATATTTTTTTTTTCATTTTATTTATTTTATCTATTTCATTCTATTTGATTTTCAAAACAGTGTTGCATGCGTTGCTTCAAATCTTGCAGGTGTCTTATATAATCATATGTACAAAATCACAGTAGTTTTTAGTTAAGCCTCTCTTACAACCGGTCGTACGTGCTCCTGCGTGCGGTCTGCGTGCGGTCTGCGTCTAAAACGTACGTTTAGTCGTGCGATGCACGCACGTGTAACGTACGATTTTGGTGGACGCAACCACGACGCAGACTGCACGCAGCAAAGAATTGACCGGACAATTCTTTGCTACGACCATTCTGCGTCTTTTAGAACGCCAGGAGCACGCAAGACAGAAGTACGGAGCACGTACGACAGGCGTGCGTGTGACGCAGGGAACAATTCTGATATTCTAGAAAATTCACAAAGAATGCGTACTTTTCTCTAGAGAGATTCATACTTTCACCTGCTTTGAATATACATATTTTAAGGCGCTCGTACAACCCGTCGTGCGTCTTTATAAATCGTGCGATTTTGCAGTTTTAAAACGTACGGTTTAAAAAGACGCACGACGGGTTGTAAGAGAGGCTTTAGATGTTGTTTTGTTTATACATGTGTAGAATTTGTAAACATGTACCACTATAATGTGACCACGCTATGGCAACAGAAAATGAAGAAATGATTGAAATGTCTCTAAATGCCTCATCGTTTGGGAATAGCTTAATATCGACGCGTCAAAGCAATTTTGTATGGGAAAGGGTTAACCAGAATTAAGCGAAATTAATACTTGGTCTAAATAACATTAATTATTTGTCTGATGCAGAAACTTTGATTATGAATTTTTATGCATTTAATAAACACCCGATAATAAGTTAATTTATCTTGCAATCCAGCAAACAAGATGTTTTCATGTTTTGCGCGTGTGTTTGTTCTGCAGAACGTATTAATAATTAATGAACCATGATCTTGAGAAAAAAAGTCTTTTTAGGTTTTTGAGCCCAACATGGTTTAAGATCAGCCTGCGTATACACGCAGTCTGATCATAAACCATGTTTGTCTCCAGAAGGTTCTTCGTGATCTATAGCGACACTAAGACAGCAACATGGATCCCGGTCAGACTGAACTTAGAGACATGCTGATCTTGACAAATGGTTGTATCAAATGCTATAGTTGACATTGTTCCAGATCCTGGCTCATTTAGAATTAACCTATGCAACTTCCGTTGTCATATGGCTAGTGTCCGTTTTGGCAATCTCCTTCGCAGTTATCTCCCCTGAATTTGGATTGGGGAGATCTCTGCCGGCACAGCTTGAGTTACCAAGATTTCAGGTAATTGAAATTTTTTATTTTGATTTTCATTTTAAAAAGTTAACATGCTTTAAGTGATGTTTTAAGAATATGAGGTGTCAGATATGAATCCAAATAAAAAATATAATTAGATTTAAAAAAAAATGATTTCAGAAATATAAATAAATTTCCGCCACCTTTCCGATATCACGTGACATTCTCCATGGTCACGTGATTTGTATGCCTGCAGTGATAATGTAAAGGCATTGTCGCTGTGTGGAGTTTGCCGTTTTGGATGCGATAGATATAAGGTTCGAAAACCGTTGAAGCTGGATTAGAACTAGTGCACTCTGTCCTTTTCTGTCAAACCTTATTATGATAGACGTAAGCAATAACAAAGAAAGTCGATAATCTAGGTACTCTTGTACTAACATCCATCAGTTATTCAACACTGTCGAATAGTACAAATATACAGAATCTATTGACATAAGAGGTGCGTTCTTTAGAGCGAGATTTCTTGAGATATCTTGAGATTTCTTAAGATATTTTAGGATAAAGCGTTCTTTAGAGCAAGATTTTTTAGACGCCCAATGGGAGGCGCCATTACCCTATACTTCGTGCGGAACCCCTCGGTCATGATGACGTCATTTGTATAAATATGGAGCATTCGGAACAGCTCGGTCAAAGTCTCGGTCTTAAAAACGCTTTATCCAAAACACATTAAGAAATCTTAAAAAATCTCGCTCTAAAGAACGCGGCTCTGGTCGATGTCTCCGATAATTATCTTGCCGTAACATTCTATAATTTCTTCTATCCAATACTTGTACCCACGGTAGATAGCCAACGTGACTTTTTGGGAGCGTTCACATAGCAAACTCGTCTAGTTCGCTTCAAGGTCTTTTTGTTTAATTTCTTAGCTATTAGACTACCCTTCGGATTTTGACGAGATAAAGTGCATCGTACGATTTCGTCTTTTAGTCCTAGGACTAACGCAGTCAAACAGCTACTCCGAGTAGCTCTGCATTATCGGTCCCACATATCAAACATTTCAAGTCAACTCCGGCATAGTCCATGCAGTATTCTAAATCAAAGTTGGGGGTTTAAAGTCCGTATATCTTGGAGTAGATCTCACAGACTTTACACTTTTACCCACAATCATCGAGTTTGATCACACGGCTACGGCTAGCCACAGCGCATTGGCTTATACTCCCACGTGTAACCATTTATACACATGGGTGAAGAGGAGCAAAGTGGGGCTATTTTTTTTTTTTTGTTCAGGAAAAATCCCATGGCACCGGCAGTATTTGAACCCAGGACCCTTCGATCCTGAGGCCCGCGTCCTACCACTAGCCCACAGCGCCCCACATGAGAGGGACATTTCCGATTCTAACTCACCCTGTACCGAACCACATGATTTCTGCGAACAATCAAGCGTAATAATGCTTTCGCTTGAGTCATTAACCAAAACCAAAACCGACTTGATCCGAAAATTCTATGATTATAATTGTTTGGATGATTGCGTGGTCGATAGATGAGTGTAGAATTTTATTGGATAATGCCGAAATTACAAGAATGACGCAGTAAATGACGTCGTAACATAATATAATAGTTCAAATTTGATAGTGTTACGACAGAGTTTGAATCGATCGACATGAACAATAAGCTCTGTGTATAGGATAGGTTTGTATGAGAAAATGTTTAGAAATACAACAAAAATGTTAGGAATTTGTAGAATAGGATGGACCTTATGATCAATCTTTTAAAGATCAGCAAATAAACAAGATGTGTTTGTGAAACACCAATGCCCCCGTAATGGTCATTTTTCTAAAATGATAAGTTTTCGTGTAAAGGGTTGATAAGGGGTAACAGATGACCTTGAGGAAGGTCAAATTGCAAGGAACAGATAGACAGATAGACATATAGACAGACGGACACGAGTAAAACAGTATGCCCCCGATCTTTCGATACGGGGGCATACACTCTGACGGTCATACAAAAGCAAACCCCTGAATTTTGACACCTTCTTTGAATGATTGTTTAATCGCCATTCTTCAACCCGATTTTGAAATCGGCCAGGCACGTATTAATAGAATTATCAAAATTTGTGGAAAATGTGTCACCTGGTTCTCTGCCGTGTTTGTATTCTCTATACGTTACTATGCCTAACACAAAGAATCACAGGCCATCCATCATTCAACTACTAACTTAACCCTTTCCCAAACAAGACCTGGTTTTGACGTCCCTAGTAGGCCTAGAAAAGGCTTGGGAGAATTTTGAGGTAAAAGAAGAAACTGCTGATAACCAGCAGTTTCTCCTTTTGCCTCAATAGTTTCTCTACTATAGTGTACATTAATTCAACCTTTATCAGTATCAATTCTATGGTCTGTGGTAGCTTTTGAAATGGATCACCATAAAATTCCATCGTTTGGGAAAGGGTTTAACTCACACCATTGTAATAACTCACCGAATACTACAAATTTCCAGTAACTTTTGAAATACAACTTTATATGTAGGCTACGAGTCCTGAAATTTATCCAATTCGTTGAAAATCTTGTTTTTTCTCATAAAAGACCATATTCAATGTTCTGAATGTTTCCCAGAACTCCTGTAACATATTCTGTCAAATTATTGCGTTTTTATTTTTCCGTAAATGACATACAATATTAGTGGGATAATTTACGTTTTTGATATCTTTAATATTCGAAAATCCGAGCCCCGATAGCTAGGTCGGTTACGTCGGAGTCTGTATATCCATGGACCGCGATCGCAAGTTCTAACACTAGCTCGGTCAGTATCTATTCTGACATTTGACAACAAGTCATTGTTTAAAGGCCCATTTTCCCAGATTTGTTCCAAAAAAACAACTTTACGCATGCTTTAGGCATGCAGGTAGTATTACCCCCCTACCGTTTGATGAACAACTTTGCTATTAACCCTTTCTTCTCTCTGCCTCCCGTCTCGCTGATCTATCCATAAATAAAATAGATGTAATATATTCACCCTTTCATAAACAAGACCAGGGGGCCCGTATCATCAACGATCTTACGATCACGTTTTTGTATAATCTGTGTAAGAAGACATCTGATTGCACGAGAAATAAGATTGGGCCAATCAGTTTCGTTGTTACAAGTAATCACGCAAAAACAATTGACCAAACGCCAATCGATAGATCGCTCCGCCCATCGTAGAATCTAAGACAAACAATGGGGGCATTGGCATGTCAATTGTTTTTATTGTCAGTCGATAGATCGATTCCATATCACATGCAACGAACAATTTTAGACAAACAATGGGGGTGTGGCATTTTTCTGATCGTCCATTGGCTTATCGATGGTTTTGATTGACAGTCGGCGTTTGGTCAATCGTGCGACCATTGTTAATACGAGCTCCTGGGACCTGTTCTACTAACAACTAGTGATTGTTTTTCGCAAATTTTGACTTACATAATAGTCCAGTCACGATATTATGGCACGTGTTTACAAATTTTACATAATTATTTATTTTTTATATTTCTTTATTTCAATTATTTTATTTATTTCATTCTATTTGATTTTCAAAACAGTTTTGCATGCGTTGCTTCAAATCTTGCAGGTGTCTAACATAATCATAATTATGTACAAAATTACAGTAGCTTTTAGTTAGATATTGTTTTGTTTATACATGTGTGGAATTTGTAAACATGTACCACTATAACGTCGCTTTTCTGCGAAAGCCTCGTATCTGTAGCTTAAAACAAGCTGCAGATACGAGGTTTTCGAAGAAAAGCAGCGCTATGCTGTTTTCTCCTTTCTCCGTTCACCTAAGCCTAAGACTGTTCAATGTGTGTTTAATTTAATTTTCGGAAGCCAGTTTTTGTTATTTCTTATTGATTTAACATCTGACGGACATTATCATCACAAAATATTAAACAAGACATACGGTAAGTCATTTTAGAGCAATGCTTACTGACCTACCCCAAGATATGGGTGTCATGACCGGTTCCTCGTTCATCCGTTCATTTGAATTGTAGAATCAAAATTTCGGCTTTCACTTTGAAATTTAATAAACACTCGATCATTAGTTCATTTATGTTGCCAACCAGCAAACAAGGTGTTTTCATGTTTTGCGTGTGTGTTTGTTCTGCAGAAAGTATAAATGAACCATGATCTGGAAAAAAGGTCTTTTTAGGTTTTTGAGCACAACATGGTTTAAGATCAGCCTGCGTATACACGCAGTCTGATCATGAACCATGTTTGTCTCCAGAAGGATCTTCGTGACATATAGCCACCCTAAGACAGCAACATGGATCCCGGTCAGACTGAACTTAGTCTTGACAAATGGTTGTATCAAATGCTATAGGTGACATTGTTCCAGATCCTGGCTCATTTATAAATAACCTATGCAACTTCCGTTGTCATATGGCTAGTGTCCGCTTTGGATGCGATAGATATAAGGTTCGAAAACCATTGAAGCTGGATTAGAACTAGTGCACTCTGTCTTTTTTCTGTCAAACCTTATTATGATAGACGTAAGCAGTAACAAAGAAAGTCGATAATCTAGGTACTCTTGTACTAACATCCATCAGTTACTCAACACTGCCGAATAGTACAAATATCACGAATCTATTGACATAGATGTCTCCGATAATTATCTAGCCGTAACAATCTATAATTTCTTCTCTCCAATAGGCCTACTTGAACCCACGGTAGATAGCCAACGTGACTTTTTGGGAGCGTTCACATAGCAAACTCGTCCGCTTCAAGGTAGTTTTGTTTAATTTCTTAGCTTTAAGCCTACCCTTCCAAGTTCGGATTTTGACGAGATAAAGTGCATCGTACTCGCCTTTTAGTCCTAGGACTAACGCAGTCAAACAGCTACTCCGAGTAGCTCTGCATTATCGGTCCCACATATCAAACATTTCAAGTCAACTTCGGCATAGTCCATGCAGTATTCAAAGTTCAAGTTGGGGGTTTAAAGTCCGTATATCTTGGAGTAGATCTCACAGACTTTGCACTTTAACCAACAATCATCGAGTTTGAAGCCGGCTGTTAACACACGGCGCCTACGGCTAGCCACAGCGCATTGGCTTATACTCTCACGTGTAACCATTTATACACCTGGGTGAAGAGGAGCAAAGTGGGGCTTTGTTTTTAAGGAAAAATCTCATGGCACCGGCAGTATTTGAACCCAGGACTCTTCGATCCAGAAGCCCGCGTCCTACCACTAGACCACAATGCCCCACATGGGAGGGACATTTCCGATTCTAACTCACCCTGTACCGAACCACATGATTTCTGCGAACAATCAAGGGTAATAATGCTTTCGCTAGAGTCATTAACCAAAACCAAAACCGACTTGATCCGAAAATTCTATGATTATAATTGTTTAGGTGATTGCGTGGTCGCTAGATGAGTGTAGAATTTTATTGGATAATGCCCAAATTACAAGAATGACGCGATAAATGACGTCATAACATAATATATAGTTCAAATTTGATAGCGTTACGACAGAGTTTGAATCGATGGATATGAACAATAAGCTCTGTGTATAGAATAGGTTTGAGTCCGAAAATATGTAGAAATACAACAAAAATGTCAGGGATTTGTAGAATAGGATGGATCTTATGATGGATCTTTTAAAGATCACCTAATAAACAAGATGTGTTTGTGAAACACTAATGCCCCCGAAATGGCCATTTTTCTAAAATGTAAAAGTTTTCGTGTAAAGGGTTGATAAGGGTTAACAGACGACCTTGAGGAAGGTCAAATTGTAAGGAACAGATAGACATACAGACAGACGGACACGAGTAAAACAATATGCCCCCGATCTTTCGATACGGGGCATAAAAATGACGGCCGTACAAAAGCAAATTACTGACTTTTGACACCTTCTTTGAATGATTGTTTAATCGCCATTCTTCAAACCGATTTTGAAATCGGCCAGGAACGTATTGATAGAATTATCAAAATTTGTGGAAAATGTCCCACGTGGTTCTCTGCCGTGTTTGTAGTCTATACGTTACTATCCCTAACACGAAGAAGCACAGGCCATCTTTCACTCAACTACCCACTTAACTCAAACCGTTGTTATAACTCACCGAATACTACAAATGTCCGGGAACTTTTGAAATATGATCTAGGTCACGTATAACTCACCGTAATTATCCATGATACTCCTAATTATTTTCCTAATCTACTTCTGATAATAACCAATGCCGAGAAACATGGCACTGCAATTCAAATTTAACCAATAGGAAACGATTATATCTAGTAAGTAGTAACGTAATTTCGGACAAACAATAGTATTTCGTGCGTGTTATTATAAAATCTCGTAACTTCTCAATACATTACGGTAAACCTAGTCTGGTGTTAGACTCTGAATATGTATTTTATGTCTAAAAAATCAAGGCATGCAACCGTGAACAACCTTCAGAATTATAGTAAATTATCTTTCCTTGGTCTGAATAGTCTTGTAATTTCATTTAATGTAATTGTTTGACTTCAAAATCTCTACTCAACGGACTGTCACAAGTCTATGGTAAACCCAGTCTATTGCTAGCACAAAATTTATTACTATTCGTTAAAAAAAACTTGTTATTTCTCAAAATTCAATATTCTACTTGTTTCTCAGAACTCTAGTTAAACAGTGACGTAACTTCGGACACACAAATAGTATATCGTGGGTGTCATTATAAAATCCCGTAATTTCGGCTTGAACGAATTGACACACGAAATGTGGAAAAAAAGTGATCAATGTTAAAGTGTCACATGTGAATACATCATTGTGTTCACATGCGACAGTTTAACGCTTGATCAGCGATAATGACAACCATGAAACTAAAAATAGATTCCACTGTGTACTACCCATTAATTTTGCTTTTATGTATTAATAAAACACTTTAAAACATGTGATAATTATCGGGCGGCGTAGGAAATGCAGTGTGCTCATTATTGACACACTGTTCCTTACCTACACTGTGCAACATTAAATTTCAAGAGATCCCAAAAATCAGTTTTGTGTTTCGTTTCGACAAAGCTGATTGATAATTGGGATACACCATCCTGGCATTATGCGCTACTTGTAAAATGCACTCTTTGAAATGCAAGCTATAGCTTGCTCAAACTGAAAAAAGATATAGAACTAATTATATATGCAGATATATGAATGTAATTGTACTATTTTGTTTTAGTTTTGTCAACATTATGTAACGCCATGGTATTTTTTTGACAGGATACCAACATTTGAAATATTGAGTTTGATGATAGGTCTAAAGAGGAATGACTGAACTTAACTATAAAATCTGAATGCATTTTTAAGCATATTCAATAACTTAAACTTCATCTGTCACTCTAGTCCTACCTCTCTTCCATATTTACACCTACACATCTCTACTAACCAAAAACATTTCACGTTTATAATATGCCATGTTTATTGTTATTCTTTGAATTTGTAAAACATTGTAAATTTTGTATGACAAGAAGCTCAAAGGAGCTTACGTCTAATAAAATTGTCTAATTATAATTTCATAAATATCATAAAATTCCAATGATTACTTACCCCAAACCCCTTGATATGTGCGAAAAATGAACCGAGGTGTGATAAAAAATGTCCGCTATTGTTGTTTTGTTCTAATAAATCTTCCGAGAATTGTTTATTATGCGTGACGTCGGTAAAACGACGTTACGTCATAATTTGTCGCCAAAGGCGAACGTCTCTTATTTAACGTAAGACGTTGATAACTTTGCAGGAAGAGAAACAATAATTTATTTTGAAGGATCAAATCGAGGATATTTGAGTGCAAAGTCGGTCCGACATGTCACGTGAATCTCCCGATTAACGACCGGTTTTTCGCGATATCAGCCCGGTTTCTTCTCGGTTTCTTATTCAATGCTGATAACGGCCCGAAAACACAAATTTTATGCAATAATGACAAATATCTTCATTATTTTAAACATTGTGTGACGTCGAGCTTCGGACGATTTCCTGGTCTCTTTTCCCATAACAGAATTAAAATAATTATTGTACAATAAATTGATACTTTGACGATCTCATGGCTAATGGACACATAATTTCGTTTATTCGTGGTAAAAAGAGAAAATTGAAGAAAAAAAACTGAATAGGTACTTCGAGGGACCAAACATGATTTAGTAGATCTATATTGTTTCCGTGTACATGTAGATGGGAAAATCGGAAAATTACTTTGTCAGTGCACTTCTTATAATATTATCAATAATTGATAATCAAACAAAACAATCACTATCGGAGGTTAGTCGAAAATCAACATAAGAGATGATGTAAATAATGTTTATCATGTCATTATCGTGAATAGTGTCTGCAATAATTTTCCGCGGTCTTAGATAGTCAGACAAAAACCATAAATATCTCAAATTACGAGATCAACTTTGATGATGTAACGAAAGTGTTGCCAGACTAGACATTTCAAAAATTGTAATCTAGTATTTCAGAAAATTTGTGCAATTGTAGATACTAGATACCCAGACCGGACAAAATGTTATACAGTCGACACTCGTTATGTCGACATCGGATTTGTCGAATTTCCGCTTAAGTCGAAGTAAAAGCCTGGCCCCTTCCTCACCAATGGATATCAAAACGTTAAATAAGATAATTTCGAAATGAATATATAGCCATTGAAATTTAGTAGAAAAAGGATAGAAATTGCTAGTTTCGAGCAATTTCTTTCCTTTTCCTACTATATTTCAATTACATGTATTAACGCCCTTGATGAGCACCGAAAATGGGCAAATGGCATTCAATTCGAAATTGAACAAAATCGGATGAGTCGAACTGCGGATATTTCGAGATAATTTTACGGCCCCTTTGACTTCGACACAACGAGTGTCGACTGTAAATACTCCAAGTTACGAAAATGTCAACTTGATTGGTGTAAACAGGGTGCACCAAATTTATCATCGTTAAACATTGTCTGTGATAACTTTCTACACAGTTTGACAAACAAACCAAAATAGGCATATCATCATTATCATCAGCTATTCAGACAAAATTCATAAATATTTGAAGTTACAAGAAAACGAACTCGAGTGATGTAAACAATCGTTATCAGACCCAGCATCATGAATCATCATCAATATTACATGTTGGTATGTTTCAGTATCTTCTGCTATTTTAGATAAACTTACAAAAATCTAAATATCATCCCAAGTTATGCAGATTTTAAAGTAAAGTTCCGAAGGGAACTGATTAAACATTTAAAAGTACATGTATTGCTCAGTTTTAAATTTTCGGCAAAATGCCTTCTTCAGAAACGCAAAATAAATTTCAACTCTACTCCACTCTACTCGTTTTGATAATGTAGTAGAGTTGAAATTTATTTTGCGTTTCTGAAGAAGGCATTTTGCCGAAAATTTAAAACAGAGCAATACTTTTAAATGTCCCAAGTTATGGAATACGTAAATTTACGAAATTGAGTGATGAAAACGGTT
The DNA here is from genome assembly GCA_963680895.1 of Fragum sueziense. Classification (NCBI taxonomy): domain Eukaryota; kingdom Metazoa; phylum Mollusca; class Bivalvia; order Cardiida; family Cardiidae; genus Fragum; species Fragum sueziense. Next base: position 35,174,997 of record OY804603.1, read on the forward strand.
AGGATGATCAGTAAAAAAGAAAACAAACAAGTAAAATAACTCTAATTACGAGAATACCAACTCGTGTGATAAAAACAAGATGCATGATACTCGACATCTAAAGATTGTATGTTAATATTTGTCTTGTCATTTCAAGTTAGACAACAAATGTTAGAACAAAAAAAAATCATGAATATATCAAGTTACGAGAACATCAATTTGATTGACATATTAACAAGGTGTATCAAGATTATCATCATAAACAATGTCTGTTTTTATATCATCGTCTCTCTGTCTGTGTTCTGTGTGTTCATTCTGTCCAGCATTTTCTTTTTAGACTATAAAGATCGAGCTCTTCGTTATTAAATGAAATTCGCAATTGGTATTGTTAATTAATTTGTCCACTCAATTCGTCATTTCTTTGGATAATTCGACAAAATCATTTCATTCGTCAAATACCAATAGGGAATGATTTTATCCAGATAATCGTGACGTAAATTCGGACAAACAAAATAGTATTTCGTAGGTGTTGTTATAAAATCTCGTAACTACGGCTTGAATTAAGCCATAGTTACGAGATTTTGTAACAACACTGACGGCTTATCAAAACATAACGGTAAAACTAGTCTATTGTTAGCACAAAATTCTTTGCCATTTACAAGACGCGAACTCATCTTCGAGTTGAGAGTTTGTACTAGCACAAAGAGAGATTGCCGAAATATGAATCCATATTCTATCGATTTTCTTCAAAACCATCGTAACCACAGCTTTAAACAAGTTGTAGTTACGAGGGTTTTGACGAAAATCGGTGATGACTTTATAATAGCAATTTATTTTGTGCTAAAAATAGACTGGGTTTACTGTTATGTATTGATAAACTGTGGGTGTTTTTATAAAACCTCGTAACTACGGCTTGACTCAAGCCGTAGTTACGAGATTTTATAACAACACCCACTAAATATTATTTGTTTGTCCGAAATTACGTCACGGTTAGCTGGATAAAGTCGTTCCCTATTGGTGGTTTTGTATTCCTACGCCACGGGAGAGGTTCGACAGGTAATCAACAGACAAGGTCTGGTAAAAAAAAGTCCGCACTAAATAACCCACGGTTACAACTGGAAAATGGTGAGCAAGCCATTCTCTTTCTCTAGGTATAGGTTTAGACTGTTCCAAAATAACCTTTTCCATGGTGGGAATAAATGTTAACTTTAGATACAGAAGAGTATCCAGAAAAGCGGACGTTTTGCATCTATCACTTTTAATGAAATTGTGGCCAAACTCTTTTGTCTTGTATATGTTTTATATGACTTGTAGGTCTAATGTATGTATATCATGTAAAAACGTGTTCAGGGACGACGATGCTTCCCACGAGTTGATAAGGCAACATTTGATTTCACTTCATCAATATTTTCTATGTAAAAACAAGTCATAACATATTTTCTACTCTTTGGTATCAAATCAATTTGTTTTCTGTAACTGCTTCAAACTTAAAATAGTCGAAAAATTCCTCCGTTTGGGGAAGGGTGCATTATACTTTTCAATACAGTTGTGTTTTCTTATCGTTCTTCATTGATAAAGAATGTGCCAGGTAAATTTTAAATTTGTGGCTTGTCTTACAAAATGTAATCATCTAGGGAGTATGAAAAGTATCGTCCATAGTCAGTCTGCACAGACGGTGCAGGCTGACCAGGGTCGAAACTTTCAACCTAGTATGCTTTTCTGTATCTATAATATTTTGTCTACCTTCCTATTTGTTCATCTTTGAAATGCGATAAGTGAATGGATAACCTTTCATATGTCCGATCTTTTATCTTCTTATTTTGGTTCTACAGACTTCCAGGATTACACATTATCGCGTGACCTGTCATAATTGACCAAACGCCAATCGTCAGATCGCTCCGCCCAACATAGAATTTAGGACAAACAATGGGAATGTGATCGTTAATAGGGAAAGATTTCATCCAGTTAATCGTGACGTAAATTCGGAGAAACAAAATAGTATTTTGTATGTGTTGTTATAAAATCTCGTAACTACGGTTTGATTCAAGCCGTAGTTACGAGATTTTATAACAACCCCGACGGTTTATCAAAACATAACTGTAAACCTAGTCTATTGTTAGCACAAAATTCATTGCCATTGGAATGTCGATTGTTTTGATTGTCTGTCGATAAATCGATATAATAACACGTGCAAAGAAGAACAATCGGGGCATAACAGTTTTCTGATCGTCCATTGGCTAATCGATGTTTTTGATTGACAGTCGGCGTTTGGTCAATTATGTAGTATGGTATTGTCCAGCAAGATTAACCCGGGACATCTGCATATGTAATGACCCCACTTCGGCTTTGTTTTGTTAAGACGCTAAACTAACGGACTTTGCACACGGAAATTAACTTGTCCCGGGTTAACCTTGTTGGACAATACGCTCTACTCTAAACTTGATTGCAAAATGCCACACTAAAATGCCACTCAAAACTCGCACAATTTTCTCGTTTCTAAATTGCAGAGTCTGTCAATCAATCTGAACTTTCCAAACTTTTGAATTATTGATGACGGCAGACAGCCGATAATTAACCTAATGCCAGCACACAGTTAAAATGTGTCTAACTTCTCATCTAACCATCTCCCAAACAGGACCTGGTTATGACGTCTGTTATAGAAAAGGTATGAGAAAGCATTGAGGTCAAAGCAGAAAATGCTGATGATCAGCATTTTCTCCTTTTGCCATATTGTAAACAGATCAATATAACATGCTATTGACGTGCAACTCCTCAAAATACTTAAAATGATAAGAATTTGTATTTTTCTAATACGTAAATGTTAAATTTTGGCAAAAAATGGGCGAATGCAAGTTGCCTCGACGAAAGGTTAGTTGAAATCGAAATTAACTTTCGATTTGATAATGTTTTCAATGATTGTATTAAAACCCTGCTAACTAACACCGTATATTCTTGTGCACAACACACTTTGGCCATCTTTTCATGTTACAGCGTCGCTGGATTTTCCAAGAAATCTCTAAAAAAGAAATAATTTATGAAAAATGTGCTCGACACCTACCGATTTTCCCTCGATACAACTACCCCGGAAGCTCGAGGCAACAATATACCGTTGACTCTTTTTGGGGCTAGTTTCTCCGTTTACCACCCTTGGGTTTGGTCTAAGCTGTAGTTGCGAGCTTTCTTAACCCATTACCAAACGATAAAATTTTAGCGTGATCTAAATTGAAAGATCCTGCAGACGACAATTTCAAGTGAATGAAATTTCACATTTTTCGGTCTTTTTACATAGAAAACAATGTGGGAAATGAAGAAATTGCTTGTCACAAGCAATTTCTTCATTTTCCACGATGTTTTCCAAGGCCTTTATCTCTTGGGGAGTCAAAAAGAGTCACTGTGTGGTAATGGGTTAAGAAAACATCCAAAAAGATTCTAGAAAAGTAGACGAAGAACTCTAAGAGAAGGTACGAAACAAATAGTACTTTGCCAGAGCTGATAACCATTACGTAACTACAGAAATGAATTTCCCTGAAATTAAAGTACTACAGTTACGGATGTTTCAATGATGCTTTTCATCGTTGTTGTTGTTGTTGTGGTGGTGGTGGTAATGGTAAAGTAATTTAGTGCAATCTTTTTGTTCTATTTTACTTCCACCTCAGCACGTGTGATTCTGAAAAAAACACACCATAGAACTAATTAGCATTATGTAACGTCCTGAGTAATCATTTCCTAGAGTCAATGATCATCGACTGTAGGTGTGTCAATGAGGACAGTTTTCTCTATATGACGTACTAAATGGATCAAAAGTCTATATAGAGCGTGCACGCATATAATATACGTGTCGACGCATATATTTTCAACTTCTCGCGTAAATTTTATGCGTCGACACGTAAATATGCGCGTCAACGCATAAACTTTACGCGAGCAGTTGAAAAAGTATGCATCGACGCGTGAATTTTACGCGAGCAGGAGTAAAAAATGTGAAACCGAGGCTGGCCAACGGTAGAGGCGGTTAGAAACCTTTCCCTTTATACCATAAAATTGTTGGATGTAACGAAGGATCTGATAGGTTAATAGATAAAATACGCGTCGACACGTATATTTACGCGAGCAGTTGAAAATTTTCGCGTCGATGCATAAAATTTACGCGTCGACGCGTATATTTTATGCGTGCGCGCTCTAAATAGACTTTTGACCCATTTTGTACGTCATATTTCTCTGCCTGGAATCCGCATTTACAATCGCAGGCCTACTGTCGCATGACAGCGGGAATTTCATAGCACTGACTGTTCGCAAAAATTCCAAAGAAGTTAAAAGAGAATTAGCACATTCACCGAATAGTTTTCTTATAAAGTTACGTTCTTAGAGACATTTGCAAACTACTTATAAATTTGTCAGGATACTATGGCACATGTTTACAACTTTAATCTACAAAGCTAGAATCAAATCAGTGCAAGATATCATTAAGAAAGTCAGCTATTGAGTGAAAATACTATTCAAAGTTTCTGCTTTATGTAAAACTCTTTTTGTCGTCCACATCACTTTTGAATTTGTACCCCCTTATTTCTGTTTGAGAAAAGTTTAAATGAGAAGTTAGACACATTTTAACTGTGTGCTGTCATTGGGTTAATTATCGGCTGTCTGCCGTCATCAATAATTCAAAAGTTTGGAAAGTTTGGAAAATTTGGAAATTTTATGTAAATCTTTATGTGTGGAAAATATTGTGGAAAAATTGGGCTTTTTGATCGTCTACTAAAAATATTATACAATGTTAAGACGACGAATAACGAAATACAACGAGCTTTCACATCAATTGAAGAAATGTCTGTTTATCATTTTATGATAGCGTTTTGATCTGATTTATCAGTTATTTTAGTTCAATCTATTATCAAATCAATAACTCGCAATATAAAAAATCAATATTCGAAACATAAGGTTCGTCTACCTTTGAAAAATTGAAGACGGCCATAGTGCAACTTTCGTCTTCGAAAGTTTAACCATTTCCCAAAAGAAGACATGGTTTTGACGTCCCTAATTGAATAGGCTTTGGAAAATATTGAGGCAAACGAGTAAATTGCTGATAACCAGCAGTTTCTGATTTTGTCTCAATATTTCACATGCCATATTTTACACAAATTATATTTTAAAAACGTCTGTTTTCTCATTTGAGGTAGTTTTTGAAGTGGATCACCCTTAAATTTGGCCGTTTGGGAAAGGGTTAACTGGAATAGTATGCCCTTTGTCATTTCTATCGTTGAAAAGTTAACTAAGTAAACAAAAGCAGACATGCGCTTGAAAATATTTAAGAGTAAAAAGTTCAAGTTACTATTTTCGTCAAAATGCATGTTGTAGGAAATGTTTAACTACTTAGTCGGTGTGAACTCCTATGTTTGGCATGCATAAGCATGTAAGAGCGGGTTATTAAGGTATCCGAACCCTCAAAAGCTCCAAAGAGCCAGAGGCGAACTTGAAAAAGTGCAAATAATTCCTAAACTGTGTTAAATTTTCATTCCAAATACTAACATAAGCATTTTGAACGGTTTAGAATTTTGAATTAATGCATACTTAAGGAAATATTTGACAAACATGTTTAAAATTATCTCCCTTGCATATGAATATAGAGTAAAATAATATTTGTAAATTATTTTCTTCTTGAAGCATAATCTTGAAATCCGGCACGGTGAATCAACTTATGTGAAGTGTATTTACAAGTGTGTGTAATTTGATGCATTTCATATGGCTAGAAAGTGGTGTTTTTTTCCAGGGTCTGTAAACCTTAATGTACATGTATGTTGTCTGCAAGGAACATCCGTTTTTAAAAAGTAGCCTGTACTCATATGTATTCTACAAAGAGAATGAACCATGATCTTGAAAAATAGTCCCTTAACCCATTACTGTACAGTGACGCCTTTTGACTCCCTCATAAGAAAATACTTGGGAAAACATTGTAGAAAATGAAGAAATTGCTTGTGACAAGCAATTTCTTCATTTTCCACAATGTTTTCTAACCCAAATTTAATGGTAAGATGTTTGAATTTTCATCATCTTGAACTTGTCGTCTGCATCACCTTTCAAATTGGAACGGTCCAAAATTTTGCCGTCTGGTAATGGGTTAAAGCATTTTAGAAAATTGAGTTTTCAGATCAGGGCGTGGCTAAATGCAATTCAATTTGGATCAATGATGCCCTCTGTACGTTATATTACTACAATTCAAAAAGAATATATTATATTAGAGAACAACATGATCTTGTTCAGATTGTGCGTATGCACAGGCTGATCGGATTCATGTAGATCTTAATAGACCTTTCGAAAAGATGACATGAATTTTGTTTCGTTGGTGAATAAAAACGCCTTTTCCTTTAAAGTTTTCAATGTCATAACCTGTGGAATTCATACCTGTCGAGTTATTATATCATCTAGACGTTCATTAAAGTGACATTTCACATTTATTTCATTTTTTAAAAGTATGTCTTGATGCAAAGATTGTTTATTCTGATGCCTAGAAATGCTATCAGTTTTTTGAAGTTGTTATTTGTAAGCGAAAAATACGCCTTCAAAGTCTAGACAGAAATGACAAATTCTATATAAATCTGAACTGTTGTCCACAACAATTTGTTTAATTTTAGCACAAAAAATAATTATATGTTTCTCGTAAACGGTTCACTACTTTGACTTGAATTTTTCAGAATTTTCGTAAGAAATCATGCTCTTTCAGATAGAATAAAAGTAAAATTCATGTAAAAATAATTGTGAAATGTCACTTTAAGGGTAAAACTTGCACAAAGATCCCTGACTATGCAGTGCGTAAATAGCGTAGCAAAATTGACTAAACAAAACAAAAAAAAATCAATGTCGCTTAATTAAAATGAACAGGTTAATCTAAAAACATCAAGTTCAAAATCATATCTCACCAGCCACTTTTAGATCCAATACCCGAAAAGTCTCCACATTTCTTTAAAGAAAATTTTTGTAGAAAATCGACGAAGTATTGGTGCATTTTTTCAGCGGGGGTGCAGAAATAATGCATTTTTAACAAAGTAAATGACGTAAAACATGCGCCTGCATTTTGCAGGTGGAACATACAATGCGGTCATGCATGCATGCCTACATAGCTGTTACGTATTCAACCTTCTGTCAGTTAAACAGGAATTCCTAAAGCCACTAACCCATTACCAGACGGCAAAGTTTTAGGCTAGTCAAAATTCACAGATGTTACAAATGAATGTAACGGTCCACTTTCGGTCTTTTCTGATAAAAACATCGTTACAAGCAATTTCATCATTTCAAAATGTTTTCAAAAGCATTCTTCTTGTGGAGCATCAAAAAAGCGTCATTATTTGGTAATGGGTTAACACTTTCCTATTCGTATATAGTGCTTTCAAATCTCGTCCGCAATTTGTATAAATCAATTTCAAAATATTCATGTCTGCTAACCCTTGAACAGATTGAAAGATACTGCTGACGGAAAATTGGGCGTTGCTGAAGAAAGTACGTGTAATAAATTTACAATAGCACAGAAAATTATGAGTTTGTTTTGGAAAGGGTTATATCAATGCTCTTAAATGTTTTGCTTTTGCTGCACATACATAATAATTTGGCGAAATGCCTGAAAATTTAATTGAATAAGCCAATTAAGTAGACAAAAACTCGTGAAAGTTAATTTTGATCTTCAGTCTACAGAATAAATAGATTGCATTACTTGACTAGCCATCGTGCTTCCTTATAAATCGTGCGTTTAACCCTTTCCCAAACGACAAAATTTTGGACCATTCCAAATTCAAAGATGTTGCAGACGACAACTTCAAGTGCGTGGAATTTTACAATTTTTTATGCTTTTGTTTAGAAAACATTGTGGGAACTGAAGAAATTGCTTGTCACAAGCAATTTCTTCATTTTCCACAATGTTTTCCAAAGCCTTTTCTTGTGAGGGAGTCAAAAGGCGTCACTGTTCAGTAATAGGTTAAAGACCAACGATTTATAAAGACGCATGACGGGTTGTAAGAGAGGCTTTTGACTAGTACTTTTACTAAAAGATATATTAGAATACAAGACTAAACTTAGTTCATTAGATGAATGTGATTTCATTCCACCATCAATAGTTTTCAGTTGTCAAAAACTGGTGCACCTAGGCATGTGTTTCTGGCATTCACGAACCATTAAAATCCCAGCATTAAAGGGGGGGGGGTTCCATAAGGCCATTTTCCTGGGACCTAAATTTTCCAATGATATTTTTAGTACAAATAGATACATAAAGGGGACGTGTTTTGCCGAAAGTCTGAATCGAACGGACCTTTGGTTTGGTGTATATTGCATATTGAAAGTGGGTGGGGTAATTCTATTTAGGCGCTACCCAAGGTTCTTATTCATCAATTTTCTATCTAGATGTAAATAACTGGCGAATTATTTTAAGACGTTATGTTTTGTATATAAACCCGTGTTAAAATGACATGAAATTAATTGGCTTGCTTATTATAGATATTAAAATATTTGGCATTTTATGTAATGTTTCAATTTTGTGTATATTTCCATCTCCCAACTTTGGGCAAAACATCAACACGTTTTTATAAAGCGACATATTGAAATAATATTTTAGGTGAGAACTAGTTAATAATTCATGATTGCAAAATTATGAGGGATTTTTGATTGCTAGTCGGGAAAATGAGTTACGGGCCCTTGAATGCACGAAAACCCATGACAAATTGTGGAATAAATAACAAAATACATTTTTTCTGGCTTTTCTTCACACAGAAAGGCAGAAATGATTACTTAGCTTAAATTATAGCTGTACTCAGCAAAAAGTACTACAAATAAGCTATTGTGGTCAGTTTCGTCTGTTGTCCGTCCGTCTGTCTGTCTGCCAGTCCATAATATCAGGTTTACACTCTAGAATCCACAAATATTATCCGATCTTCACCAAATTTTTTCAAAATGTGTATGGTCATAAGCCCTTTTGTAAGATTGAGTTTGGACGGAATTGCTGCAGAAAGTGCTGAGTTATCCGCCCTTGAATATCAAAAAATGCTTATTTTGACAAATTTTGCATTATAAAATTTACAAATATAGCCCAATCAAATGCAAAACCGAATGAAAATGTTTGCATTTATAATGTCTTGGGTGAGTGTGAATTTCATTCAAATTGAAATTGCAAATTTTGAGTTATCTGCCCTTGAATTTGACAAAATTGCTATTTTTGACTTTATTTTTCTCTTTAGCATCCACAAATATTCGAAAATCAAAGCGAAAATTGAGCACGTTTTTGATGTCCATCAGATCTTTTATCGTTTAAACTTTTGGCATCATTAGAATTGCTCATTCCAAGTTATCTGCCCTTGTATTAGACAAAATTGTGGGTTTTCGTGTAAATCCATGGCTAATACGACAATTTCAAGGGCGGATTATTCAGAAAATACATTTTCAATCTGGCTGAAATTGTTACATGTGTGATATTTTTTAGACAGAAATATTTTTTCCTCTTTTTGTCTTAATTGCTCCTTATTTGTGGATGCTACATGGGGAAAAAGGCTGAAAAATAGCAATTTCGCCAAATTCAAGGGCAGATAACTCAAAATTTGCAATTTCGATTTGAATGAAATTCACACTCACCCAAGACATTATAAATGCAAACATTTTCATTCGGTTTTGCATTTGATTGGGCTATATTTGTAAATTTTATAATGCAACATTTGTCAAAAATAGCATTTTTTGATATTCAAGGGCGGATAACTCAGCACTTTCTGCAGCAATTCCGTCCAAACTCAATCTTACAAAAGGGCTTATGACCATGCACATTTTGTTAAAGTTTGGTGAAGATCGGATAATATTTGTGGATTCTAGAGTGTAAACCTGATATTATGGACTGGCAGACAGACAGACGGACGGACAACAGACGAAACTGACCACAATAGCTTATTTGTAGTACTTTTTGCTGAGTACAGCTATAATTTAAGCTAAGTAATCATTTCTGCCTTTCTGTGTGAAGAAAAGCCAGAAAAAATGTATTTTGTTATTTATTCCACAATTTGTCATGGGTTTTCGTGCATTCAAGGGCCCGTAACTCATTTTCCCGACTAGCAATAAAAAATCCCTCATAATTTTGCAATCATAAATTATTAACTAGTTCTCACCTAAAATATTATTTCAATATGTCGCTTTATAAAAACGTGTTGATGTTTTGCCCAAAGTTGGGAGATGGAAATATACACAAAATTGAAACATTACATAAAATGCCAAATATTTTAATATCTATAATAAGCAAGCCAATTAATTTCATGTCATTTTAACACGGAATTATATACAAAACATAACGTCTTAAAATAATTCGCCAATTATTTACATCTAGATAGAAAATTGATGAATAAGAACCTTGGGTAGCGCCTAAATAGAATTACCCCACCCACTTTCAATATGCAATATACACCAAACCAAAGGTCCGTTCGATTCAGACTTTTCGGCAAAACACGTCCCCTTTATGTGTCTATTTGTACTAAAAATATCATTGGAAAATTTAGGTCCCAGGAAAACGGCCTTATGGAACCCCCCCCCCCCTTGTGTCAACCACTGCTTGTCAAAGGAATGGAGGTTTAAATAAAAAAGTAATCATTTCCAATTAGTAGAAACATGGCATTTTCTCCTTTCTTTTTGTTTCAAGCTCGTTTCCAAAACCATTAAAAACAGTAAACAAACATAATTGTGCAACGATGGACCAATTCATCAATTATATTACAAAACGCCCACGCCCACACTATCAGAAAAAGATATCTGAGATTAAATAAACTAGAAATTTGAAGATTTATTTTATAAACGATACCACAGTGGAAGCAAACTTGATCTAACATTGATCAGCTTTAACTTGGATAGGCCTAATTTATTTGTTTTACATCGATTTAAAAAACTAACTTGAATCGCATTAGAGCCGAGATCATGAAAAAAGAGCTCTCAGAGCATTTGAGACTATCGTGTTTTAAGATTGTCTATGCAAAATTGCGGTTTTGGTGAAAATCCATGCAACCCTCTTACAGTTTCTACATGTCATGAGGAAATTACGAGTACAACGTGGACTCTGATCAGACTGTGTCTGTGTTCGCAGGCTAATCAAAAGACATGTTGGTCCTCGTGCGTAAGGCTTGTATTCAAATAAACATCATTAAAGTTCATAAAGCTTTTCACGTTTCAAATATACAACCATAAAAGTCGCAAAACTTGCAATCAAATAAACGCCGCCAAAGTGCATTCAGCTTGTATTCAAATATATAACAAAGTTCATGCTGTTTGTATTCAAATATAGAACATTTAAGTTCGTAAGGCTTGTATTGAAATATACGACATTAATTCATATGGATTCTTTTCAAACATACAAGGTTAAAGTTTATAGGATTCAAATAAACAGCATTAAATTTCGTAAGAATTCGTAAGGCTTCTATTCAAATATACGATTATGAAGTTCACCAGGCTTGTGTTCAAATATACAATGATAAAGTTCATAAAGCTTGTATTCAAATATACAATGATAAAGTTCATCAGGCTTGTATTCAAATATACAATGATAAAGTTCATCACGCTTGTATTCAAATATACAATAATAAAGTTCATAAAGCTTGTATTCAAATATACACTAATAAAGTTCATAAAGCTTGTATTCAAATATACAATGATAAAGTTCATAAAGCTTGAATTCAAATATACAATGATAAAGTTCATCAGGCTTGTATTCAAATATACAATGATAAAGTTCATAAAGCTTGTATTCAAATATACAATGATAAAGTTCGTAAAGCTTGTATTCAAATATACAATGATAACGTTCATCAGGCTTGTATTCAAATATACAATGATAAAGTTCATAAAGCTTGTATTCAAATATACAATGATAAAGTTCATCAGGCTTGTATTCAAATATACAATTATAAAGTTCGTATAGCTTGTATTCAAATATACAATTATAAAGTTCACTAGATGTGTATTCAAATATACAATAATACAGTTCATAAAGCTTGTATTCAAATATACAATGATAAAGTTCATAAAGCTTGTATTCAAATATACAATGATAAAGTTCATCAGGCTTGTATTCAAATATACAATGATAAAGTTCATAAAGCTTGTATTCAAATATACAATGATAAAGTTCATCAGGCTTGTATTCAAATATACAATGATAAAGTTAATAAAGCTTGTATTCAAATATACAATGATAACGTTCATCAGGCTTGTATTCAAATATACAATGATAAAGTTCATAAAGCTTGTATTCAAATATACAATGATAAAGTTCATCAGGCTTGTATTCAAATATACAATTATAAAGTTCGTATAGCTTGTATTCAAATATACAATAATAAAGTTCACCAGGTTTGTATTCAAATATACAATAATACAGTTCATAAAGCTTGTATTCAAATATGCAATGATAAAGTTCGTAAAGCTTGTATTCAAATATTCGACAATCAAAGTTCGCAAGGCTTGTATTCAAACAAACAATTATAGCTTACAACAATCGCGATGCTTGTATAAAAAACAGAAGTGAAGTTCACACTGGGTTACTCTTTGCTAAAGTCTTAATGAACTCTCTTCTGAGATCAATTCATCTATTGGCGTAGAAAACTCCTACACCAATACTTTGTAGTCGGATATTGATATCTGAAATTAAACACACTTGAAATTTGAAGAGTTATTTATAACCCATAGTCAGAATGGAACCAAAGTTGATCAAACATTGACGAGCTTTATCCCTTTACCAGACGGCAAAATTTTTGAATCGATCGAAATCCATAGATTTTGCAGACGACAACTTTGAAGGCTAAACTTTACATTTTTGGACTTGCTGGGTAGAACACATTTTGGAAAATGAAGAAATTGCTTGACACAAGCATTTTCCCCATTTTCCACAATAATTTCCCAGGCATGTTTCTTGGCGGGCCTCAAAAATCGTAATTGCATAATAATGGGTTAAAGAGGGGCATGGCCGCTTTTCATCACCCAATAGATATTAAATTTAGGATTGATGATGATCCATTTAGTCTGTATGTAGTATCTATGATCGCTACATATAGCTATTAAGTCTCAGACACAAGTCTTATTTACAAATTGGTTAATTGTAAACATTAAATGTATAAACAGCAGTTTCTCCTTTTGCCTCAATATTTTCTTGGCTAGATCTATATCACATAATTTCAATCTTTATTAACATCTATTTTGTCGTCTGCAGCAGCTTTTGAATTGGACCTGCCTAAAATTTTGCCGTTTGGGAAGGGGTTAAAAACTACATGAAGGTTTTCTGCTATTGTTGCTGAGTCACGTGAATACCCATCGCGTTCTCTCATCATATACATGTATGTATGAAATATATTTTGAGAATATTTCCTCTATACCTTACAATTATGTTAATCAGTGTCTATTAAGGTTTCCATTTTCTTTCCTTATCTAATAACTTATTCGAGAAACTGTCTTCTAGCGCAAACAGTAGACCTACTATCCATTTTCTAGTTCGTCTGACTTAACTCTTTCCTAATCTATCCCTAGTTTTGATAGCCCTTGTGGTTAGAACAACGACGAAAAGAAGAAAATACAGATTAGAAGAAACTCTCATTTTCTCCTTTTATCATGTAGTTTTAAGTTTAGAAAAAAACATTTTAATGTACACTCATTTCGTGAAGGGAAAGAAGAAAATGCTGGTGACCAGATAATTGTGACCCATATATGCCGAGAGTCCTGTTTTCAGGACAATACCATATACCCACACCTATTTCCACTAATTAGTGATAAGTGCTGACTTTTATCTTAGAAATCATCAAATAAGCCAAGACTTGACCCATTAGAGGGTTGAAAATGATAACTTTCCCACGTTTCTGTATTTGCTGCAATAAAATCAACGCGTTTTTGGCGAAAGTGATTCTTATAATGGCCACAATGCAAAGGTTTGTGTATAACTTTTTATCTATCAATATTTTAAAAGAACATGATGAATAAAATATGTAGTTTAAGGAATGTTTTCTTAGTTATAATCATAAAAACATATGATTTGCAAATTTTTCCTTGTCAATTCTGACAATTTAGAAGTGTCCTGAAAACAGGACTGTAGGCGTAAATGGGTGCGGGAGGCATAGTTGTCCAAAATGTATATTATACATACTTATGTTTCTTTTTGAGAAGGATCTTGCATGGACAACGGTTTGTCTATGTTAGACAATGAAATGGCTTTACAAATGACTGATAAACTTGTAGAATCACCACCTGTAGACTCAGTGACAGATTAGGACAATGTGGATGAGGACGGAAATGTTGACATAAAAGGTCTTCCCGGTCAGGAAGTTTCAAAACAGGACTCTGTGACAACAATCCATGAAGAAAGGCACATATTATTTAGTGATAGAAGTACCCAAATTAGTTCATTGAGCCTGGTTGACAAACTTCTTATTGTGATTAGACATGATTGTTGGGGCACCTCTAGCTCGGACACTCGCAGCAAAAGGCGGTCATGTTACTGATCCCAAACATTCCAGAAGACATTAGATGCAATCACAAGAATCATGATGTATCACTTAGTTAACGAGAACAATTTGCATCGTATAGAAGGCATTGAAACCGAACTTTACCAGGCGTTCTTTGAGACTTCGTAGAAAAATATTTGCGATATAACAGTTTTAGAAAATTATTGTTCTGTGTAGTTTTTGATTACGGAACGAAAAAGAATATCGGACTCTTCTTCAAAAGCCTTCTAACTGTAGCTTAAAACAAGCTGTTGTAACAAGGTTTTCGAAGAAAACCGACAATTCATGTAACTTTAGCGGAAACAGAGTAACAATATAAGACATGCTCTATGAAAATGGTGCTTAGTGTATTTGTAAAATCACATTGAATCAAAGATGCACGAAGACCCCTTTTCCCAGGGAGTTGCTAAAATGTTTCAGAAACATTTGGGGAACAGAAAAATGGTTTACATCTGTCTGTAATCATTTAGTGCATATGGATTTATTTCGAAATTTTGATTACTTTAGCGCCTATAGTCCTGTTTTCAGGACACATGAAAAATGTGTGATTTTAGCCAAATAAAGTACTGTACATGTTAAAAAATGTTCAATTTTGTATAGTTTATGTATTTTCTTTATGAAAAAATCAATTCTACCAAAATAAAAAAATTCAGGCATATATGGGTTAATCCTCTTTCCTTTCGGTGGTTTTCATGCTATGGTGTTAAAATATTTAGACTTTCGGAAAATAAAATTGTCGTTTTTGACACTTTTGAGTCAGGACAGCTGTAACACGTTTGCTCTTTGTTAAGGTGTTCACCCTTTTTCAAACGACAAAAGTTTCGACTGTTCCAATTTTAAGCTCATGTAGACGACAAATTTTAAAGGGATGGTGAAAAATAGGATTTTAGTATACATTTGCACAGAAAATATTATAGCAATAGGCAATTTTTTTGCATCAATGTTTTCAAAAGCATTTTCCATGAGTGACATCAAAACCAGGTCTTGTTTGGGAAAGGATTAATGTATTGTCAGTTTCGTCTGCTAATGTAATAATCTAAATGAGGCGGGTAATTTGTTACTATATTTTCTATTGTTGGCGGGTGTATGAGTGCATTGTCATTACATATCTTCGGTGTTATTGCACAACCTCGCATCTCCAGCTGTTTAAAGTTGGAGTTGCGAGGTTTTGCAATAACACCGACGATATTTCACTTGGTTGTTGCTGAAACTAAATCACACAGACTGTTAAAAAATATGATTTTAGCATAAGTTCTTTTCCTAGATCTAGTGTGAATATAATATTATATATTTGAGCGGGGATATGCTACAATGACCTTCCTTGTATTTGAACCAACGAGTAACTGTTGATCTCTTTTCGAACTTAGCCAGCTACATTGTATGTGTATCATAATGACATCGTATCTTGACAAATTTTCCATCATTTTGAATAGTAATGTTTACTGTTATTGGAGTTTTATCTGTCGTAAGCAATCTTGGAGTTAATCATTCTCAAGAGTAAAATGCGAGCATCGTTAAGCATTTATAAACCTGCCTATTATTAAATCAAAAGGGTCACGAGCAACCGTCATATAACATTTACTGATAAGCAAATAAAGTGCTTATTTTAAACAATAACAACTATGCTTGAGGTTCCAAATATGCATTGCTTACATCATTTCTACTACAGGTATCGCATAAGTCGATGGCGATAGTCTAAAAGCAAAGTTATTTTTTTGTCGGCAATGATCGTTCAGTAAGCATCTTAAGAAAGCAGCTCTAGATAGCACAATTACATTTAGATGTACATAACAATCTTAACATACTTTTCAATTCTTTTCCAAATCATGAGATATAATTACAATAATTTGATCATGCAAGGCTGGGATGTTAAAGACGGCAAAGTAGTGTTGTGCATATAATTAATGATTTTGCATTTTTGTCCTTATATGTCAGAAAGAAAAAAACAAAACCAACCTCATAAAATCTAGAGAGGACTATAATCCCATTATGTTTCAAATTTCGTATACAGAGTAAATGTACCAAGACACCTGTTCTGCACGTGCGCTTCCATCCTGCAGTTGCTATGCCAACATAATAATTAAACTTAAACAATACGCAAATTACTTCAATTGAAAAAAGATAGCAACGGGTCCATTCGTCAAGCTTGAATTAATTTCGACATTCCTGCCTTTGATTTTTATTTTAATTTCACTACCACGTGCAGTTCTTAGACAAGTCCAATTCGAATGCTGATACATTTGTACAAACGACACACTGAATTGAATGTTAGCTACGTATTTTCATCCCAACAAAAAGTTTGTCCTTTTTTGTCAAACTTTTGACCATATAAATGCACACGAAATGTTTCTATTTCATTTCTAATCGGTGTTACCTGATCTTCACCATACTATTATTCAAGTCACAATGCAGAGATTTCATAATAGCTAATTAATATTGATAACAGAAGGCATTGATCAGTTTCCGTAACCGTTCAAAATATAGGATGCAGGCGATTAATGCAGGATTAAGAGGTCAGACCCCTTTTGAGTATACCAACTCACAGATCTGTTGTAAACTAAATGAACGTGCTAAATACATTTTTATTGTTAGTATATTTTGTATTTTAATTAGAAAATTCATGACCATTTAGACGAATTCTATTTGTGTATTATATTCTGTGAAGAAGGTGCGAAATGACAATGAAAGGTAAAGGTTGCTCCATCTGACTCCAGCTATGAATTACGCCTGAAAGCAAACAGGTTGTACATTTACAAACATTGCACAATTCACAAGAAGAGTTGAATCAAAATCTAGATAGGCTCGTAAGTTCGTAACATATGTACTTGAAGGTTTGCATAAACAAATAAGCAAGTTATTTGCAAGAACATAAAAATAAATGGCAAGTCGTGCATGTGTAGTTACTAGTCCATCTGGCAATTCTTTACATGCATTTGATATCACTACAAAAGTATCTATTTTCACCTAAGATAGAATTCCCGTAATGTGGCCATTTTTGAGATCCATAAAGCATTGGCTCCTTTCGAGTGGCACCGTTATGTATCGGAACATATTCGGACGCGGTCGTAAACATTCGGCGGTGGAAAATGCCGCCGCCGAATGTTTTCGACCGCGTCCGAATAATTTTGACGAGGCGCGAATCTCATTAGGGGTTGACTACCATACACATTTTCTTGCCTGCAATTTGTTGATAGGTGTTCGACAAGCTCTCTACAAACTAAGATTGTGGTTTGACAGAACTGTACTTTTTTGGTCACCATGTTGAAACTGTTGAAACAGCGTATGGGTAAGAGCTAGTATGGCCCTAATATTCGTGCATGTATGTTTCGTATAACAGAATTGAATAGGGAACGATTATATTCAGTTAATTGTGGCGTTATTTCGGACAAACAATAGTACATTGTATTTCCGTAGGTGTTGTCATAAAATCTCGTAACTACGGCTTGATGTAGTTACGAGATTTTATGACAACGCCGACAGTTTGTCAAAACATTACAGTAAACCAAGTCTATTTTTAGCACAAATTTCATTGCTATTAGAATGCCTATAGATATGAATTTGATGCCAATTTTGGCCCACAGATACGATCAACGCTTACATGCTGTTGAATCAATTAATTACAATTTTCCTTGAATGTATTTATTTCACTGGTTTGAATTTTCTACTTACAAACGTGGCGGGGTGGGTCTTTAAAGTGACATTTCACATTTATTTCATTTTTAAAAAAAGTATGTCTTGATGCAAAGATTGTTTATTCTAATGCGTAGAAATGCTATCAGTTTTTTTTTAAGTTGTTATTTATAAGCGAAAAATACGCATTGAAAGTTAAGACAGAAATGGTAAATTATATATAAATCTGAATTGTTGTCCACAACAATTTGTTTAATTTTACCACAAAAATATTTATTTTTCGTGAAAGGTTAAATATTTTTGCTTGAAATTTTCAGAATTTTCATAAGAAATCATGCTCTTTCAGATAGAATTTAAGTAAAATTTTTTGTAAAAATAATTGTGAAATGTCACTTTAAACCTCTCGAAATTGAAAAAATTAAATAACATTTATCGTCGGTTGACGGCCTCGTCGCTGCAGTTTGAACAAGTTGAGTTACAAGGATTTGACATCCCACTGACGATTTGTCGTTCTAAATTAAGCAAATAAAGACCAATGAACGTCTAACTTCAAATTTTATGGTATCAATCGAGTAAAAGCACTTTTTCATAAACAGCATTTTACTTAACCCATTCTCGTACGAATCCCAATTTTAGGTCTTTGTCAGAATAAAGGTTTGGAAACATTGAGTCGGTCGAAGGAAGAAAAGATACCGAACATTTTCTCATGATGTTTTGTTGAGTAAATCATACAAAAATTCTACTTTTAGGCATTTATTCTTTTGTCTGCAACTGCCATGAATATGGATCATTCTTAAATATTTAGTCGTTCGAGAAACTGTTAATCCGACGAAAATGCTTTAAACGTGGGAGAGGAGGGGGTATGCTAACTAATGCACATCACCCGCATTGCTATAAAAAGAATTTAATTAATATAATATACATACATTTGAAAGTATTCCTATTCGAATAATTCCCGTCTTAATATACATATCTAAAGAATGCACGTACAAGTACTAAGTGTCTTAAATAAAAATATGGTGTGAATCTCGGTTCAACATTTTTCCCATAACATAAACAAACAAACGAAAAAAGGATGTTCGAATTTGAAGGGTATGAATACGTCAAAACTCAATGATATGACAATAAGGACATTTGGACACCATAACTTGGATATCGTTGGGACAAAATGAGAAACTACTGATCATCAGCTTTGTCTTCTTTTTCATCAATGGTTTCTAAATCCATGTCATGTAGATATATCAAAATACAGGCTTGTATGGAAAGGGGCTGACCACATACTTTACATGCATATGAAACACGGCGGTTTTTATTTCGCCCCCTCCCGTGTTAAACCCTTTCCAAAACGGCAAAAAATTAGGGTTGTCATATTTGAAAGCTGTCACAGATAACAAGATTGATGTGACTTAACGTACAATTAGTGAATGATATAGCACAAGAAATTGCTGATTATCAGAATTCCTTCTTTTGCCTTAATGTTTTCCCAATTAAGGACGTCAAAACCAGGCCTTGTTTGGAAAAGGGCTGATACTTGTTTTCACCTTGTAAACATTGTCAGAGACTCAATGATGTTTAAAAGTACAGGTGGCGTCAGGAAGGGGGCATTTTACAAGTGATCGAACGCTAGTGACGTCTATTTTGAAGGTTTCCTAATCAGTAACACGTCAATGGAGTTTGGTGCGAGACAATTAATGTTGAAAGTCCCATTAAATATTATTATAGGCCTACCGGTTCCTTTTTATCACGATTCGAAATTTTGGGGCTATCTCCTCCTTATATGTAACACCACAATTGAACAATGAAAAAATGCAATTTTTCATGAAGATGGTGCAAAGAATCCACAGAAAACAAAGGGAGTTCTGTGTAATAGGCGAAAATCTCCCTAAAATGCCCAGGTCGACGGGCCAATTTTAAAGGGGGGCCAGCTAGGCTGTCGAAAATGCAAATGGAACAATAATTACAAACCAGAAACAACGTATGAAATTACCAACCTGAATGCCATGGGTGGATCATTTATGTCCACAAGTAAGCACTCATCGAGCTTAATTAAAGGGGGACGAGCTAGGCTGTCGAAAATGCAAATGGCACAATAATTACAAACCAGAAGTAACGTATGAAATTACCAACCTGAAGGGGTAGATCATTTATGTCCATTGTTAGCTCTCCACGAGCTTTATTAAGTATTAAAATCCAAGTCAATTAATAACATGCTGGTCGTCCTTGTTTTTGTTTTGTAACGGCTACATATGCCCAACCTTCAAAAATCAATTACGTCAGAGATACGTCATCTGTGCTCAGCTAGATTTAACACACCGTACAACCAGCTGCGTAGAAAGTCAGCGAAGACAGATTCGGCATCTGATGTCGTGTGCATGGTAGGTCAAATGAATTTACTTTTATAAATAAACGAAAGGATCTTTGGTATTCTATAGTTGATAAATACGCGTATAAATGCTCAGTGCTTGTACAAAATAAACCTTTTCACGTATTCCTCGCAAATAAGGTCACAGTCATCGACACAGCCGGTTGTACGGTGTGTTAATACCGCGGAGGTGTGTCTCGTTGACCTTGACCTTGTCTTGTTTTGAAGTAAAAATAGAATGTGTAAACACGCATGTAAAGGATTGATCTATAGCAAAGGAAAGATGTTTTTCGCCGAGATTGAGGTTTTTATGCATTGCTATTTGTTTTTCCATGCACAAATATGAGTTCCCGAACAGTTCGGAAGCATAAAAACATAGAATGAGCCCATTTAAGTATTAAAATCCAAGTCAATTAATAACGTGCTGGTATCCTTGTTTTTGTTTTGTAACGGCTACATATGCCAAACCTTCAAAAATCAATTACGTCAGAGATACGTCATCTGTGCTCAGTGAGATTTAACACACTGTACAATCGGCTGCGTCTAAAGTCATCGAAGACAGATTCGGCATCTGATGTCATGTGTATGGTAGGTCAAATGAATTCACTTTTATGAATAAACAAAAGGATCTTTGGTATTCTATAGTTGATAAATACGCGTATAAACGCTCAGTGCTTGTACAAAATAAACCTTTCAATGTATCCCTCGAAAATAAGGTCACAGTCATCGACACAGCCGGTTGTACGGTGTGTTGATACCGCGGAGGTGTGTCTCGTTGACCTTGACCTTTTCTTGTTTTGAAGTAAAAATGGAATGTGTAAATACGCTTGTAAAGGATTGATCTATAGCAAAGGAAAAATGGTTATCCGCCGTGATTGAGGTTTTTATGCATTGCAAATTATTTTTCCATACACAAATATGAGTTCTCGAACAGTTCGGAAGCATAAAAACCTAGCATGGCCCCCTTTAAAAGATCCCTAAACGATAAAATGGTCTTGATTTTGCCTATTAATGTAACTATTGGTGTTGAAATGATACAGCATCTTTGATTTTGTTTGATTTTTTTTTTTTTTTTTTTTTTTTTGCGTATGCGCATCACTGAATCAACTTAAATGCATGCGTATTCCTCGTATCCCACCTAACAAAAAGAAAAATACCCACCTTCACAGCACTGGCGGACATTTTTCCCCTTGACCCAGCAACCCATTCACATATGGTGTAACTTCACTCTACGTACGCTTCTTCGTTAACCCATTACCACATAATGACTCTATTTGACTCCCACAAGATAATGGCTTTGGAAAACATTGTGGCAAAAGAAGAAATTGCTTGTGACAAGCAATTTCTTCATTTTCCACACTGTTTTCTACCCTGCAAGACCAAAACTATTTAAAATTTTCATTCACTTTATATTTTCTGAAATATCGTTGAATTTGGACCAAATCAAAATTTTTGACGTTTGGTAATGGGTTAAAACACAGTTTGAAGAGGCTGTAGTTACGACATTTTCGCAGGTAACCGACGATAGATGGACAAGTGTATGAGAAATTTAATTTGCATATCAAACATTTTAATGTATTTCAGAGTATCAGGTGGATATTTGTATTGTCTCCAGTCACATGTTTACGAGAGTTCAAACAAACAAACGTTAGTGTGAAATATAGATCTACCACCTACGTTAACCCTTTACACTACAAGTCCAGTGTCGCGCTCTTTAGATCGAGATTTCTTTAGATATATTGAGATTTCTTAAGATGTTTTAGGCTAAAGCGTTCTGTAGAGCATGGTTTTATTTTTCAAGACTCCCAATAGGAGGCACCATAACCATATACTTCTTGTGGAAGCCCAAGGTTAATTCTGTAGAAACAATAAAAGAGAGAATTGTCTGAGTTGTTCCGAATGTTCCATAAGTTCACTCTTTGTCAGAGTATACCCACGGTTTATAATCTCGTGATGCAATAATTACTGAATATCTTCAATAACTTTGTTAATACGGGACCGATTTGAATTTCGTTTTAAGCAGAGAATGTGGACAGACGACACGCATTAGATGGACGTGGTTTATTTTTTATTTTTTTAAAAAAAATCAACTGATAAAAAAGTTATTGAAGATAAACCTAAATTTTGGTTTATCTTCAATAACTTTTTTATCAGTTGATTTTTTTAAAAATCTATCACGTCCATGTTATTCCTGACATTTTTCCACATTCTCTGCTTCAAACCGAATTCAAATTGGTCAAGTATTGACAAAGTTATTGAAGATTATCGGAAGTTCTAAGTCATGTGATTATAAACCGTGATACCGCTCATATTGATCAATTCAAACTCTGTCGTAACGCTATCAAAATTGAGCTATAAATAGAATATTGTGGCGTCATTTACTGCGTCTCCGTTGTTACTTTGACATTATCCAATTAAAAGTCTACATATGTCGCGATCACACACTTGGTCACTCATTCAAACAATGAAAATCATCCAATGAAAGTTCGTCGATATTATTATTATTATTTATTTTTATCAGTGACGGTAAATTGAGGTTTCACTCAACGAAAATTTGTATCAGATTTTTAAATTGGTTTGCACTTTACAACAAACTTTTGGATAATGATTTTTTTGTAAAATGTAGTAAACAAACAGTAATGGAAACAGAGTCCATAATTAAGAAACCGCGGTGTTCCGAATGCTCCACGTATTAGATAGAGGCTGTATAGTAGATTCTACGCGGAATAAACATTCAAATGCGCGCAGCGCATTGAATGTTATTATCGCATATAATCTACTATACAGACTCTATCTGGCTTAGTGTTCGCTAGCGGTTCATTGGGCACTGGGCGTGGCTATGTATAGACGTCACATAAACTAGCCAGCAGCCCGTTTAGGCGAAATAGAGCGGTGAAATTTACAAATATATTGCCATTTCATTGGTCCAAAAAGTAGGTCGAACACTAAACTTAAAAGCAATCTGTTTATCCATTACCATTTAATTCCGGTCGACCCAAAAATTTTGTTGTTCGGGAAATGGTTAAACCTAATGGAATTATATGCAGAGTTACGAGTTAGGTGGGTGTCCGTCGTCCGCTGTCCGTCGTGCGTCGTGAACATTTACCCCGTATGCACTGTAGAAGTCACATGTTTTGTCCGATGAACTTTGGTCAGAATGATTTTCTTGATGATTTCTTGGATGACTTTGAAGTTGGGTCATCTGGGGTGAAAAAAAATGCTTATTGAGTCAAATCTTAGAAAAACATTGTATGCGCTATAGAGGTCACAATTTTGTACGAAATTCCGTCAAAATAATTATCTTGATAAAATCTCGAAGGAGTTCGAAATTGGGTCAACTTGGGTACGCCTACTGTAAAACACTAGGTTCCAGGCTCAAATCTTAGGAAAAATATTGTATGCTTTCTAGTGGTCACATTTTTGTCAGATCAATCTTAAAATTTGTAAGAATGATTGTCATTATAATTTCGCGGACGAGTTTGAAATTGGGTCAACTGGGGTCAAAAACTAGGTTACGGGGTCAACTCTTAGAAGACAGTTATGTGAGCGATTCAGGGACACTACGGCCCTCTTGTTTAAGAAAAGGGTTTATACAATGTACGAGTGAACTCAATGTTGGCCAATAAACGTCGAAACAATCTTGTCTATTAAGAAACTTAATGAACGAAACAATCTATTTTTGTCAGAGGCATCGTTGTGTAAGTTATCATACGTAAAAAAGTTATCATACGTATAGATGCTACAATTTAAGCATGCATGATTCACCATGTAGGAAAAATGTCTATAGATATAGACAATGAAACACATTAGGAGTGACAGCCAAAATATCTGACATGAACAGTGGAAAACAAGAATTCTTTATTGAAGAGTTGTTTGTACGTGTGCAAAACTGCCTGCATACGAACGAACGAACAAACAAGCAAATACACACACAAATAAGCAACTTCTAGTTGTTTCATTTGTTACCATAATCACAGTTGACAAGCATAAAATGAGTAAACATGGTGATCTTTTATGGAAAATCTGAGTGAAACATAAACATCGAACAATTGCGTAAGTACGTACACATTTATCATATGCCCCAAAAGCTACATAATTATAGGATTGTGTAAAGGCTTTCTAAAAATTGTTTTCTCAAAACCAAACCCTACCTCCTATGTGGTGGATACTCTTTGGAATTGTATCGATGACAAGATTCCAATGCGTACCCAAAAACAAAGGGTTTGATGAAGCATTAGTGAAATACAGTCGAAACTCGTTTTGTCGACTGCACTGCATTGCATTTTTAAAAGCCACTACCCCCTTTCCAAAACAGGACCTGGCTTTGACGTCCCTAATAGAAAAGGCTTGGGAAAACTTTGAAATAAAAGAAGAAACTGCTGATAACCAACAGTTTCTCCTTTTGTCTCAATATTTTCTGTGCCATATTTACACAAACCCTATCTTTTATAACATTCGTTTTGTCATTTGTGGCAGTTTTCGAAGTGGATTGCCCTAAAATTTTGTCGTTTGGGAAAGGGTTAAATGTTGATCTGGAGCCTCAGCTTCTACTAGTTGGCAAGATAATTTCTCTTCTCTCTCTGTGAAAAAGTGAAAACTTAAAAATAACCATCGGGTTGTTTTACTTGTTACTAGAATCACGCATGCCAGAATCATGTTGTCTGTTTTCAAATCAGACTCTGAACTGATTGGCATTTTGGCTAATAGAATACCGGGTGGGGCGCCTTGGCACTTTCGATTTTCACCACAAGCTCTAGAAGCGCACATTGCTGCTTTTCAACTAAATCCTCGTAACTGCAGCTTGTTTTAAGCTGCAGTCACGAGGTTTTAGTTGACAATCGTATATTTGTGAAACACAATTTTCTTGTCTAGGTCAATATAATTTTACAGATTATTCAGAACCATTTTCGGTACGTTAACCATTTCACTAACGGAGAAATTTTCGACTTCCAGATTCGGAAACAGACGACAAAATTGTACGTAAACATCCAGGAATTTCTGTTCATTTAAGTATGTCAAATATTAATGGAAAGTCAGGAAATGCTGGTTTCATCAACAATAGAAATATTGAGTTAAATGGGAAATGCTGATGTTCAGCGTTTTCTTCTTTTACCTCAATGTTTTCCCGATCCTTTCTTTAAGTCAATAAATATCCATGTCTTGTTCTAGAAAGCTCAACCTTTAAAGCTACAATATCTCTAACATGAGCATGATCGTTCTAATGAGAGCTCATGTGAACATACAGGCCTACATGTCACTCTTTTCTTTATATTGATTGTTCAACATAATTGTTCCGATTTCTATTACATACCTGGAACTTATCAGCTTGTTTTTTCCGCTGTTCATTTTCTATTTCTTTCTTTCCTTTTGTATTACTTAAATTCTCTAGCAGCATGCCGTTTTCTTTTTTCCTATAGTGATCCTTGGACCCCTTCTTTACTATTCGGGCGTCGTTGAAAACATTCGGCGGTGGAACTTTCGACCGCCGAATGTCTACTAGCGCGACCAAACAGGTTCGGATACTTACTCGTAACGACGCCGCTTGATGTTTTATAAATCTCAAAATGACCACATTACGAGTATTCTACCTTAATATACAAAATAATTATGTTGTTCTGTTTATGAATTTGTTTGTTCCGCATGATTGTTCCGACTATTATGTCTGTCGGAACCTTGAGGTTCTTCTGTCATAAGAGCTTGTACAAAAATAGATTATTTCGCTCATTAACCCTTTCCCAAACAGCCAGAATTGTGACTGGTTTAATTTGAAATATGCTGCAGACGACAATGTTGATGAAGATCGGATTTCTTTATAATAAAGCACAGAAAATATTGAGACAAAAGGAGAAAATGCTGATCATCAGCATTTTCTTCTTTTGCCTCAATGTTTTCCCCTTGCCTTTTTGTTGGGGACATCAGAACTGGCTCTTGTTTGGGAAAGGGTTAAATTGCTTATTAGACAAGATTGCTTCGACGTTTATGATCCAACCTTGAGTTCAGGTACATTTTAACTAATGTACGCTTTTCCAAATGACGAGATTTTACGGAGGAATAAGTTTGAGTTTCGGGTTATATTGTCAAACGTAGAAAATGTCTATGTTAGATCACTGGAAAAAATTAGGCTTATGGGATATCGGCTGAGTAGGCATATCTGCAATATCTTCGTTTTTCTATTAGTCAATAATTGTAGAAATCAGGGCCCGGTTTCTCGAAAAAACTTAAGTAAAATCTCATGCTCAAATCTGAGCACCGTGCTCAAATCGGCCATGATTTTGAGTATGGAAGATGAGAACGGTTTCTCGAAAATTCTCAGATTCAACTTCGTGCTCAAATCACGTGATTTGAGCACGAATAGTTGAGCATGCTCAGGGGCTTTCTCAAATCTATTTACAATGCTCAAATATGGCGGATGTGTTTGAAGTGAGAGAAATTGAAACTTTGAAAGGCCCAAACTGCTAAAATAAGTTGTTTAGAGAAATGTCAACATTGATATCGTGTGTCCCAGGCCGGAATGAACGATCCTATACGTACAATGGATGCTGTTTTCGGGATCAGAACGAACAGAGCGGAGGCAAAGTTTCGTTGAAACGGAGGTAAATAATCGTTCGAGATTCGAACAAATTAGCAGTTTCTACTGCAAAATTTACTGTCAACGATGACAAGAAGAATAATTATGGTGCAAAAAACTTGTGGTGCGAAATTTATTATGAATTACGTCATTGTGACGAATTATAACTCAAGGGAAACGACTCTCGGTTGGGGATGTTGACAGTGTCAAGGACGCAAGGTTGAATTTCCTGGTTTGAAAACATATTGTCTTTGCATGCAAACATGGATTGCATTAGGTACGGTATACTCATTGGGTGTAACAGTATTAGATCATGGCAAAGGTATGCTTCGCCCCTTATGATTGACTTTGAGCCTACAGTAAACTTAAAAGAAACATCCATTGCCTAGCTCAAGCTGGTGGGTGGGATAAGAGAGTTTGAAATGGTTGATATTTCATGATAATGATAAAATGTATTTCACTGAGTTTTTTCAAATGACTGTGTTACTATTAATTAATTAACACATACAGTAGGTGTCTGCGTGTATGACAAAACATTTTCAGTGGAAGCTTCATGCTCATTTCACCAAGCTTTATGTTCATTTTTTCCATAGACTATTCTTTACTTTAAAAATAGGGAAAGATACTGCTCATTGTGTTAATTTATCTTTCCAGATCAGAGAATAAAAATCATAGAATGTAGCCTGATAGAAAAACAGATGCTGGACCATGAGAGTACCAATATTTGAAATAAAAGGTTTGAATTATTTTATTTACAAATAAATTAACAATGGTTTGCAAAGATAAGGTCTGATTTCTGAATCTCAGATGCACTAAAATCCTTAATGGTCATGATGTCCCTGACTGTTACATCACATGTTTTCACCGATTTTGTTTCCACCGTCAGGGGCATCACAGGTTTGCCACAGATCATCAAAGCTTTTGTTTTCATTTAAAAAATGATAATGATTATATGATTTCTATGATGAACCTCTATAATTAATATTGTTGATGCCTAGTTTTTTAGACTTCCCTTAGCCCAGATTTCCGACTTCCGCTTTGATTTGCGGAACAAAATCGGAGATTCTGCGGAAGTCCGCAGATTTTACGCAAATTCTCCGAAAAGTAGTTTCCGCATTATGCGGAAGAAAAAAAATATGTGGAGAAAATGCGGAATAATGTCACTTTGAAACTGAAAGTTTGCGGAATTCCAGACTTTGATTTTTTTACATGGAGAAAATGCGGAAAAATGGTACTTCGATTTGTTTTCTGCTGAAAATTGTACTTAAAATATTTCTGAATGCAGAAAATTCATACTTTAACTTTTGATTCATTTTAAAAAATAAAATATGAACACACATGAAATGAAACTTTGTTCACTAATAACAGTTATTTACAATTCATAAACCAATGCTAAACAAATTATTTTGAATAAGGCCCATCGGCTTTAGGAGGAAATGTCGTTTAAAGTTTATTTCTATTTTTTGTTCTGGCGGCCGTCTTGTTCAACGGAGCAGAACGATTTTAGCTATTTTGGTAAAGGTCAATGAGACAAACATTCTTGTGAAATAATTATTGATTTGGCCAATTGGCTTCAGAGGAAATGTTGTTTAAAGGATATTTCTATTTTTAGTTCTGGCAGCCATCTTGTTCAACAGAGCAAAACGATTTTTTGCTATTTTGGTATAGGCCAATGATTCCTGTGAAATTATTTCTTAATTTGGCCAATTGGCTTAGGAGATGTAGTTTAAAGAGTTTTCTATTTTTAGCTCTGGCGGCCATCTTGTTCAATGGAGCAGAACAATTTAGCTATTTTGGTAGAGGGCAGTGAAGGAAACATTCCTGTGAAGTTTCATGAAAATCTGACCAGGGGTTAATAGGAGGAGATGTCATTTAACTTTTAAAGTTGACGTCACGGACAACCCACGCCAGACAATGAGCTAAAACATGATAGTGATCACTGTGAAAGACAGGGCACTAAAATATGGCACTCATTCTGTTTGAATCTGAGACAAAATTTTTTTAATGGAAGCAAAATGAAAATTGCACTGACATTGATTAACCCTTTCCCACTCAATCCCTTGTTTTTACGGGTTTATAGCAGACAGCTTTTGAAAATATTGTGGTAAAAGGAGAAATTCCACAGAATGTGCAATTTCTCCTTTACTCATAATGTTTCCTACCTCGTCAGAAAACCAGAAGCAATTTTTAACAATTCTTCAATTTGGAAAAGTTCAAAATTTGCCCGAGTGGGTTAATCCAATCATATACAGATCCTCGGCTGTCGAAGTACAAACATTGTAGATCTCCATCAGAGTATCATTTAATGAAAACTTCCAAATACAACTCTTGTTCTCCCTCTTTTCTGAGTGAAATCGAAGTTATTTGACAGAACCCAAAAATCAAAGGTTCGAACTAAATTAGGGCCGAAAAGAATGAGTTTATTTTGCGGATCGGGATATATATACAAAAAAATATAGCTACTAATGCACTAATGTCATTTGGTCGACAAAAGGTCGATAGCAAGATAACAAATGAACTGAATGGTCAAAGAATACAATCTCGTGAATGATATTTATCTTTTATTTAAAATTAAAAGACCGGAACTTTGCGTTTGTAAAGAATGCGTTGGCAAAAGTGCCGTATATTAAACTAACTGAAATCTCGCGAGACTTGACCGAGACTTGAAGCGGAAGGCGGGCTATTCAAATAATGGTCAAATAATCAACAAATATCGCTATGTTTTTGAAGATTTACGGCAATAACAGATGTTAGATCTACAGGCAAAGGATCGAAAGAGGTAAACCGTCATCCTAACAAAGAAAGCTAAATAAGTTTTGAGTTTATTTCTGTAAAATCCTTTAGAAACGACATGGATTTTTTAGAAAATCAACAAAAATGGTACCTTATCTGAAGAATTTAAATTATACGGATCGTCTCTTGAAACTCGGGTTACCAACATTAGAATACCGCAGAATTAGAGCAGATTTAAACCAAGTATACAAGATTATACATAACATTGAAAATGTCAATAAAGAAAAGTTCTTTAAATTAACAACAAATCCTGTGACAAGGGGTAATTCACTTAAATTGTTCAAAAACCGAGCAAGGTTGGATGTTAGAAAAAATTTCTTCACAAATCGCATTGTGAACATATGGAACAGTCTACCTGACAGAATAGTGTTGGCACCCTCCCTAAACAGCTTCAAGAGTCAACTCAACTCACACTGGAAGGACAATCCCATCAAATTCCACCCGTCATGCTACACTCCTGGAAGCAATGCCAGTGACGATATCATAAAGCATCAAGAAAGGCAGACGTTGCCTACATAGATGTCTACAGTGGTAAGAAATGGTAAGAAATAGATTTCCCGTTTTTTGACGTCTAAGCTTCAGAAACGGCGAAATCGAAATAAAAGAATGACACCCTGTATTAGTTTCAGACGGTTGTTTAAGACGGTGCCGAACCTAATTATCAGAACATTCGAATTGATTGAAATAACTTGTCAACTTCAAAAAAAAATTCAAGGCCGATCACTCTAACAGTTTGATTTTGCTTCCATTTTCAAATTTGTTTTTTACTCATTCTGGATTTTATGGAGTGTTTTCTAAGTCTCACATGGAAGTGTCATGTAAATCTTTTGTGTTGCAAACAGGAATGATTCATTGATTGATTGTTAGCCGTAATTTTTGACAGACTTCAGTTTTCATGGAGAATTTATGTGAGTGCTTTGAGGTAAACAAAGCGTTTTCAGGGTAAATAATTAGGAGAACTCTTGTCCCATTGCTAGTAGATCCACCCATTTAAGACTTGGCAATATGAAAAATCTGGCTAGTTTATGAAACCGTGGAATGATCTCTCATTTTTATAGAATCAGTCGGCATGATGACGTCATAGCCTCACTTTCATTTTTTCATGGAGGGTACTTCTTCGGTTTTTATTGTTACGGCATACCATTTTTGAGGCAGAATATTTTCAAAAATCCATCGTTAAAATTCATAAACAAAACTCTTTCTTTAAAGAATGTGATTAAAACTTTCTTACTACCAACGCATTTTTAATAATCAGGCGTAGTTGTCGAGATATTAATGCTGAAACTACAGAAAGTTGGTAAAGACCGAAGCTTTCACCTCCACCGAATGAGTGCAGGACCGCACTTTTGACAGACTGATGACGTTTTTAATTGACTTCAAGGGATTGTGCCAGTCAACCGAATCAATATGCCCGAAGGGACATATTATGTTATCGCCATGGTCGTCCGTCTGTCTGTCTGGATTTTCTTGTGCGGCTTACGCTATAACTCCTACAGTTTTACACAGATTCACTTCACCTCTATGATGTGTAGTTAGGCGACTGTAGCCTTTAAAATTTGAATATCTTTGATGGTTCTAAAATTATCTCCCCTTTACTTCGAAAAAATGTGTGCGGCTTCAGGCGTATTATGTATATGCCACGCCCAGCGTTGCTCTTGTTCAGACTTTCCGGTCTGAGCCTGATTTATAAGTCACAGGGGCACACTTATTCTTGACAAGAGGACTGGTTTCATATCTGATGCCTGAATCTACAATATTTCTGCATTGATGCGGAAAATTCCTCCGCATGGATGCGAAGAACATCTCCGCATCTATGCGGAGAACACCTCCGCATCTATGCGGAGAAAACCTCCGCATCTATGCGGAGAAAATCTACGCATCTATGCGGAGAAAATCTACGCATCTATGCGGAGTAAATGCGGAAAAAAATCCGTATTGCATGCGGAATTGTCCGAATACTCCGATTTCCGCAAAAGTTCCGCTTCCATAAAAATTCCGCATGTTGAATGCGGACTTCCGCGTCCGAATACTCCGCATTTCTTACGCATTTTTTGCGGAAATATTTTGCGGAGAAAATGCGGATTTCCGCCTTTTTTGCGGAAATCTGGGCTAAGGGTTACAAACTCATTAAAAAAGGACATGCATGTTTAAAGAATTTCAAAATGCTGATTTTATTAGAAACACTTTTACTGCACAAGTTTTCCTTTTCTTTTGTATGGTCGGCTGGCTGATCTGGATCCATGTTGTTCTTAACGGTAAACCCTTTCCCAAATGACAAAATATTTGGGTGATTCAATTTAAAAGCAGTTGCAGATGACAAAATGTGTGTGAATTTAGATTTGATTTGTGTACAATATAGCTAAAAAAATATTGAGGCAAAACTGTTTTCTAAGTTATGCTATCATTTGTACCTTTCCTAAACTGAAGCTGCTATGCTGAGGAAAGAAGAAACTGCTGATAATGAGCAAATTCTTGTTATTCCTCAATACATATTATTTTGCTCTCAAATTTTAACAGAATTAAAGTTTACAGTATGGGAAAGAGTTAATTTATCTGCAACTGCTCTCAATATGGATCAGTCTGTTTGTTGTGTGATACATGTTTAATAGTAGATCTACATGTATTTGTTTAATTTTTAACCCCTTCTCAAACAAGACCTGGTTTTGACGTCCCTGATTGAAATGGCTTGAGAAAACATTGAGCCAAAAGAAGTAAATGCTGATAACCAGCATTTTCTCCTTTTGTTTCAATATTTTCTTTGCTATTTTGTTCATAACTCTTCTCTTTATCTCAATGACATTTGTCGTCTGCAACAGCTTTTGAATAGGACCACGGTAAAGTTTTGTCGTTTGGGAAAGGTTTAAAAGTATTCTGACTTTATAACTTCACAGAATCCTGTGAGAATATCCTGTAGACAAACAGATTATACACATGAGGCTCAAGATAACATCAGAAGATAATGGAATGTCCAATGAAGCTGATCTTGCTCCACAAAGTTCAACTTCTTCAGATATGCTGTGCGAGAGACTACAGTACAATGTATATTCCTGGATACAGTCCATCACCTCATTCCAAAGTTGGATCACTAAAAGATGATTTGGTTTAATGGGGTTTTACGCTGTATTCAACTGCTATGGTCATATCGCGGTGGCTGGAACACCTATCACCAGTATCACCACAATATCCACTAAACCGAGCCTCCAGCTGCTCTATCACATAGATGATTCACACCAATTGGCAATTGGTGAGAGACAAATGACTTTTGTCAAATGTTAGAACGGATAATGGCCGAGCCGGGTGTTGAACTCCAATCCCCAGGATTGACAGACTCTCATGTTGCTGACTGAGCTACGGGGGCTCGGCCACTACCATATGAAGATTTGCAGTGACAATGTAATGTCAAATGTATTATAATAATGTCTGTCATCTAAAAATCTTTCAAAAGTTTAAAGTGACATTTCACAATAATTTTTAGATAAATTTTACTTTTAATTTATCTGAAA
This sequence comes from Fragum sueziense, assembly GCA_963680895.1. NCBI lineage: Eukaryota > Metazoa > Mollusca > Bivalvia > Cardiida > Cardiidae > Fragum > Fragum sueziense. Next base: position 35,208,315 of record OY804603.1, read on the forward strand.
GAGCATATTTTCTTATGAAAATTCTGAAAATTTCAAGCCTAAATATTGAACCGTTTATGAGAAATATATATTTTTGGTCTAAAATTAAACAAATTGTTGTGCACAACAGTTCAGTTATAGAATTTGTCATTTTTGTCTCAACTTTAAAGACATATTTTTCACTTATAAATAACAACTTCAAAAAACTGAAAAGTATTTATACGCATTAGAATAAACAATCTTTGCATCAAGACATACTTTTAAATCAAAGTACTGACAGTACTGTTTGGAAGCAAATTTTTCAAAAATGTAGGCCTGTCCAGGCCCCAGTTTCTCGAAAAAAAAACTTAAGTATATTCTCATGAGAACATGCTCAACATCAAAGGGATACTCTCCAACGTTGAAGGGTATTCCATTGAAGTTCATGTGGATTTCATGCAATTTGAGCACTGTGCTCAGATTTGAGAACATACTTAAGTTTTTTCGAGAAACCGGGGCCAGAAATAGAGTAGTTTGATTAGGTACTTTGATTATCCATTTGAATACCTTGAATACTTTGATTCGTAGAGTATTTTGATTAAGTACTTTGATTATCCAGAATACCTTGCATACTTTGATTTCATGATGGAGTTGTATTTATTTTTAGCACAACTTCATGCATATTAATCGTTTGTGTAAGCTGAATATATTTCATAGTTCAGTAAACTTGACTGACCCATTTACAAGGAAGGCCATTGGACTAATTCTTTGAACCATAATAAAGCAAATTACTACGTGGATCTTTTCATCTCTCAAAGACATGATTAATTGAATGTTTCATTTTCAGTCACACAATTCAATATCTACACATAACTTCAGACTTACATATTGAATATTCGAATGACTGTTATCTCATCAATCTTTGCTTTTGATAGAACTATTTATAGTGAGGAAGACCGGAAGATGTTGTGTGGTATGCAGAGAATGGTAAAGTGCAGAGACGCATGGCTGCTAAGAGAAGCAAATTTGGAAAATTTGCTTCCAAAAATGAAATGAATGTGAAATGTCACTTAAAATGAACTATTTTAGACCTTATTTCAGACAGAGATAGCTTTTTAAAGCATTGAAGAAAATTTGTTGTTTGGAAAACGAACAAATAAATGTGACCAAATCTGGGAAATACCAGACTGGCAAAATACTGGGATGAAATAAGAAAATGCTGAAAATGAGCAATTTCTCCCTTTCCCTCAATATTTTCCATGTACTACCCTAACATGCTTTCTACTTTTGGTACCAATTGTTTTGTTATAGATCTGCATTTTCTTTTACATTCGAGAAAGTGCCACTGTAAGGTATATTTAGTGAGGAGGAATGAACACTACAATTTTTTTGTCACTGATTTATCTATTTATTTATTTATTTTGCAATAATCTTTACTATACAAGATATCATAACACAGTGTGACATGTGAACTTATTAGCCCCTTTCCAAATAAAAAGTTTCTGTGTTGACTAATCTACTTTGAAAGGTGTCGCAGACGTAAAAAATATTGTCGATAAAGGTTAGATTTGTCTACTATAAAATTGAGGCAAAGGGAGAAAATGCTGATCTCCATTTGCTTCAGTTTTTTCCCAAAATCTTGGTATTCAGAACGTTATGATTATTAACAATCTTGCGACCAATTTGTACGGGAAATAATAATGAAATTTGTCTAAAAGACTAGTTAAACTACTTCCTCTTTTGTTTTCTTTATAGTCCTAGAACCTGTTGCAAAATGCTATGATGAATAAAACTGGTGTTATTTTGTTGTATGAAACCAACTCATGAGCAAATACTGCAAAACATGGTAAAAATGATTTGATGATTGTTCACTTTACAAAAACTGGTTTTCATTCTCAGTTATAAGAAGCCTGGGAAACATCGACACAAAAGAAAGTGCTGATAACCAGCATTTTCTTCTTTTTCCTACATATTTTCTGTGCTACATTGTAAACAACTTCTTAACAAAATCCATTGTGTTTGTAGTTGGTTTCAAATTACTACAGTCACAGTTTTGACCATTTTTAGCCGAGGTTTTCTAGTTCTTAATCATGTCTGTGTGGCTCAGATTGGATGTAGCAACATGTAATTGAGCCGGGATCTGGAAAAAGGGCCTTTATAGCATTTGAGAACAACATGGATCCAGATCAGCATGCATATTATACAGTCTGATTAAGATCCATGTCATTCTCTGGTGGGTTCGCCATGCCTTGTTACAACTATCAGAGAGCAATAATATGTATCATGGAGATCAGGTAGTACTTGGGCATGGGCTTGTCTTGAAACATCATATCCTAAATGCTATAAATACCCTTTTTCCAGATCCTGTTTCGTTTACATTTCTGAGATGATAGGATCATACGGCTATCTTGCAAAATGATCATAAAAATGGTCTACCGGGTAAATACACACAAAATCCCCCTTTCAAAAAGTTTTGACAGCGGCCATAGAACAATTGGTAACGCATCAACTCCGAGTCTCACTCATGAGATCCTACTGTGACCGTCCCAAGTTCAATACCCAGTCCCTGGTAATATCCTTTCGTGTACATGTATTTGAATTTGTATCACACATATGTTTGAATGATAGTATACCCAAGTGGGAAAGCAGCTGGGGTCGGAAAGGATGTTGTGGTTGTACTGGTGAGAGAAATAACAGGAATCCATGGTTGAGTGCTCCAGCTGCTGAAATATGATTAAAGAGACTAGCAGTTGAAAGAGGCGTTGAATCCCATTTAATCAATCGATCAATCAATGAAATGTCAGAAATGACTTTGGCCTGTTTAGGATTCAAACATGTGCAGAGATACTACATATATTTAGGTAGAATACCCATAATGTGGCCATTTTGCGATTCATAAAACATCAGCTTTTTCCGAGCGTTGTCATTAGATGTCCGAACCTATTCGGGCGCGGTCGTAAACATTCGGAGGTGGAAAGTTCCACCGTCGAATGTTTTCCACGACGTCCGAATAATTCAAACGTCACGCGAATCTCATTATGTGTGGAATACCTTAACACTAGGATTTCCTAACCAGTCTGGGGGTTTTGAAATCATATACAAGGAAAGCTTTTGAAAACAAAGGCAAAAGAAGACTAGATGCCGAAGGGCAACATGTCGAGCCCGCTCATTTTGAAGAAAGAAGACCATACCTATGTCTACAGCTGTCATTACAATGGCGTTGTAAAAGTGGGGACAAAATAAGTTGGAATGATGGGGATCATGGTGAGACAGTTTATTGTTCACAAAATATTACATGTCTATGTATTTATAACGAGATACCAGAATGGATTAATTTGAGTATACATATGTGACCCGTCACGCTAAAAGGGACCTTATGCTAAGTCCATAAAACCAAATTCCGAGAAATATACCAGACCAAGCAGAAGTCCATCCGATGTCGTATTTGGAAAACGAAAATATTGTAAGGTAGAGAAAACATTCTAGATTCAGAAAATACTTAAACGTGAAAAGTTTCGACCCTAGTCAGGCTGCGCGGACTGCGCAGACGGACTAGGGTCGATACTTTTCACAAATCCGATAAGGTCCCTTTTAGCGCGACGGGTCACATATAAGGAAAATAAGCCATGCCCCCTGGCACCCATTTTTTGTACGGATCGGAATAATTTGAACATTCTGAGAAGTACGAAAATTAGCTGCACGTAGCTGTACGTGGCCATGTTTTTTACGGATTGAGATAATTTGAACAATCTTGGTAGAGGGCCATCCAAAGAATATTTGTGCCAAATTAGTTTGAAATCTGGGCTGTAGTTTTGGAGGAGATGAATTTCAAAGTTTGACTATATACATAAAAAATCAACTCATTTTTTACATTTGACCTCAAAGTTTGACCTTGACCTTTCATCTTGGAATCTGGTTCTTGCACGCGACACTCCATCTTACTGAGCTTGACATTTGTGCCAAGTTATTTCTGAATCCCTCCATCCATGGTGAAGTTATGGCCCGGACAAGCAAAAATCATCTCATTTTTGACATTTGACCTCCAAGTTTGACCTTGACCTTTGAGCTTGGAATCTGGTTTTTGCACGCGACACTCCGCCTTACTGAGCTTGACATTTGTGCCAAGTTATTTCTGAATCCCTCCATCCATGGTGAAGTTATGGCCCGGACAAGCAAAAATCATCTCATTTTTGACATTTGACCTCCAAGTTTGACCTTGACCTTTGAGCTTGGAATCTGGTTCTTGCACGCGACACTCTGCCTTACTGAGCTTGACATTTGTGCCAAGTTATTTCTGAATCCCTCCATCCATGGTGAAGTTATGGCCCGGACAAGCAAAAATCATCTCATTTTTGACATTTGACCTCCAAGTTTGACCTTGACCTTTGAGCTTGGAATCTGGTTCTTGCACGCGACACTCTGCCTTACTGAGCTTGACATTTGTGCCAAGTTATTTCTGAATCCCTCCATCCATGGTGAAGTTATGGCCCGGACAAGCAAAAATCTTCTCATTTTTGACATTTGACCTCCAAGTTTGACCTTGACCTTTGAGCTTGGAATCTGGTTCTTGCACGCGACACTCCGCCTTACTGAGCTTGACATTTGTGCCAAGTTATTTCTGAATCCCTCCATCCATGGTGAAGTTATGGCCCGGACAAGCTCCATCCGGACGGACGCACGCACTAACGCACGCACGCACTAACGCACGCACGCACTAACGCACGCACGCACTAACGCACTAACGCACATACACCGAACCGCCATTGTGACAACTATGTCGAGCTCACCGCAAGCGGGCTCGACAAAAATGCTGAGCCTGGCCCTTTTCATTCAATTTAACTAGCTGGAAAATGTTTTTCTGTGAGCTCTTTTTTGTCGTCTGAAATACATGACATATGCAAGAAGACTGCAACTATATCATGTCTGTCTAAAGGTCTTGAGGTCCCAAGTTCAATCCTCAATTATGGCCATATCCTGCCAGACATTGTCGCCCAACAATGATAGGATCATGTTAAACAAGGGATAACAGCTGGCGGCTCTCAACGGATGCAAAATTGGTGGGAGGAATTAGTCAAAGGAATACATGGCTAGGTGCTCAAGGCATAGTAATCTCTAGATGTAACTAGCAAGCCCGTATGAAATTTCATATTGGGTGGACTCAAGGCCCCTTTGTCTGAATATTGGGGGAGGAGGCTATATTGGAATTTTTCTAAATTTCCAGTGTAAATTACGGAAAATTTGGCTTTTTTGGCCAACTTTGAGGGGGGGGGTGCTAAGACTCCCCCTTCTGTTCCCACGGGCCCGACTACTGTTTAAAAGGGGAGGGTTAAACACCATTCAATCAATCACAATTGCATTGCAACAGCTTGAAGAATTGTCGATTAACCATTTCAAAGCAAGAACTTATTTTGATGTCCCTTACAGAAAATGCTTGGGAAAATATTGGGGCAAAAGAAACTGCTGAGCTTGAAACAAAGCATGTTCTCCTTTTGCCTTAAAATTTTCAGTACTATATTAGGCCTATACACAATTCCTGTATCAAATTCAATTCTGTCTTCTGCATCAGCTTTCAAATTGGAACAATTCTGCTGTTTGAGAATAGGTTCTATGTCACTTGGACCTTTCTGACTCCCCCAGGCCTATTGGGACTGAACGTCGGATAGGGACCCGTCCGGTAATCGCTTAATTCGTCTGGTCGGCGAGTGTCATTAAGCCGTCATAAGGGCCCGTTCGTGTTCTTTTGACGTTAATCTGGCAATTTAAAAAATTCTGCTCGACAATAAGCTAATTATCGCGATTACAAGAGTAATACCGTTGTATGTTTGGCTATAAACGTATTGACACATTTTCCCGCAAAATGTCAAAACGTTCTTTTTTACTCTCATTTACCGGAGAGTATCGAGATTGAGGCCGCTTGTGTAAATGAAAATTAGAAAAAACCCGTTGAGCACCGTGCTCAGTTGAGCATATACTTAAGTTTTTTCGTGAAACACACTCATGGCGACATGCTCAGTTGAGCAAATTTTCTTGCTCAACTCAAAGTTGAGCATGATATTTGAGTAAATATACTGAGAGGCAAAAATAAGTATACACCCTTGTTCTTTCACGTTTTCTGAGAAAACAATTAATAGACTATGTACGATTTCAAACACCACCGAAGGTGATCGTTTATTGATGTAACCTTCTCCGCCTATCAGTCTGTCTGTCCTTCCTTCCGTTGCGAAGGTGTTTTCATATCGCACAGCGCCATCGAAAAAAGGGACTTAATCAATTAATTAATGCAAACATTCACATTGACACAACCCCTACATTTCCGAACGGATTTGGATAGAATTTTCACAGAGAGCGCCCAGTTTCCTAGGACCATGCGTAAATTGTTAGTGCTTTTCCATCTAACGATGCGTCATGGCAAAAGGTGACTTGATGTAAACAAGTTATCCACCATAACTCCGTCTAAATTTATAGACTGGTTTTGACCAAGTTTGCACAGAATGTTCCTAGCTACCTGACTAAGGGTTTATAGTGTCACGTAAGGTCATAGTAGGCTGTGTCATAGAAAAATGGGCCCCAATGCCAGAAAGTAGACTATTGGTCGATTTCTACCAACCACCGAGAATTATGTTAAAATGTTAGAGAAAATTTAAGCTTGTGATTTGTTGTGATAACGAATAAAGAAACCAAATACGGATGAACAGCAATGTTTGATGCTCCACTAACTCGCACGTGCAAAGTTTGCAAAATCAGCATGTAGCAAGAGTATTGATAGTCAAGCAATTGCATGTGAAATTTATCGAGGCTGTATTATTAGTTAATGGGTAGAAATAAATTTTAAAAAAAATTGAGTCGATTTGATGAAAATTAAGAGAGATATTGACAAACGAAAACTGTATACTTTCTTTTGCCTCTCAGTATACTTAAGTTTTTTCGAGAAACCGGGCCCAGATTTAATTAATTAACCCTTTCCCAAACGACAAAATTTTAGGGTGATCCACTCAAAAACTGCCACAAATGACAACATGGATGTAAATAAAGATAGGATTTGTGTAAAATTTGGCACAGAAAATATTGAGGCAAAAGGAGAAACTGCTGGTTATCAGCAGTTTCTTCTTTTTTTTTCAATGTTTTCCCAAGCCTTTTCTCTTAGGGACGTCAAAACCAGGTCTTGTTTGGGAATGGGTTGAGTAGATCTAACAAAAACTACATTAGAATCCTAGATCATTGCAAGAAAGCTAGTGTGGTTGTTAAACCTGGAGAGACATGTTTGTGCTTTAGCATTGGTTTAGCAAACAGCAAATTAAAGGGAGGGAGAAATTTAATGAAAAATATTGAAAAAATGTAATTTCGACCATCTTTTTCATTCTTGTAAAATATGTATCGAAATTGTTTAAAAAGATGATAATGCAAGAATGTACTAATGCAATGAATATGCTTATATCATTCGAATAATTAATATTATATATTCTCGTTATTAACACCCATTACAACTATACGTAAACCTGTTAATGTACTTTTACAATGTACATTTTGAACTTTTAACCTCTTTCCAAACAATACCTGGGTATATCACGGTGGGGATTGTGCATGATGGGATGGATAACGACTACCGACAATAGGGAACGATTTTATCAAGTAAACCGTGACGTAATTTCGGACAATTAAATAGTATTTCGTTGGTGTTGTTATAAAATCTCGTAACTACGGCTTGAATCAAACCGTAGTTACGAGATGTTATAACAACACCGACGGTTTATCAAAACACAACGGTAAACTCAGTCTATTTTTTGCACAAAATTTGATGCCAACTCGCCTCGCTTCAGGTAAGACATTTTGCAATAACTCTGTTATTTCTGTATCAATTTTCAAGCGGTTTGCTGCATGTACCCCGCCTTATCGAGCTCTTTCATCGGATGTATGACATATTAGATAACTCATGATACTTTTTCCGAAATATTGTCCCCATCGGATGTATGACATATTAGATAACTCATGATACTTTTTCCGAAATATTGTCCCAGCCGACCAGAAAGCGAAATGGTAACGACTACGGCCAAATTAACCACGCTTCAGGTAAGAATTTGTGCAATAACTTTCTTATTTCTGCGTCAATTTTCATGCGGTTTGTTGCATGTACTCCGTCTTACTGAGCCCTTTCCTCAGATGTATCATTTAACTGGAAATTCCCTGTACTTTTCTCAAAAACCGATCCCAACCGACTAGAAAAAGGGCCTGAATTTTTTGTCGTTTTTCTGGTCGGTTGGGATCAATTTTTGGACAAGTACAAAGATTCTACAAACAAGTCATATATCCGAGGAAAGAGCTCACTAATGCGGGGTACATGCAACAAACCGCTTGAAAATTGGAGCAGAAATAAGAAAATTATTGCACAATTTCTTACCTGAAGCGAGGCAAATTTTGTCCGTATACTTCGTATTCGTTATCCATCCCATCATGCACAATCCCCACCGTGTATATAACGTCCCCGAAAGGAATAGGCCTGCATACTTTTTGAAAAATTTGAGAGAAATGAAAAGAAAAGGCGTCTGCTGATCAGCATCTTCAACTTGTCCGTCAAAATCTTTTGTGCTGCATCATATCCTTCACATTCTCTACTATAGGCAATACTTGTCGTCGATTTTCAACGAAAACCTCGTAACTGCAGTTTGTTTTTTAAGCTGCAGTTACGACTTTTTCGTTGAAAAGCAGCGTTATTTTGGTGTCTGCAACCCATTTCAAAGTTTACTACTCTTAAATCGTGTTGCTTGGGAAAAGATTGAAGTAATATTTAGGCACTATTATTATCTCTTTGACAGTCTAACATTAACAAAAATAAGCATTTATAAAACGATTTTGCGTTAATGAACCTTTTGAAGGCATCAGTACAGAATCACACCTCATAACACCCATAAATTGCATTTGACACATTCTATAATACCACAATCTATATTTGTGAACATTATGCAAGCATACAGTGTTGATAGTCATAACTTGAATTCTTAACAACTGTGGTTACAATGTTTTTGAACCCCAAAATGATGTTAATTGTGCGTCCTAATAAGGTTCGTGGAGTTGGATATTATGCCATTGTCAGGTTGATTCACATTTTTGATGTCGTTGATTTTTGCGTGCACGAAGGGAAAACGTCAAATCACTTTTAGTATTCTGCGAGCTCTGAGAGCGCTAACTACGGAAAACACGCGTTTTTTCTTTCGAATATTGGGAACGAGACATTGTACATAATACTACAACAACGATGGAAAATTCTCAATAGTCTTAAAAATAACTTAATTTTTTGCAACTACACGACGCAATCATGTACGAACTAACGGGATCGTTTACAATCGTATCTGCGTTTTTCATGGTAGTGTTCCAACTTATGCTGTTCCAGGCGATACGGAAATGTCGGCGGATCCCCAAGCAGATCAGGTGGTTGTCGCTAAATTACGTCATCAGTGACGCAATGTTCTTTTTCTTCTTAGGTGGCATGACAGTCATTTTGCTGCTTGTCGATGAACAGTATTTCGAGATAGTGTACTACAGTAGAGTAGCCTTCACTCCAGGGCTGTATTCAGTCAGTTGGTCCACAACCGTCGGTCTAGCGTTGGAAAGGTTGATAACTTTGACGAAGCCACTCCATTTTCAGGATTGGTTTGACAAGAAAAACTGTGTGATCTTTCTTACTGCAATGTGGATTATCAACTTTATGTTCCCGGCATGTATATTTACCATACGCGCCACAAGTGTTTGTGGATGGGATTTTAAATCTTGCGACATTTCTAATGTGTTCATCATTACGAGATTACTATTCTCGATTATGTTTACGATCTACGCTGTCGTCATTTTAGTGTCGTACTTCAAAATAATGTCAATCGTTAAAGACCAGTTACAGAAGATCCAAAACACATCGGTGGTCACAGAAAACACAAGACGTAACCAGTATCGTTTAACATCAACCATAAGCACGTTGATCCTAGTCTACACTATTCTACACTTACCATTAACAGTGTATACCCTGATCTTCATCATTAAGCCCGATCTTCAAGTGCCAAAGGTTCAACAGGCGTTTCAAGTCGGTAGTTATTTCATCGGTGTTTTTAACACGTGTATCTCATCGTATTTATTCATCTGGAAGATATCCGAGTGTAGGCTGAACTTTTTGCAACTGTTTTGTTCGTGTAGCGGTAAACAGAAAGAGAGGAATGAAAGACTGAGAATAAGGGTGTTTAATATAGTACATGCTCAAATGAGTACCGACAGCGGAATTTCTTCATTTAATAACAATTTGTAGGCAAAGTATTCAAAACATGTATAATTGTGACCCGTCACTCTAAAAAGGACCTTATTAGAAGTCCGTAAATCCAAATTTTGACTCACTGATCAGACTCATCAGAGGTCAACCAACAACCAGATGCTGTATTTGGAAATGAAAATACATCAATTTAAGGAAATCATTCTAGATTCACGAAATTACATTACAGTGAAAAGATTCGACCCTAGTCTGTCTGCGCAGATTGCGCAGACTGACTAGGATCGACACTTTTCACAATTCAAATAAGACCCCTTTTAGGGTGACGATAACCAGTACCGGTTAACATCAACCATAAGCACTCTGGTCCTAGTCTACACTATTCTACACTTACCGTTAATAGTATATACCCTGATCTTCATCATTAAGCCCGATCTTCAAGTACCAAGGATCCAGCAGGCGTTTCAAGTTGGTAGCTATTTCATCGGTGTTTTTAACACGTGTATATCATCGTATTTATTTATATGGAAGATATCCGAATGCAGGCTAAACTTTTTGCAGCTGTTTTGTTCGTGTAGCGGTAAACAGAAAGAGAGGAATGAAAGACTGAGAATAAGGGTGTTTAATATAGTGCATGCTCAAATGAGTACTGACAGCGGAATCTCGTCATTTACTAACCATTGTCAATGAAGTAGTCAAAATAAGTGAGACAGGATCTGGAAAATAGTTCTTTATTGCAACTGGACATCCATGTTTCAAGACGAGCCTGTACCTAACTGCTGTATGACCGGGATCCATGCTGACCACGGGTCACGAAAAAGATATTGAAGGCCGACATAGATCTTGATCAGACTTCGCGTATACACAGGCTAATCTTGAGCCATGTTGAGCTCAAAAGCCTTTTAAGGATGTTTTTTCAGATCGTATAGAACTGCATTATTTGTACTGTATACCACAGAAAATATCAAGGTGAAATGAAAAATGACGAATCCCATCTTATTCTTCTTTTGTTTTAATATTTCCAAGTTTTTTTTATCATTTATAGATCTAGTTTCTTTGCTATATTTTAAGAAATCTTTTCGTAATTGCCACAACCAGTTTTGTCATGTGAGTTAATTAGCGTTCGAAACTGAAGCAGTCTAAAATTATGCGCTTTGTCACAGTCATGGTTTTGAAATAGGAAATGGCTTTTTCCAAACACGAGCAAATGTGCAGGCCTACATGCAAATTTATAGTTGGACAATACAAATATAATTTATCTTGTTTTGTGTTATAAGGGAAATAACTCGAAATGCTGAAAAATAAAGTACTTTTTGTAGTAGTGTACCTTAATCATTCTACAAACAATTTATAGGAAGGCTCACTTCTGAAATATGATGCAGACGAGTTGGTCCGTCTGTCCGTCCATGAGTTTAATAACCCTTTCCCACACATTGACGCTTTTGGACGCCCCACAAAATAATGGCTTTGGAAAACATTGTGGAAAATGAAGAAATTGCTTGTGACAAGCAATTTCTTCATTTCCAACAATGTTTTCTACCAAGACAGACCAAAAAATGTTATATTTTGTTCAATGGAACATGTCGTCTGCAACACCTATGAGTTTGGACTAGGCTAAGATTTTGTTGTTTGGTAATAGGATAAAGGTTGGTCCACCTTGTTTCCCCTTCCATTTCAATCGAATTGGGTGAAAGAAACCATCATTTATTGTGAAAACGCATTGTTGTGCTTCTGACATTTTATCATCTTTAAATAATCATTCTAAATATGGTTTCTGTATTAACCGGAATAGAATTGACGCCTTTGTATTGACAAGTTCGGATGAATACGCGCGTATTTCGTCACTGAAATTTGTGGAAAAGGAAAAACCCAACAACTTAACTACAGATTGAAAGAGTTTTTTCTTAATCCCTTACCAAACAAGACGTGGTTCTAATGTCCTTAATAGAAAAGGCTTTTGAAAACATTGAGACAAAAGAAGAAAATGCTGATAATCAGCATTTTCTCCTTTTGCCTCAATATTTTCCTCGCTATAGGCCTACTGTACACAGGTTCTATCTTTATCAACATATATTTTTGTCGTGAGCAGAAGCTTTGAATTTTGAAAGGCCCAAATTTTGCCATTTGGGAAAGGGTTAAAATACCACCGAGGATATAACATTCAATAGAGCTATCAGCTACCCATTCCGTGTATATGATCTGTGGACGATTTCTCCATCGGTGAAAGGTAAATGTTTTTCCCAACTCAGAAATGATATCTCCAAAGCCTAGATGCTAACTTAAGCGAAATAAGAGGTTATATTGATAGATTGATGGCCTCCGAAGTTAATTAACTCATTACCAGACGGAAAATCTTTGGGCTTGTCCAAATTCAAAGGCGTTCACGGCGACAATTTCAAGTAATTCAAATTTTAAATGTTTTGTTCTTGTATGAGAGAAGACAATGTGCGAAATAAAGAAATTGCTTGTTACAAGCAATTTCTTCATTTTCCAAAATGTTTTCCAATGCCATTATCTTAGTGGGAGTCAAAACCGTATTTGTGTCGTAAACGCGGCCTTTTTGCTTTCCATAGAACACGGTGCAGATTGTGCATTTTTGGATGGGTAAATCTACGGACAAATTTGCCTCGCTTCAGGTAAGACTTTTTACAACAACTTTCTTATTTCTGCGTCAATTTCCAAACGTTTTTTTAAATGTGCCCGCCTTACTCAGCTCTTTCCTCTGATGTATGCTTTACTCGAATCCTTCTTGTAGTTTTTGCAAAAATTGATCCCAAGCCGACCAGGAATACTACAAAAGTTCAAATCGTTTTTCTGGTCGGATGGAATCAATTTTTGCAAAAGGTATGAGGTGTCTTCATTTAAGTCATACATCTGAGGAAAGAGCTCAGTAAGGCGGGGTACATGCAAAATGATTCCACAAATAATTTATGTGTCTGATAAAAGAGCTTGGCAAGGTTACATGCAACAAACATTTTGAAAATTGACACAGAAATAAATTAGTTAGGCCTATTGCAAAATATTTGACCAGAATAGCGATTATTTTAGTCCGTAGTCGTTATCCATCCCATGATGCACAATCTCCACCGTGATAGAAGCTTTGCAGAAAAAAATATACGTCGAAAATGATCAACGTTTTCATCTAAACTAATTATCTGCGGGTTAATTTAATTACTAATTTTACCATAGAAAACCACTCAAATTTCTCGCACAGTAGGATTCGGTTTATTCGAGATATTATGGGCAGGAATCCTATTTGCATTATAATTTATTTTGTCTCAGATATAGGGCATTTTCCCTATCCGACTCCATAAAGATGTGGCATCCTGTTTAGATTTTTTTAAAAGAGCGATCTGATCAAGATCCATGTTTTGATTAAACCTTCTTCATGAGCCGTGGTTGTTCTCAGAGTTCAGTAATTATGTATCCCGATCGGAATGGTTCTGGGTAATAGCTGACATGAATACGAGCTTGTCTAAAATACTAATAGGGCACTTTTCCCAGATTCGAAGACATTGACATGGTGTTGAAATATGTCTAATTGACCATTTCTAAGGCTATGACGCCTGTTGAAGCATCTAAGAGTTTTGCCGGAAAAATATTGAAGAAAATTAAGAAAATACTTATTAATTAGCATTACACCATTTTTATCAGTATTTTCGACCTTATCAAAGAAAATGTCCACTTAGTCTAATTTATT